>NW_021025486.1:224708-551627 GCF_004153795.1 Camellia sinensis
TTTTTTTTTGTTGTTTTAAATTATGATTTTTTTTAGTATAAGCAATCTAAAAGTGATAAATTCTATTAAAATTTCAAAAAGTTATGAAAATAGTATTTGGCAAATTTATATATTTCTCAATGCATGAAATAGTTGATAAATATTATACTTATGCTTTTGTTTATGAAAATTTATTTAATTTCAACAATTAAAAATATTTTTCTTGTAAAATTTTATATAGAATAAATTATTTATGAAAATTTTGGTTCACGTTTTAATGAGGAAAATAAAATAAAATATATTATTATGAATAGTTGAACTTTTTAATTTTTTTTATAACAATTTATAGAATAAAAAAGAAAATAGAACTTATTTATAAATGATGAAATTTGATATAATTTTCAAAACAAAATAAAATTTATTAGTAATTTTTTCATTGTGATTTGTGATTTTTTTAGAAAAATATTTGGCACCCCTTTGGGGATGGCCCCCACACCCCTAAAGTGATCCTGGCCCTATATGTATGTGTGAGACCCACTCATATAGTATGGGGTCCACATTATGAGCGGTCCAAATTTGTGGGGGTCTTGTGGGGGTGCAGTCTCAATCATTACTTCTTTTTTTTCTTCATACAATTTCATAATTTTTATAATTAAAAATTATAATTTTACATAAATTAAAAATATTTATGAAAGTATTGCTTATATTAAATGAGGGATAAAATTAGGATAAAATGCATCATTATGAAAGAATGAATTTTTTGAGAGACAATATAGTTGTCGATATTAAAACTTAATAAAAATTCAATAGTAATTTCAAAGCTAAACAATACTTATTGATAATTTTTACCAATATTTATCATACTTATAAGGGTTTAACTTCTTTCAAATTGGCTATTTTAATTTGAGAGTGTTTGGATTTTGTAGGTTCATTTTTTAGACTGATTTCATTGATTCAAATCGTTTATGTTTTAGGATTCATTGGGTAGAATATTCATACAAAAAACCAAGATGATTAGATGTCGATAACTATATATTTCAATGAAATTTATATTACAAAAAATAGATGGTTATTCTTGAAATTATATTTATCGTCTATTTTTGTAAAACAAATATAATTTAAATATATAATTACTGATATTTAATCATCTTAATTTTCTATATAAATATTATATTTAACGATTTAGATTATCAAAATCAATATCGAAATAGATAGACAAAATCCAAATACCCTTTCAAATTAAAATGACAATTTGAAAAAATCCTACTTAGCCTCCGTTTGGCAAGAAAAAGCTCAGGCTTTTTTGGCTAAAATAGCCACAAAAAACAAAATAGGCTATTTTAGCCACAAAAAACAAAATATCAAATCCAACCCATAATCATTACAATTCTCTCTCACAAAAAAAGTCAAAAAAGCCAAAAAGTCAAAAAGTCCTTCCCAAACCAGGCTAAAATAGCCAAAAAACCAAAAAGCCAACCCACTTCCCAAACGGAGGCTTATAATTACTATCCATTGGAAAAAATCATAGCACACATTCCCAAGCCCACCTTATTATTACTGCATAACAACTTCTCATAGCTTTGCTCTATGTTCTCGTCCATAGGTTCGGATCACTCTCTCTTTCTCTCTCGCAAAGGCTTGGTTTAAATATAGCGCCAGATCACTTTCATTCTTCTATGGTTTAAATGTATTCAGATGGTTTTCAAGTGATTTTGAACTAAAAAACGAAATGTAATTATTAATATCGCTAAATATAAATATTGGCCATGTTTGTTTGGGTGGACATGAGTTTGGGATTGGACTAATAGTCCAATAAAATTATTAATCCGATGTTTGGTTAAACAATTGAAGTACGGACCAATTATTTTAAACTTGACTATTAGTTAAGATAGGATACATAATCCAACGGATTCGTAGTCCTAGGACTATTAGTCATGGGAATACTAATCCAGTCCGCCCAAACAAACATGACCATTAAGTAACGGCAATACCTTCAAATCTTATACCTATTTTGTTGTTTTCTCTTTCTTATCTCTCATATATATAATTTATGATGTCTGACATTAATTTAATTAAATCATAATTAATTATAAATTTTTTATTATTTATTGTAGTTCTTAACTTTTTTATTCTAATTCTAATTTCATTATATTTTATATCATAATTAATCCTAAATATTTAATTATTTATTGTAATTCTTAACTCTTGAATCTAATTTTAATTTAATTATATTTTAAATCACAATTAATTCTAAATTCTTAATTATTTATTGTAATTCCTAACATGTTAATCTAATTTTAACTTAATTATATTTTAGATCAATTCTTAATTATTATTTATTTTCATTTAATTATATTTTCGATGAATTGTTAATTATTTTTATTAAAATATATTTTAAATTTAAGATCAATTCTTAATTATATTATATTATATCATATTTTAATCAACATATTAATCTAATTTTAGATTTGGAGAAAATGGGGATAAATTGTCTTTTTGTTGTATTAATTTCACTTTATTTTTTTAGAAAATCAAACCCATTCTAAAAAATGATATGCGTGATATATCTTCTGTTAGTTTGGATGAAAAATTAACAGGATAAAATATATATTTTAATATATTTTTTACATACATACCAAGGCTAACGTGATGTCTTTAACATTTATACATATTTACAAATTTATACACTTTTTACCTTAAGGTAGTGTTTGGATTAGTGAAATGAAGTGGAATGAAATGATCAATCTATCAAAATATACATTTTTATGTTTGGTTGACTAAAAAAATTAATGAAAAATACATTGCAAATAGAATCGTCATTCACTATTATAAGAAAATGATAATTGTAATGCCCCAATATTTTAAAACTATTTTTATGAATTGACCAGTTTCATAATATGAAGCATGAATAGTGGAAAATAAAGTGAAAGTACAACAATCTCATAGATCAAAATATACATATCTTTCTCTTTACAATTCTCATAAGAGTTACATTTAGGTTTTACACCATTTGTGTCCAAAATAATAATATATACAAGAAATAAAAGAAATACAACAAAATGCCCAAAAAGGAGCTTACACCTTTCAAAGCTGGGGTCTTGATTACAAATAAGTAGAATTATCCAAAACAAGTAAGATTAGTAATTGTAAGCAAATACAATATAACAAAAAAATGAGTGTCTGTGCTCTATCCAATCTCCACCAGCTCCTCAACGGGGTAGAGGCACATCATCACATCCTGTTGAATGTTCATTCATGATAGGAATAAGCAATGCAGCTCAGTAGAATACAATTAACAGTGTGTGTAAATGTTTGATATAAATATGATCATGTTGATGCAAATGCCACACCAAAAATTCATAATTTTTTTTCTTTCTTTAAAAAGAATGATACTCAACGCACTTGTATCAAATCAAATCTGATTGAAAATAGTGGGACAGTAAATACGCACCAGAATCCCAAGAAAAGAGCTAAATACATGTATGTAGATTTTATATATCAAAATAGTCTCACATTTATTGGCATCGACATGGAAGGGTAGTTGGGAACCTAAAACAACCGTTTTTTCACATTTATTGGCATCAAGTATGGAAGGGTAATTGGACACTTAGAAAATATTTTTTCACATTTATCTGGCATTAAGCACGCGATGGGGCAAATTGGGCACATTGACTCCCCGTGCGGGTACTAATACAATACACAACTTATTTTTCAAAACCGATTTCACTATCAAGATTGCTACACAATTTAACCTCTTCTTTGAACTATCACTTTCCAAATCATATGCCGTTTCAAGTCAAAACCATGAGATGCAAATGCAATACATGAGTTTGCAAATATTTTAATTTGCCTAAGGTTTAATTCATTTTTACAAGGATAATTATTGTAATACATAATTAAAATAATCCCAACAATTCTCATGATTATCCATAATTGTGCATCAATCCAAATTTACATCATCGCAATATCACCATATCTTTCAACTCAAATTAATTCCAATCTCACTTTAAAGTATTGCATAGTTTTAAAATCTCCTTTCCATTGAAATTATAAATCCAAGGCTTCATAAAAGTTTGATTTTACAGCTTTCATATCAACAATAGTATCCTCATAAATCCAAAGGTTACACAACTCCATAATTTTTAGGTGTTTCAATACTACATCAACTTCAATTTTAGCATAAAATCATCAATTAGTTTCAAAATCCTCTTTAAACAAAATTTCAAACTTAGGGTTTTCTAAAAAAATTAGGATTTTCCCTTATTTCTTTTACAAAATTTTCAAATCATCAAACATTAACCTTCAATATGTCAAAACATTTCGAAAACTTGAGAGAAAATCCTACTATTTATACATTTATATATTTTTAATCAAAACACTAGCTCATACATCATCGTAACTGAGAAATTACCATATACTCATATCAACACATAGATATATAAAGTTGAAGGTATTCCTACCTCAAAGGAGAGAGAGAGAGAGAGAGAGAGAGAGATTGGGTAAAAAGCTAAAAGTTGACGGCGACAATATCATAATCTAATCAGCTCAAAAAGCCTTGACGATCCACACATTTCGTTCTTAAGAAGTAGGGCAAAATTTTCATTAAAAATAATCTGGATCTAAGGTTTCATGAGCACAAATGCTCAACAATGGCGGACATGAGAGAGAGAGAGAGAGAGAGGGAGATAAAAGAGGAAAAAAATTGATTTCCACTCGCACTTCGTTTCTGGCTTAGACCCGGCCCATTGTAAGTTTTGGATCCGAGTCTCGTTGTCTTTTATAGTTATCCCTGTCTTGTTTCCTTTTATATCTCTTTGAGTTTAGGTTTTGGGTTGTGTTAATTGCGTTTGGAATAGGTTGGTAGCTCGTTTTTCAAACTTTTGTTGCCCAGATTTTTGTTCATTCACTTGAGCGAAGCTTCTTGCGCTCGAGCAGTCTTTATGAACATCAAGTACTTTTGCAGGTCTGCAAAACTACTGGAAGTTTGTATTCTTCGTTTGAGCAAAACTTCTTGCGCTCAAGCGACGACCTCTGTCTACAAAACTATTGAGAGTATGTATTCTATGCTCAAGCGGAACAACTTATTGTGTTTGGTCGCTCAAGCGACAACTCTTGCGCTCGAGCGAACTATGTGTATATCAGTTCGTAAACAGGCCATTTTACATTGCTTTTTCATCTCTCTCTCTCTCTATAAAACATTTCAAAATCCTAAGTTGAGACCCTCTCTCTCTAAGACTTACGTTCTTTCTACAAAAACACCAAGATCTAGTGATTTCTTCACCCTACTCCTTTTGTTACAAAGGTAGAGCTCACCTAGAGCTTCGCTTTCATCCAAATAGAGTTAGGTTTCGGCTTCATCCAAGTTTTATTTGTGTTTATCTCGTCTTCTAACTTTGAGGTAGGGATTCTCTACACTCTTTTATGATTTTAAACTTAGCTATTTGTCTTATAAAACCATCTCATGATTTTAGAGGATTTTGGACAAACCTAGGGTTTTGGTTTAAAATCAAAAGAGGGGTTTTAAATGGATGTGTTAAAAATGGTTGGGGAGGTGGAAATAAGTTTAAGTTGTGATAAAATTATTGATTTAGATACTCAGAATATGTTTTGGAAAAAAAGAGGGTTTTGCCCTAATTATCTCAAATGTTTATTTTTTATTTATTTATAAATAAATGGAATTGGTGTTAGAAATGTAAAATTGGATTGGTATTGATGAGGATGATAGAGTTTGATATGTATTATCACTCACCTCTTGAGACTTAGAAAGTTTACCTTTATGGAATATAAATTATCTGTTTAGAAATATATGCTTTGGGCTATCGGTGGAGGATAGTTATGATTGTTGTAGAAATTGCATGAAGAAAGACGTGGGGTTGGAAGACATACACACACTCACGCACACTTATTACACAACTGCCCTCGCTCGGAGGGTCCGAATAAATATTACAGTCTGAATGAATAATGCTAAATTAATTATTACAGAATTTCCAATTAATTAACAAATTAAACAAAGAATTAAAGTGGCCACAGCCCCTGCCTCAAAATGCGTGGATGATGCAGGCTTGACTCGTCTTGCCTAAAAATCCGTACCATGCCACTGTTGCCTCTGTTTACACTGCCTTACTCCTCCGAAAATTGTGCAACTCCCAGGGTGCACTCTCTGGACACTAGGGAGCATCACCGACCAAGTGGGATTGCCACCGGCCATGTCCGGATGGTTATCGGCCATTTTTAAATCCATCGGCAAACAATGAATGGCCGGTCGGCAGTATAGGTGGCCGGCCGGCCAAAGCTTCCTGCAGAACCTGTTTTTGACAGCAGCAGAGGGGAGATAGTGCATGGCAAGGAAATTCAAGCAATGTATGCACCAATCACACCTCTTATCATATTTATGACTCAAACGGGTGTGCTCCTTGGTTCTCGGACCATCAATCGCGCATTTCGATACATGTTGGCCCAAGAGACCAAGTATGCATTTTGATTTCAAATGCAATGCACACATACACAAACAAAGGCCCAATCCCTATCACTGGATCAAGGGACAAGGCATGCATGCTAGATGCACATGCGATCTAAGCATGCAAACAACCATACGAATATGCAATACAACTACATGGCACACACAATGCTAACAACATAACATGCACAACGCATTGAAACATGACATACACAATGCAGGATGGACTTCTACCAATGCGAGTGGGCCTCAACCACACTCACATCAGTGGCCAATAAGATGGAAATGAGGCAACCGAAATGCACACAAATATGTCAAATGCATGGACCGATCCTAAGGTACAACATGCAACTCTAACTAAGTATGGAAAATGATGAAACATGGCATATGAACATGCGAATTCCAGCACTAAAGTATGATGCTAAACAGCCCCAAAACATGGAAAAACGGCACCCGATGCAGGAGATGAACCCCGAAACTCGAAACTAGGCACACGGAATGACTTATAGCTATACAAAGCATGCATTATTTGATCATGAAGCATGAAGATGGAGCCAAGACAGTCCCAAAACATGAACATTCCCAGTTCAAAGCATGGCCAAAAAGTGCTAGCAAGATGGACTAAAGTAGCATGCAACTTTGACTAGCAAACATGGTTTACATGGCAAGTGTGTGAAGAAAATGTAATCTCACCAAACCAGAAAAAATCAGTGAACAAAACATGTGAAAATAGGCCCAAATAACCACTGATATGCAACCTTGGTATGCAAAAATAATGAGTTACTTTAGAGGGCCATGCAAGGAGTCATTAAGCACATGCAAGATAGACATTTGGCATGGCATAAACAACTATGAAAATCAAATATGGTAGTCCGAAAACTCGCCAAATTGACCCTAGAAAGTGGCTCCAAAGCATGCAAGATATGGTCTCTTTGGAAGGCCAAGATGACCACCGAACAAGTCAAGGTGAGAGGGGGTCACCCCCCTCTGATTTGGAGGCTAAAAACAGTGTGCTAGCCACTGAAAATCCACTGGATTTTAGTGGCTAGAAGGCCAAACAAACCATGCAACAAGAGCTTAGGTGTAAGGCTCAAAATAAGGGACAATCAAGCATACAAGGAAATATATGACCTCAAACAAGAAAATGCCCTTAATAAAAAATGGAGATGATGTCAAAATGAGAATTTTTTCAGTTTATGACAAATCTCAAAAATGAACACAAATAGGGCTAATCTATCATGTAAAAATGGCTCTAAAAGAGAGAATAGAGACAAGGGACAGAAGCTGGCCTCAAACAGTGAAGATCCATTCAACAAAGTTGAAGAGGGGCTCAAAATGAATCACTTTACAGTTTATGACCAAGTCCAAAACAGCTCACAAATAAGACTAAAATACCATGCAAAAATAGGCCTAAAAGAGGGATTAAGCACAAAGGGTGAGGAGAAGACCTCAAACAGAAAAAAGTCCTTGATCAAACATGAAGAGGAGCTCAAAATATGACTCTTTATAGTTCATGTTGGAGCCCAAAAATGTAAGCAAAAGGAGCTAAAACATAGAGCAAAATAGTGCAAAAAAGGGGAACATAGGAGCTTACCCTTGTAGAACAGCAACACAACAGCTTTTGGTCCAAGGAAATGAGCTTCTAGCCTCTGGAAATCAACCTCAAGTTGCTGGAATGGAGTATGGAGGTTGTAGGCTATGAGTGGTAGTGTAAAGGTGGGCAAGAACCTTAAGGTTTGAAGGGTTTGGAAGAGAGAGATAGGGAGAGAGTTGAGAATTTTAGAGAGAGGAAAATGTTTTTTCTTCTTTCAAGTTGTCTCTATTTTCTTCTCTCCTTGTGTGTCTTTTTCTTGTGAGAGAGCTTGATTGATATAGAAATATATCAATCTGCAGCTCCTCAGAGCTCCCACGTCCAGGCATGCGCTGGGGTATGGCCTGGAATGACAGCTGCTAGCTGTCTACAGAAATATCTGTTGAAAACCACATTTGGCCGGCTGGCCATCAAAGTGGCCGACCAGTAGTCAAATTGGCCGGCCGGCCATTACATTTGGCCGATTGAAAATCAAGGTGGCCGGTGGGCAGGAGACTTGGTCGACAGTGTAGACACCCCATTTTTGACCGACCTTAAGACTTAGACGTCACCGATTGAGCGCTAGGTGATGTTGCATAATATGCTCGTTCAGAAGTTTCAGAGTCGCGGCTGCGAGCCCCGCCTCCAGACTTCCGAACCCTTTTCTGTGCCTTGTCTCGGTTTGCGAACCAGACTCCGTTTTCTCTGTTTCTTTTTCCGAGGGAAGGAGAGGTCCCGTAGACCATCTCTCAATGTCCATAGGCTACATTTGGTGGCCGTAGGCCATTTTGCCCATTTCGGAGTCCGGTTCCCGGTTTTCAAAGCCGTCAGGCCGCGTGCCTCGGTTCGGGACCGCCTAACCACCTCCGTTTGCTCTGATTTTCGGCATAATTCCTATTTCATCCATTTTGAGGGACACTGGGGGGTGAGAAACCCACTTCGAGGTCGAATACAATTTTCGATGCTTAACAGCCCATTTCCGGGACCCCGAACTGCGTGTTTTGGCTCCGGAATATTCGTTTTGCAACGGTTTTCGCTCATTTTTGGCAGGTACCTCTGTTTTATCCCGAAGAAGGTCACTGAAGGGTGGGAGGCCATTATATCTCTTTGAGTTTGGCCTTTGGGCTGCGTTGATTGCGTTTGGAACAAGTTGGTAACTTGTTTTTCAAACTTTTGTTGTCCAAAATTTTGTTCTTTCGCTCGAGCACCACTTCTTGTGCTCATGCGGTCTTTGTGAACCTCTAGTACTTTTCCATGTCTGTGAAAAAATACTGAGAGTGTGTATTCTTCACTCGAGCGAAGCTTCTTGCACTCAAACGACAGTCTTCTATCTTTAAAACTTCTGGGAACTAGTATTCTGCGCTCGAGTGAAGCTTCTTGTGCTTGAGAGGTAAAACTTATTGTGCCTGGTAGCTCGAGCGACACATCTTGCGCTCGAGCGAACTATGTGTATATCAGTTCGTAAACAGGCCATTTTACATCGCTTTTTCATCTCTCTCTCTCTCTATAAAACATTTCAAAATCCTAAGTTGAGACCCTCTCTCTCTAAAACTCACATTCTTTCTACAAATACACCAAGATCTAGTGATTTCTTCACCTTACTCCTTTTGTTACAAAGGTAGAGCTCACCTAGAGCTTCGCTTTCATCCAAATAGAGTTAGGTTTCGGCTTCAGTCAAGTTTCATTTGTGTTTATCTCGTCTTCTAACTTTGAGGTAGGGATTCTCTACACTCTTTTATGATTTTTAACTTAGCTATTTGTCTTATAAAACCATCTTATGATTTTAGAGGATTTTAGACAAACCTAGGGTTTTGGTTTAAAATCAAAAGAGGGTTTTTAAATGGATGTGTTAAAAATGGTTGGGGAGGTGGAAATAAGTTTAAGTTGTGATAAAATTATTGATTTAGATACTCAGAATATGTTTTGGAAAAAAAGAGGGTTTTGCCCTAATTATCTCAAATGTTTATTTTTTATTTATTTATAAATAAATGGAATTGGTGTTAGAAATGTGAAATTGGATTGGTATTGATGAGGATGATAGAGTTTGATATGTATTATCACTCACCTCTTGAGACTTAGAAAGTTTACCTTTATGGAATATAAATTATCTGTTTAGAAATATATGCTTTGGGCTATCGGTGGAGGATAGTTATGATTGTTGTAGAAATTGCATGTAAATTAGGAGAATTGAAACTATTTTCTCATTCATTGTCATTGAACATTGTTTCACACTTATACATTGAAGATGTTTGTTGTTTTGAGAAAAAGGGAAATATAAATTGAAATGTTAAACTAAGTTGGCTGTGTCTAGGGTGAAAGTCCCGAAAACCGTGCATATTCATGAGTGGCGATCCCGCGGACAAAATTTTCATAAAATGGCAATAGTAGTGCTTTCACAGACTACGTTTACATGGGTCTTGGTTTACGGTTTCCTTCAGACGAAGTTTTTAGGAAAGGTTGTATTGTTTTGAAATTCCCAGAGTGTGATTCACCGCCCTATTTCCAATTGTAAAGGAAAGGATTCATGAACCATGATTTTAATTTGACATTGCACAATTTCGGAAAGAGATATAAAAATGTTTTGGCACGAGCATTGCATATGCATTCACATTATAGCTTTGTTAAATTCATATATTGTGTTCGATTGTCTCTACTGGGCTTTGGCTCACCCTGTGTGGTAAAAACATTTCAGGTGCAGATGATATGCCTCTGCCAAGGCAATAGCTTAGGAGGACCTGGAGCAAGGGCTTCATTTCTGTTATATTAATTTTTTTCTATGAGCCAAGGGTTTTATATGTATTGGATTTAAATGCCACTTTTGTTGTAACCAAGCATTGTCTTGGAAAGTTGTAAGCCTTTAGGGCATCTATTATTTGTTTTATTTTCAAACCTTATCTTATTCTGTGATATATGCTATAGATTCAGGGATAGGCTTATGAATGTATAGTTGCATATGTCACTATTTTGTAAACTCATTTGGAATCAATGAAAGATAATTACTTTATTATTGTTGTTGTCTGTCAATATTGTGGATAGATTATGGTAATTATTTTGAGGCATTAAAACTTAGTATTAGAGCGTACCAAATTTGAATACTTTGGGTACGTGGGAAGTGGTTATTACCACAATGGGTTTGTCTCGCTTGACAGAGATATTTATGTGTATAGTATGCTTATATGATAACATGATTATGTGATTAGATGGGTATGAAATTTAGCTCCTAAGATATTGATTGGATTTACGGGTTTCTAGAAGTCTTATTAGAAGAGTACTTGATCACAGCTATTTTTAATTGGAACTTTGGCAATGCTGCTGGACGATCATTATCTAGAAAGGAAATTCGTATGTGTTTATGTGATTATGTGGTTATGTGGAGTGAATTACTGTTGTCCATCGCATTAGGATGTGAGTGAGTTAGCTTCGACGTATTTATAAATGTGCTGATCTCTTTTGTTACCTTCATTAGGATGTCAGGATGTGGACGTGGTAGTGGTAGACATTGTAGGCCTAGAAGGCATGAGGTGCCTGTATCGGATGACATTCTTGCACAAGAGGGAGGGATTGGTCAGGTTAATGTGGCCGAACCAGTTGGTCAATAGGCCATTGTAGACGCGCCTGAACGTCCCGGGAGAATCCCGTTTTGTTCATTGGGCTCACTATAGTTCGGACTCAATGTCACGGTTCTGAATCTAATCTCGCAAAGTGCAATGCGAGATCGATAAATCACCAAAGAGTCCAAATCTGACAAATCGCTTCGAAAAATTGATTTTTAGAAAGAAGTGCCAAACATGGACTGCTTTGCCAGATACAGAGTCGCCACCTAAATATTTTATTTTGGGAGAATTTAGGAAACCCTGATTTGTTGCTTAAGGCCACGTGTCCGTCATCACCAAAGTTGCCTCGGCTCGGGAACTTGGGTACGATTGGGGAAGGTCAGCTATGAGCACCCCCGCTCGCCCGATCAAAGATCGGCCACTACTAAACATGATATTTTGTTTTGAAAACATATGCGTTCTTATTCCGGTGTATTAGCCTAGAAATACTATGTGATGCGCGCAGCAAACAAGTATAGACTGGGTCGCCTGGATTGGAACAAAACATTTCATGTTTGTTTATTTGAAAATGGTTTGATGGTGCTATTCGCAAGTAGGCTAAGATATGGATTTGCCACCTTCAAGTGGGTTTAGAAACAGGGTGATTTGCCACTCTCAAGTGGGCTTAAAACTCGGAATCTATGAATTGTTCCAATTCAGGTAACCCAACCTTCACCCTCAGGCATTCAGGCAGTTATATCACATAAGTAGTTAGCCTCATGGCAAGCATGCTATCATGGTCACTCACACGCATGCAAGGATGCTAAAGCATAAACACTTACCGAGTACTCCGAGCCAAAACAAAAGGTATGTTAGAAATCAATACATGATCCTAGCTATGTTAAGAATTCCTAATGCAACACATACAAAATGTAACTAGAAGTAGGATCGGCTATTCTAAGATGGCATATGAGACGCTACAGATAACATGTATTCAACTTGGAATTGAAATACAATGCAGTTAGTATGGTGTGCCGAGCCTGGTACATGCAAGACAGATGAATGAATGCAAACATGCGAACATAAATATGCTAATTAAAACATGCCCTAAACTAACCATCATAAGCTAGTAAATAAAAGGAAGAAAGATGTGGGGTTAGAAGACATGCATCACACGCACGCACACTTACTACAAAATTCGCCCTGCCGATGGCCTCAAGCCTTGGCCGGTGGGTTGAGGGGATGGCCAACAAGCCACCCTCTTCCCTTAGAAGCAAAAACACAAGTGTTTGGTCCATGACCAAGCACAAAACAGTCAAGTAGGGAGATCCTGAGGCAAGGCACGCAGTCGAGACCTCCGGGAACTCAAAATGAACACAAACATGGATGATCATCGAGTGTTCAAACGATGACGTCCAAGTCTTGAGGATGGTCAAACATGGGGTGTCTACAGTTGCCCCTTTTTGACAGAGCTCGAAAGTCATAACAATGACGGGAGTGAATGTCAAAGTCCAAAGACGACCCATTTTTGACAAGGCCGAAGACTTAGACCGACATACAAGATACAAATAAAGATATGCGCCCATAGGCAGGGGCGAGATGCAAAGAACATGCACGATGCCGAGCATAACTTATGATCATGCAAATGAAGCTGTAACGAAGCATATCATGTAACAGTTTTAAGCAAACATATAAATCTAACTACATCACATGCAGAAAGGATGTAAGAGAAGTATTCAATTCTCGCTACGTCTCACGCGGATAATACAATACCTGTGCGTTCGGTCGCGCCAGCCTCAAATGAACTGTACATACAGTATCATGCCTGAAAAGGAAAGAAACCTAACAGGTGTAATATCGTTAGCAACATGCATGGCAATGCAAGTGAAAAGTGCGCGACAACGCAAATGAAGGGGATGCACGACAATGCAACCTAAGTGTGACGCATAACAATGCGAGCGAGATGTGCATAACAATGCAAGAAAAGTGCGTGACAACACAGGTAGAGTGTGCATAACAATGCGACTAAAACAAGCGTGTCAATGCAAGTAAAATGTGCACGACAACGCAAGTGAGGAGTGCACAACAATGCCGTTGACACAAGCATGACAATGCAAGTAAAACGTGCGCAACAACGCAAGTGAGGGGATGCATAACAATGCAATTGAAACGAGCATGACAATGCAAGTAAAATGTGCACGACAACGCAAGTGAGGGGTGCACAACAATGCAATAAAGGCAAGCATAAACACATGTAAGTAAAGCATGTGCAATAACGCAAGCAATGTGTAAAGTAAGAAATAAACACATGTAAAGTAAAGTACACGTGACAACGTGCACAATGTATAACGTAAAGAATGAAATGTACACATGTAAGAGGAACTTGAACACATGTAAGTAAAGCATACGCGACAACGTGTACAATGTGTTAAATAAGAAACTTGAACACATGTAAGTAAAGTATACGCGACAACGCATACAATGTGTGAAATAAGAAACTTGAACACATGTAAGTAAAGCATACGCGACAACGCATACAATGTGTGAAATAAGAGGAACTTGAACACATGTAAGTAAAGCATATGCGACAACGCATGCAATGTGTGAAATAAGAGGAACTTGAACACATATAAGTAAAGCATACGCGACAACGCATGCAATGTGTGAAATAAGAGGAACTTGAACACATGCAAGTAAAGTATACGCGACAACGCATCCAATGTGTGAAATAAGAGAAACTTGAACACATGTAAGCAAAGCATACACGACAACGCATGCAATGTGTGAAATAAGAGGAGCTTGAACACATGTAAGTAAAGCATACGCGACAACGCATGCAATGTGTGAAATAAGAGGAACTTGAACACATGTAAGTAAAGCATACGCGACAACGCATACAATGTGTGAAATAAGAGAAACTTGAACACATGTAAGTAAAGTATACGCGACAACGCATACAATGGGTGAAATAAGAGAAACTTGAACACGTGTAAGTAAAGCATACGCGACAACGCATGCAATGTGTGAAATAAGAGGAACTTGAACACATGTAAGTAAAGTATACGCGGAAAAGCATGTTATAAAGGAAAGGCATGTCCAACATGAGTATGGTGAAGGTATGTTATTCACGATGTTGAGACGCAGCTTCGAAACAAAACAAGGCCCTGTCTAATGTAGGACGCATAACAAGCGCGCTTATTGCAGTCAAAACAAGGCAAGGTATTACAACATATTTAAAGCGATTCGCGGAACTCGCAAGATACAAAAGGATACGAGAAAGGATACTCCTTGCACACACCGAGCATCACACACAGAAGACACGGCTCAAGGTCGAAATGAAGGCCGGTTGAGGTTCAAAAGTGCATTTTCTTGCACTGTCTAGAATAATGAAGGTCCCGAACTACACAACTTGTCCTAAACAAGGGTGTGGGAGGTGCTTCAGCCGGATTGTCTGTTCTTGCTCGAGGAGGAGGGGGAGCCGGGCGCGGGACCACAGTATACCCCCGCACCAAAGCCGGGTGTATTCATGTTGGGAGCAACTCACGGGCACCGATTCAAGACGACGACGAGTCGGATACACAGGTAGAGTCGTCTCAGGATGAGGCACGGGACAGCTCAGATTCTGACTATGGAGTCGGCGACGATGCTCCTGGACCTTCGTCTAGGAAGAGGACCTGGACGGAGCCCCGTGCTTGTGATGATTGGTGCCGATTTAGACATTTGTTGTTTTCTCCCCTCCTTTTTTGTTTTACTTTTCTTTTTACTAGTAGTTTGAGCACATTGTACTGCCGCGGGTAGGTTTTATTTTCTTCAAAACTATGCACTTTTGCAAAAGAAAGAAAAAAAATGATGAAATGAAACAACTATTTTTTGTTCAAAAGGGTGTTGCATTTGTACATTCTGAGCATCGCGTCACATCATATTACATAACAATGTAAATGAGATTGAACTTTTGTTTAAAATTTAAGCACTTACACCGTAACAATCAGGTAGTGAACCGATTAACGACAAAACAACTCGATAAGCAAAACAAAAACCTTAACGAGTTAACCAAGTGTAAATACAACTCGATAAGCAAAACAAAGACTTAAAGAGGACGAAATACAACTCGATAAGCAAATGTACAACAACTCGATAAGCAAATAGGTGTGACTTCGCAAAATCATCACCCAAGGCACTGGAAGTGGAACCAGTCACAAGTTCTCAGCATCCTCAGCAAATGTACAGCTTCGAGGATAAGAGGGAGGGCCATCGGCCACAAGAAATGGCGACCGACCATCATTACTAGCCGATCGGCCAAAAATGGTGGTCGGCCGACACTATTTTTAGCCGATCGAAAAAAAATGGCAAGAACCACCATAATGTTGACACCTGTCTTCCACTCACATCTTATCTTCTCCAAAAGCCCCAGCTCCGTAGTTTTGTTCATTTCAACACTGTTCTGCACCAAATGGAAGAGTTTCTTGTCCAAAATCTCACAAACTGGCTTGCCAACTTGGATGGCTTGGAAAAGCTGAATTTCCGGGGTTCGGCATAAATGCGCTATTTTCGTTGGGTCACGCCCCACTATGTTTTCCGTTCCTCCATGCCACGGTAAGATTTTGGAATCTGATAACACACGTCTTTAGCTTTTGCGGTCAAGAAATGTGTCCTACTTACGAGGACTTCCAAGCTTTAATGGAATCCGAGCGCAACGAAGAAATCTTGCCCCAGCTTCGCTTCGGCCATGCCCAAGCCTTAGGACGAATGTGTGGGCTAACTATGCACGATGCTCGGTCTTTGATCTGTGACGGAATGCTGGATATCTCGAGTTTGATTCGTCGATTTTCCGATGCCAGTGACCGTGGCGACCATCATTGGCAGGGCTTTCGGCGACATGCCTTTTGCTTGTGCATGTTATCTCATTTTTTGCTTGCCTCAGGCTTCAGTGGGCCTAGCGTTCGTTTGATCGAAGTTGCCCAAGGCTTGAAAGAAGGCAAGAGCTGCATTGCTATGACATTGGCCGAGACATTGATGGGCATGGATGCTTTCCATCGCTGGGAAACGACCAAATTTGCGGGGAGTCCACTATTGTTGTAGGTAATGTTTCCACCCTGTCTCACATATACATTGCTCACATCACTCGGCCCTCAGGCTCGGTTTTTTTTCTCAAAACCCTTTTCTCACTTTTCTCTCAATGTACATCTCTCTATTCTTTAATCTCTCATTTTTCATCCCTCCCCAGGTGTGGTTGATGGACAAGTTGCAGGTTGTGGACTCTTGCCCAGCGTACTCAGCTCGCGGCTACTTCTTCCGGCGACGTCTAGTCGATGCTCTTGATGAGGGATGGTGGTTCGCCTGGATGTGCAGTTTGTCCACGAACTGTATTGCTTGGCATTGCCCTTGGCTCAATCTTTCGGTAATGAGCTATAGCATGTCCCGGCAGACCCGGATTCAGTTGATCGGCCTGATTCACTGTGTGTTCTACTTTCCTTTTCGGTTCCAGTGCCAGTTCGGCCATGATCAGATTTGCCCAGCAGAGGGGATAGAGTACCCTACTACATTTTCGGTCCGAGGCGCATAACTAGCTTTGTATGCCACAGCATGGAGGACGAGAGAGCTTCTGGCCCCCGTTTCGACTTTCAGTTACACCATTTTTGATGAGTGCATAGATTGGCTCAATAAAGAGGCACATATTGGGCCCAGCTTGGCATCAGAGGCTTCGACCAACTCTGGGAGGGGACACGGGAACACCTGACTATGCCCCTGATTTATTTGCTTTAATCAGAACTTTCAAGTTTTCTTTATGAATGTAATAAAAAGCAACTTCAATTTTGTATTCAAGAGCAAGAGAACTCTGTACTGAAATCAATGTAATTGAAGGTTATGGGTACTGAAAATTTTCCGCTTTGGTCCAAAAATGGTCTAAGTTGTAAAAATATTAATTTGAGCAAAATCAACTTTATTAAAACTTTTGAAAACTATTTTCGATATGGATCAGAATTGGACATGCCTGAGATCTGTCACTGAGATGCACAACCCCGGATCCCAGCAACTGGAAAGTTGCCCCTAGTCTGAATAGCGCTATACCAGAGATTACAACCGAGCTCTTGTATACTGAATAGACAAAGATGCCTGAGATGATCAAATGGACATCGGGGAAATGTTTATGGCTGGACTTCAGGATGAAGTTGCCTACGTATCCCAAAGATGGGAATCAAGCCTTACATAGTTTGGCTAAGGTTCACTCGTGTATCAACCCTCACCTTTTACGCTCTAACTTTTGCCAAGGCCGCCTTTTGCGGGTTTTTAACCTTGCGAGCTCAACTTTTATAATTTGCAATTTTCTGTGCCCTAACTTTTGCCTAGGTTGCCCTTTCGGGTTTTCGGCCTAGCGAGCCTCTCAGGGGTAATATTTCTTTAACTTGTTCATATTGATCGGCTGTGAGAACTCTAGGCCATCTAGGTCCATCAGAACGACAGCTCCACCCGACCAAATAGACTTGATGATGTAAGGACCAGTCCAATTAGGTCTGAATTTGCCCCTAGGGTCGTAGATGGGAGCTCGGTTGTCTTTGAGCACCAAATCTCCTTCTTTCAAATTTCTAGAGTTAACATTCTTGTTAAAATCCTTGGCAATTCGACGCTGATAACCCTGAACATGGTACAGTGCTTTCAGTCTTCTTTCATTAAAGAGCATGAGTTCTTTGAATATGCTCTGCTGTCAAACTGCTTCGGTTATTTGATACTCAGCCAATACCCGCAATGACGGAACCTCAATTTCGATAGGTAGAACGGCCTTCATCCCATAGACCAATGACTACAGAGTCGCTCCAGTAGAAGTTCTAATTGACGTCCGGTAGCCCCACAGAGCAAATGGCAGCTTATCTGGCCAGTCTCGGTAGGTTTCCACCATCTTCTGCAGAATATGTTTGATGTTCTTGTTGGCGGCCTCAACCGCTCCGTTGGTCTGCGGCCGATATGTGGATGACTTATGAAAAGCCACATTGTATTTCTGCAACAAGTCGATCACTTCCTTCTTGGAGTGGGAACCATTATCTGAAATGACCTCGTTCGGGACCCCATAACGACAGATGATGTTGTTCTTGATGAACTTCGCAACATGTGACGCCTTCAGCACCTCATAAGATTGGGCTTCAACCCACTTTGTAAAATAGTCAATTGCGACCGGGATGAACTCATGCCCATTCAACCCCTTTGGAGTGACAGCCCCGATCACATCGATTCCCCAAACTGAAAATGGCCATAGCGAAGTCATATTGTACAGCTTCGACGGCGGAATATTCATACGATTTGCATGGATCTAACATTTGTGGCATCGCAGAACAAAGTCGATACAATCCTCCTCCATGGTGGACCAGTAGTAACCCTGTTTGAGAATCTTCTGGGCTTGCATCACCCCGTTCATGTGCGCTCCGCACTCTCCTCCATGGATGGCCTCCATCAGGCGCTTCGATTCTTCGGCATCAACACACAGCTTATTGTAGACACCCCATTTTTGACTGTCCTCAAGACTTGGACGTCACCGCTTGAACACCCGGTGATCATCCTTGTTTGTGTTTGTCTTGAGTTCCCGGAGGTCTCGGCTACGCGCCTTACCTCAGGACCTCTCGACTCGACTGTTTTGTGTTTGGTTTTGCACCAAACACTTGTGTTTTTAATGTGGAGGGCAGGGAATGGCTTATTGGCCATCCCCACACATCACCGGCCATGGCTTGAGGCCACCGGCTGTGTTTTGTTACCACCGGCCAAATGTTTGGCCGGCCGGCACTATAGATGTTCGACCGGCCATCTTTTTTGGCCAAATTTCATTTTTGGCCGGCCAACCACTGTGCATCTGCTTTTGCAGATATTTTATGCTAGCTGGCATACACTCTATTTCCCACCATACACGTGTATGGAGTGATCTCCTTCTTGGCTAGCTTGTCTTGTAAGCTTGCAAGATTGAACCTTCTATAAGAGGAGGCCTCTTCTCCCTCTTTTAGGTTAGACAAGATTTTGATAGAGAGCTCTGGTTTTAGGGTTTGAGTTGTGTATCTATCCTATTTCTATATCTCCCTCTCTCTTGCATTTGTGTGTGTTTTGTCTTACTTTTGTGCACAAACACCCACCATTACACCTTCCTTTAGCTACCGAGGTACTAAGAGGCTGTTCTTGAAGTTTTTAGACTGGTTTGGAGCCAAAGAAGCAGCTGGAGTGCTGTTCTTGAAAGAGGTCTTCAAGGGTAAGGACTTTACCTTTAAATACCCCATTTTTGCATAGCTTTTTTTACCTATCTTGCAACTGTTTTTAGGCTTTGCATATAATGTATAAAAGTTCTATTTTTGAGTCCTTTAAATAGTTGGTTAAGGGTGTTTTGAGCCTTGAGGTTGTGTGACCCCTCTTAGGGCTTATTTGACCCTTTTTTTTGTGCCATTTTGGTGAGCTCCGGGACCATTGTGTTTGGGCCTCCTCACCACTGAAATCCAAGGTTTTAGTGGTGAGGATGGTGCCTTGAGGTCCTAAGAAGGAGAGGACCACCCCCTCTCCTTGTTGTCCTTGAAAAAGGCCATTTTTTCCTCTTGAGGGAGCATCTAGTTTAGGTTCATGTTGATCATGCCTTAACTGATTTTTGTGCTTATATTGCCATGATATAGCATTGTGTTAAGTTGGTTTAGGTACACCATGCTTGTTTAGCATACATGCCTTGTAATGCCATGTTTTGGCCTTAACATGCTTTAGGTTTTGATCCTTGTTCTAGCATGATTTTAGCCAAGCTTTGTGAAGCTTTTGTGTTTGTTTTAGCATGCTTAAGTTCTGTTCTTGGTTGTTTTGGTCGACCATAGCATGCTTAGTATAGCCACCTTGCATTTTGGCTTGTTAGCCTTAGGTGTGTGAGTATGTAGCATGCATTACTTGCACTATTTCACTGGTTTGGAACCACTTACCATGTTATTTCAGTCCTTATAACATGCTTGCATACTTGCATTTGATACTCCTTTGTTGCTTTAAAAGGTTGTTGCCTCATGCTCCATGAATGTGCTCCTTTGTATGCTTGCATGTTTAAGCCACTTAGATGCCATCTAGGTGTTCCCTTAGCATTGTCTAGGTCTACCTTGAACCTGTTTTAAGTCCTCTTGGCACTGAGAGGCTAGGTTGACTTAGCCATGGTTTAAGTCTCCTTGGCTTGCCTCAAGTACTTGGACCAATTGCATGCCATGTTTGTTTTGTTTAAATTGGTTTGACACCATTATTAACATGATTTCCAGAGTTTACATTGCATGCTAATTGTTCATGTTTAAGCTCTCTTAAGTGTGCGTAAAGATTGCATGTTTGATGCTTAAGTGCTGGCCGATCAACATGTACACATGTGTGTGTGTGTGGGCCCTCATTTCCATAGCATTGGCCACTGTTATAGGCTTGTTTGGGGGCTGCCTAAATTAGTTTAAGTCCACCCCTTTGCATGTTGTTGCATGCTCACCTTGTGTGTTGTTGCATACTAGTGTGTTGCTGCATGATTGAATGAAGTCACATGCTTGCTTGCATGCTTGAACATCCATATTGTGTCTTGCATACTTGTAGGTTGCATTGCTTCATGCCTGACATGCTTCTTTACTTAGGTTGTGTGCTTAACCTACATTACACATTGCATTGCCATGTTGTATACTAGCCTCCATACCTAGGATGCATTGCATTGGCATGCATGCTTCACCTCTTGAGTTGAGTATGATAGAGGTTGAACCCCCCCCTTGCTTGATTATGTGCATTGCATTCCATATCAAAATGCATACTGGTTCCTTGGGCCATCATGTATGGAAATACGCGATTGGTGGTCCGAGAATCGAGAATCATATCCCTTTGAATCATGAATATGATAAGGGGTGTGATTGGTGCATACATTGCTTGAAATGCATTGCCATGCTATGTTTTGGCCTCTGCTACTGTCAAAAACAGATTCTGCAGGAAGATTTGGCCGGCCGGCCATCTTCATTACCGACCGGCCATCCATAAGTGGCCGATGGATTAATTTGTGGCCGGTGACCATTCTCCATGGCCGGTGACCAATTCCCTCAGCCGGTGGTATTCCACAGCATTCAGGGAAGCAACCCTGAGATTTGTGCAGTCTTCAGAGAAGGATAACAGTCAAAGCAGAGGCAACTTGTGCATGGCAGTGGCTTTCCGAGTGGAGCCAAGCGTGCATTGCATTGGGCCCTCTTCCCGAGACTGTTTACTGCCTTCATTAGATTAGTTAATTTGATAATTAATTAATTGGTCTGTAATATTTAATTAGCTTGTAGGTTAATTAATTTGTATTATTCTTTCGGTCCCTCTGAGCGAGGGCAAATTTGTAATAAGTGTGGGTGCGTGTGTGCATGTCTTCCAACCCCCACTTCTTTCTCCCTTTTACTTACCTGCTTTTGATGGTTAGTATTAGGACATGTTTACTTTAGCATACCTTATGCTATGCATGCGTGCATCATTCATTAGTCTTACATGCACCAGGCTCGGCGCATCATGCTAACTGCATAAAGTATTTCAAATCTAACTTGAATACATGCTATCTATGCATTTTCACATGTCATCCTTAGATTAGCCGAGCCTATTCTAGACTGCATTCTGTATGCGTTGCATTAGCCACTTAACATGGACTTGGATCATGCATTGATGGCTAACATGTTCTTGTCTTGGCTCGGAGTACATTGTAAGTATTTTTATGCTTTAGCATCTCGCATGAGTGTGAATGTTAACATGACAACATAATTACCATGAGGCTACTTGCTTATGTGATATAACTGCTTGAATGCCTGTGGGTGAAGGTTGGATTGTTTGAGTTGGAACAACTCGTTGAAATCCGTGCTTTAGCCTACTTGCGAGTAGCAAATTTCAAACTATTTTTCAAACAAACGGATATGCAATGTTTTGTTCCAATTTAGGCGATTTGGTCTATACTTGTTTGCTGTGCGCATAACATAGTAATTCTAGGTTAATAACAGGAATAGGAACACATAATGCTTTCAAAACTAGATATCATGGTTAGTAGAGGCCGATCTTTGATCGGGCGAGAGGGGGTGCTCATAGCTGACCTTCCCCAATCGTACCCAAGTTCCCGAGCCGAGGCAACTTTGGTGATGACGGACACGTGGCCTTTGGCACTGAGTTTGGGTTTCCTAAATTCCCCTATAACAAATATTTAGGTGGCGACTCTGTATCTGGCAAAGCAGTCCATGTTTGGCACTTCTTTTCTAAAAATCTGTTTTTCAAAACGATTTGCTGGATTTGGACTCTTTGGTTCAGATTAAGAACCGTGACAATTCGAGAGTCCGAACTGTAGTGAGCCCAATATGAACAGAACGGGACTTACCCTCCCGGGGCGTTCGGGGACGTCTACACTTATGCATCCCCAGATGACCTCTCTTGTACAGTTTATCCCCCGTAGATGATCAACTGAGCAGCCATTCTTCTGATTGCGCTTTTATCCTTGGTATTTGCCCCTAGTGGGTACGCTTCTTTCTCCAAGAAGTTCCAGACATCGTAATACCAGGGGTTCTCATCTTGAACCTCTTCTATGGCAACAATCGATTCGTAAGCCGACACAAATTTCAGGTCAATGATGATCGGACACATCCGAACTCCAAAAGGGATGTCTATCATGGAAGATAGAGTTGCTAGTGAATCTGTGAACCTATTGTTTTCTCTCAATAGATGAGTGAAGTTCAGTTTCTCAAACCGAGGAATCAGCATGTCCAAGGTCTGGTGGTATATTCTCATCTTTTCTTCTTTGACTTTCCAATCTCCCTTAGCTTGGGACACAACAAGGTTCGAGTCCCCGATGACGTCCAACCGTTTTGCCCCTAGTTCTAGGGCTGCTTCTAAACCAGCAATGCATGCTTCATACTCTACTTCGTTGTTCGAGACTTTGAACCGGAGTTTGAATGCTAGAGGGATACGGGAATTGTCGAGTGCTATCAGCAACACCCCTATCCCATACCCATATTGGTTTGACGCTCCGTCAAAGTACATCGTCCAAGTTTCATCCTCGACATGCAGAATGGCCTCGTCTGGGAATAAGTACTCAACTACTTCATCCCCTTCCACTGGGCGATTGGCTAGGAACTCCGCTACCGCTTTCTCCTTTACTGACTTGTGAGTCACATATTTTAGATCGAATTCAGAAAATAGAAGCAACCAACAAGCTAGCCTACCCATAAGTACCAGTTTCTCGAAGAGATATTTAATGGGATCTAATCTTGAAACCAACATTACGAAGTGAGCTAACAAGTAGTGCCGCAGTTTCTTGGTAGCCCATACCAAGGCCAAACAAGCCTTCTTGAGTGGAGTGTAGCGGATCTCGTAATCCAACATCTTATTACTCAGGTAGTAAATAACCCTCTCCACCTTGTCCTCAGACTTTTGTGCAAGCATGCAGCCCATCGTAATTTCAGTCACTGAAAGGTACAAAATCAACGGTTTCCCCGGCTTAGTCGGTGACAACACGGGTGGGTTCTATAAGTATTGCCTGATCTTTTCAAAAGCAACTTGGCATCGACCGTCCCATTGGAATTTCTTTCCTTTCTTCAGGAGACCAAAAAGTGGTTCATAAGTCAAGATTAATTTTGCGATAAACCGTCTTATGAATTGCACTTTACCCAGAAAGCCTCGCACCTCCTTTTCAGTCCTCGGTGGTGGCATTTCTAAGATGGCCTTGATTTTGGAAGGGTCGACTTCGATACCTCTCTGTGTAATCAAGAATCCCAACATTTTCCCTGCTGTAACAACAAACAAACATTTCTGAGGATTCAGCCGCAACCGAAATTCTCTGATCCTTTGGAAGAACTTTTGCAAGGCGGTGTAGTGGCCCTCTCTTTCTTTGGACTTGACAATCATGTCGTCCACGTACACCTCCACCTCTTTGTGGATCATGTCATGCAATATTGTGGTCGTGGCCCGTTGATATGTAGCTCCAGCATTCTTCAACCCAAACGGTATCACTCTGTAATAGTAGGACCCCCACGGGGTGGTGAAAGCAGTCTTTTCCCGATCTTTAGGTGCCATTACAATCCGGTTGTAGCCTGAGAAGCCATCCATGAATGAGAGCAATGCATGCCCCGCAGTGAAGTCCACTAACTTGTCAATATGCGGCAGAGGAAAGTCGTCCTTCGGACTGGCTTTACTCAAATCCTTGAAATCCATGCATTCCCGAATCCTGCCATCCTTTTTTAGCACTGGAACTATGTTGGCCAACCAAGTCGGGTATTCAGATACCAGCAGGAACCCTGCGTAGATTTGTTTGGTGACCTCTTCCTTAATCTTGAGGGCCTAGTTTGGGCGGATTCTTCTGAGTTTCTGTTTAACAGGTCGGGCCTCGGGGTCAAGAGGGATCCGATGCTGTATAATCTCAGGATCGATTCCAGGCATGTCTTCGTTGGACCATGCGAAAACATCTTTGAAATCTTTTAATAAAGCGACTAAGCGCTCGCGCTCCTCCGAAGACAACGTGGACCCGATCTGGACCAGCCGCGGGTCCTCCTCAGTACCCACATTAACTGTAGTGATTTCATCAACTAGGGGTTTAACAAATCTCTCCTGCTCTTGATCAATTAAATGTTGCAAAACTGGAGGAATTTCTTCCTCGTCATTTTCATCAAAATTTTGAAAGTCCTGATTAATGCAATAAATCAAAGGCATAGAAAAGTACTCAGAAGCCACAGCCATTCCATTCTCATTAAGCATTTCCAAATCGTCAGATTCTTCTGTTACAACAGACTCAAAAGAGAAAGAAAAAAACGACCTTGATAGGACTGTGGCATCCGGGTTGTCACCCCCAGGAATACCAGACTCAGACTTAGACGAGCTGGAACCTGATTCTGACTCTACAAACTCGGTGGAATCAGATTTTGGCTCACTACTTGACCCGGTGCTGCTTGACAAAAATCTCTCCTCATACTGCCAGATGAGAGAGGGTGCGATGGATGCATCCAAAATGTTTGATGGTGGGCCCGCAACCATTTCATTCCTGATCATGGATACCAAGAAGTTATCTCCCAAGCACTTCTGTTCGAACGGAGGATCTGAAAGTAGACAAGCCAATGCTACCCCCACTTCAATTTCAGCGCTTTCGGAATCCATTTCCTTACACTGCTCAACCTCAGCTGATGGGTCTGTCTGCTCTTCGGCAACATCATTCTCGGATAACTGCAGGTCGAAGAAGATCTCAAATCCTGGCAGGCACCTCTTTTCGGCGTTCAGCCATGGCTCTGGGAAGCCACAAAATGGAAAGTCCTTCCCCTCCCAGACAAAGCGTCCGTTTAGGGTATCTTGGATGGGTCGATGTATCAACTCAGAGGGCTTCCCTGCCTACTTTGCTCTGGCTCTCCCAGCCATCTCCTTGCCTTTCTTCACCCAGTCCTCTTTGGTGGGCAGATAACCCAAGCCAAAGGTATGCAAATTGTGCAGCACTTTGGCCGATGTGGCAATGCCCTTCCGGCCACTTTTTCCCAGTTCCATCCTAGGGATATGCTGAAGCTTGTTCATGAGATACACTGACTGTGCGCTGACATACACCCCCTCGTCAACGGCTAAGATGTTCTGAATGATTCGGGCCTCGGCCAGGGTAAATCCCGATAAAAAGACATCCTCTGTGCCATGCTCGATTTCCAAAACCGGTGTAGACACCTCTGGCGGTAGATGGATCGATGAATTCCCAAAAACTATAGCCACATCCTTCCCGTGGGGGTATTTCAACATCTAGTGGAGGGTGGAAGAGACTGCTTTTACCTGGTGCATCCACGACCGCCCTAGGAGTAAATTGAAGGTTGGAGGAACATCCAAGACATGGAAGTCAATCTCGTGTTGTCCTGGACCAACCTTAGTCTGAATCTGTGTGGTCCCCATGACCTCTCTGCTCGTATTGTCATATGCCCGTATCACCTAGGCAGTTGGCACAAAGTCTGCGGGCTTCAACCTGATTGCATATGCCGTCCTCGACGGGCACATATTAATGGCGGATCCCGTGTCGACAAGAACCACCGATATCCATTTGTTTCTACACTCCACAGAGATGTAGAGTGGCTTGTTATGATTTGTACCCTCAGGTGGTAGTTCCGTGTTGGAAAAGGTCAACGTCGGGGAACCTCCTCTTGAAAGAACAGTCCTACCAGCTGTTTAGGCGTGGTGTCATTGGAGAGTTTGGCTTTGTCCATTGCCAATAAGACAGCTTGCCTATGAACACATGAAGCCATAAGCAGTCCCCAGATGGAGATGTCTGCTTGTATCTTCTTCAATTGTTTCAGCACAGCCTCCTCTTCAAGTAGCTTCTCTTTTTGCTTCTCCGCCTCCTTGTCCCTCCCGGATGCCTCTGGTTGGTCTAAGTGTGGGGGCTTAAAATATCGCCCGCTCCTAGTCATATGGTCAACTTCGCCAATATACCAGGTATCATCTGGCTGGTTATTCCCCAGTCCTCATCTGTGTGGGCAAGACATAGATCATCATCTTCCCACCTCATGCCATCGGTAGCCGACAGACACCTGCCCGGCCCCGTTACAACTATTCCTGTGCCCACCGCACCTTTCGTTCCTATGCTCGCAGCATGTTCTGTTCCTGTGCACACAGCACGTTCTGTCCCCTCAGGGGCTTTGGCTTTCCTGATTCTCTCAGAATCCTCGAACCTTTCTCGTTCTAACTGCTTCAGTGCAGTCTGCTATTCAACGTCTCCTGTATCCAAAATGCCCAAATCTTGAGCGAATTCTTGGCACCGGCGCTCTCTGGCGATGCATTCTGATTCCCGACCCTTCCGGCCACAAATGATGTCCTTGCCCCTGACAAGCCCTGTTCTGGCTGAGATCCTTCAACAACATCTGGTTGGTGATCAAGCCACCCTACAACCTCTGCTGACCCGTCAAAATCAAACCAGTTGACAGTCATGTCTGTTGGATCTTGTTCGTTGAAAAACTGAAGGTTAGCATTGTCCTCTTCCAGATTTTCTAAGTCATCTAGCCTCTGATCAAATCGATCCCCCTGTACTACACAAATCTCTGCCTCCATTGGCAATTCCACACTCGGCCTAACTTGGCCTGCTGATGCAATGTAGCCACTCGGAATGTATACCTCCTTAGCAGAGCTCCCAAATTCCTCAGATCCAGAATCAACACTCCCATTTTCCTCCAAAGTAACCCCTGTTCTATCTACGATAGTCACCACCATTGGTTCGGGTTGGGTTCGGGAGATGTCCAACATGCACAAGTCAGTACTGTCAGGAATGAACACCTCCGTCTTGGGTAGGTAGGAAGGGGTGATATATACGCTAGGGTCGGAGAGGGTGGTTGTAACATTGGGTTTCTTTGCAGGCACAATCACCCTATTATCAATGAGATCCTGAATCTCATGACGTAGTCGGAAGCATTGGTCGGTGTCATGACTGTACTATTGGTGAAACGAGCAGTATTTGGCTGGGTTATGGGAGGGGGGAAGTTTTTCTGGCAATGGCCGCGGCTCTAGGGGCTTCAAGTGCCCTTTTCTGATTAAAACCCCCAAAGCCTTGGACAGGGGCATATTTAGTGGAGTGAAGGTTCTTTCGCCTCGCGGTGCGAATTTGGTTGTTTGTGAGCCACTACCAGACGCGCCGATGAATGGTGTAGTTGCAAGGGTTCTTGGGGGATTGGTGGTGACCATGCTCACTTCTGAAGCTCTAGCAGCTGCAGCACTGCTTGTGCCTGCATTGGCACTGTGGTTGAAGATTCTCCTGGGCTGTTCTCTGTCATTGTCAATCCGGCCCTGTTTCAAAGCATCCTCGATCTGTACTCCCATCTCATGTAAATCTGAAAAGGTGGGGAAGGGGAGAACGATCATCTTCTGCATGAGCTTGGGTTGGAGGTTGCGCACAACCATCAGAATTTGATCTTTGTCAGTGGGCCTAATGGTCATCATTGAGGCCTTGGCCCTCCACCGGGTCACAAAATCGGAGAAACTCTCCTTCGGCTCTTGCCTAGTCGTCTCGTGATCACGGGTTGTAATCTCGATTTGGGTATTATAGGAGTATTGAGCGACAAAAGCCTCGGCCATCTCATCCCAATTCCTTTTAACATTGTCTTCGAGTTTTGCATACCAGATGGTCGCTACACCCAAAAGGTCCGGCCAAATAGAGAAAGATTCTGTAGTCTGGTGAGGCCCATCGACCTTAGTATGTCTGAAATCAACCGCAGATGCACCATAGGATCACCGGATCCATCAAAACAGTCAATGTGTGGCATCTTAAACCGGTCCGGCAAGGTTACGGCCACATCGGTATACCCATCCTCGATGTTCGGAATGGACCTCACACCTTGAGATTTCTTGAACAGCTTTTCAAGCTTGCTCACTTTTAATGCCGTGGAGTCCACCTCAAACTCGAAGGGAGAATCCTGTAGATTGATAGGCCCACCCTTGGATAGTTGAGGTAAAATCGGGGGCGGAGCCGGCCCTGTTGGGATGTCTGTATCCTCTTGGACATTCTAGACATTCATTGTCTCCCCAGGTATTAGGACTCTCGGTGGGGGAGTAGCTGGGTGTGAAGCAGATGCTCCAGCTTGCTGCTGCAGCCTAGTAATTAACTCTGCCTGTTGGGCCATGACCATGGCCTGCTGTTTGGCAAATTCTGCATGACGAGCAGCGTCTTCTTGCATGGTTTTCATACTCTGCTGGAGTTGGCGCATCATTTCTTCCATTCCCGCCATACTGCCTTGATCTAACTGAACTACCGATATATCTATCTCTGCAATAGACTCAAAAATCTCAGCCTGACTACTCAAGGACCACCGCTCTGGCAACCACGGTACCAACACACTGCGCTTCACTGACCTCCGTCTAGCAACTGGGGGTAAAGAGCAGAACACCGGTTGTCCGTCTACCAAACCCTCAAATCGATGGAGTCTGCGACTTCTAGTCCAGAGTGCTTGGGGAATATCTGCTCGGTCGGAAGCAATTGTGCTAAACTACTCCCTAGCAAAAACATAAATAAAGCATAATAAGAAACTAAACAATCAGAGAAAACGAACAACATAACAGCTTAAATAAACACAACACACAGTCGGATATGACAACACTCAGTCGGAATTTGTAAGCTGAATATACTGTTCTCAAACACTGATCATTGTCCTTAAATCACTGCCCCAAATCTGAGTCTGATACCTACAGGTAAAGCTGACTCCCAAATACTGATACTGATGCCCAAACTTGCAAACTGATACATGCATTCCTGTAGAGGCCAACTCTAAAGCACATAACAAACGAGTGAGAGCCAAAACACCCCTATGGAGGGGTAGGGTTTTCCTGTCCTAGTTTCGCCAAGAACTAGGGCTTTACTACGCACGCAGCGGTTTCAAACAACCTACAATTGGGTAAGCAACCTGTCCTAGCTTGGAATGGTGACTATGGATTCCGAATATGCACTAGGTCGAATGGTCAAAAAGGGTGCCCCGGTAACAACCGGGGTTTGTGTTTCCATCGTGGTAGTGCCCGTAACTGGTTAGCCTTATGGCACGCTTCTCAAAGCGAGCCTCCGACAAACCGTTCAGGAATAGTAGACGGTAAACACTGTGACTTAGGCGCACCAATGCAAATGCAATGCAAAGAAACACATAAGTGTAATCAAAACAAGATGTCATGAGTTTGAGTCAGGTTCTCTTAACTCCCCAGCAGAGTCGCCAGAAACTGTAGACCCGCCCGAACGTCCCAGGAGAATCTCGTTTTGTTCATTGGGCTCACTACAGTTTGGACTCAATGTCACGGTTCTGAATCTAATCTTGTAAAGTGCAATGCGAGATCGACAAATCACCAAAGCGTCCAAATCTGGCAATTCATTTTGAAAAACTGATTTTTTGAAAGAAGTGCCAAACATGGAATGCTTTACCAGATACAGAGTGGCAACCTAAATATTTTATTTTGGGGGAATTTAGGAAACCCTGACTCGTTGCTTAAGGCCACATGTCCGTCATCACCAAAATTGCCTCGGCTCGGGAACTTGGGTACGATTGGGGAAGGTTAGCTATGAGCACCCCCGCTTGCCCGATCAAAGATCGGCCACTACTAAACATGATATTCTGTTTTGAATGCATATGCGTTCTTATTCCGGTGTATTAGCCTAGAAATATTATGTGATGCGCGCAGCAAACAAGTATAGACTGGGTCACCTGGATCGGAACAAAACATTTCATGTTTGTTTATTTGAAAATGGTTTGATGGTGCTACTCACAAGTAGGCTAAGACGTGGATTTGCCACCCTCAAGTGGGCTTAGAAAACATGGTGATTTGCCACTCTCAAGTGGGCTTAAAACTCGCAATCGATGAATTGTTCCAATTCAGGTAACCCAACCTTCATCCACAGGCATTCAGACAGTTATATCACATAAGCAGTTAGCCTCATGGCAAGCATGCTATCGTGGCAGTCACTCACACGCATGCAAGGATGCTAAAGCATAAACACTTACCGAGTACTCTAAGCCAAAACAAAAGCTATGTTAGAAATCAATGCATGATCCTAGCTATGTTAAGAATGCCTAATGCAACACATACAAAATGTAACTAGAAGTAGGCTTGGCTATTCTAAGATGGCATATGAGATGCTACAGATAGCATGTATTCAACTTGGAATTGAAATACAATACAGTTAGTATGGTGCGCCGAGCCCGGTGCATGCAAGACAGATGAATGAATGCAAACATGAGAACATAAATACGCTAATTAAAACATGCCCTAAACTAACCATCATAAGCTAGTAAATAAAAGGGAGAAAGAAGTGTGGTTGGAAGACATGCATCACACGTACGCACACTTATTACAAAATTCACCCTCTCGACGGAGGGTCCGAATAAATAATACAAACCGAATAATTAATCAACTACCCTAGCTAATTAAATATTATAGAACCCTTAATTAATTAACAAATTAATTACAAAGCAGTCTAAACACTAAACCAAAGAGGCCGCCGCAGCTCCGCCTCGGAATGATTGGATGATGCATGCTCGATTTGCCTCGCTCAGAAAACCCGTTGCCATGCCTTTGTTGCCTCTATTTGCACTGTTTTATGACTCTGAAGATTGCACAAGTCCCAAATACGCTTCTGAACTACTCGCTGAGCATTGTGGGATGTCACTGGCCAAGAGAAAATACCACCGGCCATGGAAATATGGTCATCGACCAAAAGTGGGACCATCGACTGGATTTTGGTAGTCAGCTGGCACTGAAAGTGGCCGACCGGCCATTTCTTCCTGCAGAACACTGGTTTTGCTGTAGCAAAGAACAGACAGTGCATGGCAAGGAATTTACAAGCCAAATGTATGCACGACCACCCTCCCTATCATGCTAAGAACTCAAGGGAGTATGGCTCTCGAACCTCGGGCCGCAAATCACGCATTTGGATGCATGATGGCCAAAGGTGTCGAAGGTGCATATCAATATGGAATGAATGCAACAAACAAATGAATGCTACACACTCTATCATGTTAGGTCAAGAGTGTCGGCGACTGAGGATTGAGACACGTTTCGTCACCTTAAGTACGAAACGTCCCTTGGTCCTCGCGTTTGGTTTGACACCCCAAAACCAAACAAAAATGCAATGCATGTATAACAAATGCAATGCGAAACATGCAATTAATGCAATGTAACATGAACAATGCAACTTAACATGCAAGCAACATGGTAATACAATGGGTATGCAATACTACAATGCAACCTAGGTATGTAAGTATACAAAGTGATGGGCATGCAACGATGACACCAACCATAAGGATGCTACAACATGCAATGCGGTAAGCCTACAACAATACATAAGCGCATGATCCATGGACTTACACTAAGGATGGATAGGCCTCAGCCGTACCAAAACAGTGGCCAAAGTGCCAAGAAATGATGGACAAAACACACCCAAACATGCACATGTAAAGGTCCAACACTTAGGTATAAAAAGAGTCGACTCTTAAGCACATTAAGAAGAGACAAATATGGACAAATAAAAAGCATGATAAGCTTTGAAAATGTGCATGGGATGATGCCAAATCAACCAAGCCATGCAAGTAGGGCATGCAATAAAGCCTAAAACTTGAGACTAACAAAGGGGTTCAAACCATGGCCATATCAACCAAGTCCCAAAGAGCCAAGATGACTTAAAACAGTCTTAGGGAAAACCAAAATAAGGCTAGAGCATGCATGGAACAAGGCCAAAACATGCTAAGAAATGGGCGCAAAATAGAGGGCATTCAAGGCCACAAAGAGAGCATTCCACTATAACTACCTCAACCAAACATGGCATGGGTTATGCAATGAAAAATAGAGCTATAATATGCCAAGATAAACCCCAATACCCACTTAGATGGCATCTAAATGACCTAAGTCTAGAGGTATGCACAATGGCCCAAACATGGAGCATAAGACAACAACTCTTCAAAGAATTGAAAGGATGGCAAATGCAAGCATACAAGCATGGAACATGGACTGAAATAGCATGATAAGTGATTCCAAACCACCGAAATAGCCCAAGTAAAGCATGCTCATGGCTCACACACCCAAAGCTAACAAGCTAAAATGCATGGTGGCTATACAAAACATGGAAAACATGACCAAATTAACACCAAACAGAGCTTAAACATGTCACAACATGGATAAAAGCTTCATGAAGTCAAGCTAAAACATGCAAGCATGATGGTCTAAATGCATGATACATGTTTAGGCAAATGAGAGGATTGCAAGGCAAGTGCATGATGCATGCAATAAGCCAATGAACCAATATGAAACAGAGGTATAACATGATAAACTAACACCAAATACCCACTGAAATGAAGCTAAAACACATTAAGCCAACATGCTACCTTTACAAGCCAACAATGTAAGCAAATGAGACATAAAGGGGGAGGAGGAGGGGGCGTTCCTCCCCTATACAAGACCTCAAAACCACTTCTCCACCATTGAAAATCTTCTAGATTTCAGTGGTGAGAAGGTTGAAATAAAAAGGGTTCCAAAGCTCAAGAAGAAGGTCACAAAAAGAGGCCAAATAAGGCCTAAGATTGGGTAAACAACCCCCAACCCAAAAGTAACCTTAAACAAACACCTTAAGCATGAAAATACAAAACTTTTATTAATTATACACTAAGCTTAAAACAGCATGCAAGATAGGCTAAAAGCTTAAGGTAAAATGGGGAATAAAAGAGGTAGTTCTCACCCTTGAAGAACTCTTAAAAGAACATCAACTCCAGCACCTCCTTCTGATCAAAACCAACTCAAAAACTCTGAAATCAACCCCTCAACATCTCAGTAACCAAAGTATAGTGTAACATTAGGTGCCTTAGTGCAAAAATAAGAACAAAAACACACTTTTGAACACTATTACACACACAACTAGAGAGAGGGGGAGATATAGAGAGAGAGTGATATATATCTTGTATATCGCATTTTGCTGAACCCTGAGAAGGGAGGAGGGCCTCCCCTCTTATATAAGATTCAATCTCTAAAGCTTCCGAGGGAAGCTAAACAAGGGGCAAATCCCTCCATACACGTGTATGGAGCGGAGCAAATGTGGATGCCAGCTAATCCAGCTGGCATAAAAATATTTTCAAAAGTAGATGAACAGGGTTCGGCTAGCAAAAATGGCCGATTGGCCGACAAAGGTGGTCGACCGACCAAAAAAGGTGCCGACCGGCCAACACAATTGGCCGATGGAAATTAATCATGGCCGATGTCCTCAAGCCTTGGCTGGCAGGTTGACGGGATGGGCAACAAGCCACCCTCTTCCCTTAGAAGCAAAAGCACAAGTGTTTGGTCCATGACCAAGCACATAACAATCAAGTTGGGAGATCCTGAGGCAAGGCGCGCGACCGAGACCTCTGGGAACTCAAAACGAACACAAACATGGATGATCATCGAGTGTTCAAGCGATGACGTCTAAATCTTGAGGACGGTAAAAAATGAGGTGTCTACAGCCATGAGAGCTTTGGCCCGTGAAATGGCTGAAGCTTTATAGGAATCCATGGACATTCTCAGAGCTAAGAATCATGTCCAAGCCCAAATTGCTGCAGCAGGGCTGTCCTTCTTGAAGAGGGAGTTTTTTCGGTCTAATTCAGATGAGTTTTTAGGTGATCCGAAAGAGCCATTGAAGGCGGATGAGTGGCTCAAACAAATGGTAAAGACGTTTGAGATGCTTGGCATCGAAGATGACGATTTGAGAGTGACCTTGGCATCCTTCTAGCTGAAGGGAGATGCGGGTCAATGGTGGAAGTATGCACGGGGGCACATTGGGGTGACTTAGGTGCCCTTTGTCAATGCCTTCCCGGACAACTTCTTACCTTCCACTGCTAGAGAGAAGTTGAGAGACCAGTTTTTGAAGCTTAAGCAGCTTAGTTTGCCAATCGCCGAGTTTAAGCAGCTTTCACAAGCCTCTCTAGATTTACACAGAAACTTGTGCCGACAAAGGAACGCCGTTATATTGAGCTTGAGAAGAGGTTGAGGACCGAGTGTAGACACCCCATATTTGACTTTCCTCAAGACTTGGACGTCATCATTTGAACACTCGATGATCATCCATGCTCGTGTTCGTTTTGAGTTCCCGAACGTCTCAGTCGCGCGCCTTGCCTCAAGATCTCTTACTTGTTTGTTTTGTGCTTGGTTGTGGACCAAGGACTTGTGTTTTTTATTCTGAGGGAAGAGGGTGGCTTATTGGCCATCCCCTCAACCCATCGGCCAAGGCATGAAGCCATCGGCCCCTTTTCTTGCCATCGGCCAAAAGTGTTGGCCAATCAGCACTATATTTGGTCGGTCGGCCCCTTATGTTGATCGATCGGCCATATTTTGTGGCCGAACCCGGTTCATCTGCTTTATTCATTGAAATGCGAGTTTTAAGACCACTTTGTGGAGTGGCAAAATCATGTTTTTCTAAGCCCACCTGATGGTGGCAAATCCACGTCTTAGTCTATTTGCGAGTAGCACCTTCAAACCATTTTCAAACAAGCATGAGATGTTTTGTTTCAATTTAGGCAATCTAGTCTATACTTGTGTGTTGTGCGCATCACATAGTAATTCTAGGCTAATAACTGGAATAAGAACGCATGTGTTTTCAAAAACAAGATATCATGTTAGTAAAGGCTGATCTTTGATCGGGCGAGCGGGGGTGGTCATTGCATGACCTTTCCCTCTCGTACCCAAGTTCCCGAGCTGAGGTAACTTTGGTGATGACGGACACGTGGTCTTAGGCACGAGTCAGGGTTTCCTAAATTTCTCAAAATAAAACATTTAGGTGGCGACTCTGTATCTGGCAAAGCAGTCCATATTTGACACTTCTTTACAAAAATCAGTTTTCCAAAATGATTTGTCGGATTTGGACTCTTTGGTGATTTATCAATCTCACATTGCACATTGTGAGATCAGATTAAGAACCGTGACATTTGAGTCCGAACTTTAGCATGAGGCCCAACGGCGCATCTACACCGGGCTCTTTTTCAAAGTAGCTGTGTCGATGATTGGGGACTACAGATGCCTTGTGGAGGTGGCGGCTCATCTTGAGACTGCAGTTTAGGTTGAGGAGGAACAGATAAGGGGCTCCATGAGGAGTCAGAAGGTTAAAGGGGAGAGTCGGGATAGTAAGAGATAGAGAGGTCCCGTTCCATAGCAGTCCCAGGCTGCACAGTTTAGGTCCACCTTTCCTGTGTCGAGTTTGGGTTTAGGGAGAGGTAATTTGGGAGGCTTATCTTGTTACAAATGTTGCCAGCTGGGTCACAAGTCTTCAGCTTGCCCATAGAGAGAAAGGGGGCAACAGTCTGCACCGCTCGCGGCTCGTTCTTAGAGCCAGAGTTAGGAGAGAGGTCAAGCACCCACTTGTTATTAGTGTGGGCAGTCAGGGTAGACGAATAGGTTTTGCTCTCAGTTGGGTAGCACACCTGGTGCTTCTAGTTCGAGGCAGACATAGAGCCACCAGTCTGCACAGTCTGTTCAGGCCTCGAGGGCCAATCAGGGAGCCTCTTCAGCTCAGTCAGTACATCAAATGTATGCTCTGAGAGGTGTGTAGGTGGAGTAGAGACCTACAGGGTGTGTGTATGCTATTACCATGCCAGATTTAGTGCCAGCCCCATCAGTTGTGAGAGGTACTTTCTTGTTATGCAATTATATTGCTAATGTATTAATTGATACGGGTGCATCACATTCATTTATCTCCTGTGCATTTGCATCGACATTGGGGTTAGAATTGGCTCGGTTAGCGTCTCCACTCAGTGTAAAGTCACCTATTGGTGGTGGGATTGTCTTAGAATAGGGGTGTCGAGGTTGTGATATAGAGGTTGCCGGACATTGACTTCTTTTTGCATTTGTATTGATTGATATGTCGAGTTTTGATGATATATTGGGTATGAACTGGTTGTCATCGTATTGGGCTATCATAGTTTGCTACCGTCAGAGGGTTACTGTATGTACCTTGAGCGGTGATTATTTTTATTTCATTGGGGACATAGTCGATAGAGTTTTATCACCAGTATACGATCCGTGTGGTTGGAATGAGCTTGTCTCCTTGCAAACTTCTTGGGTAGTGAGTGTGACAAAATCCAAGTTAATTTATCGTGGGCAGTTTGTGAATACCTTGATGTTTTTCCCGAGGATCTCACTAGTTTGCCACCCCATCGAGAGATTGAGTTCTCTATTGATTTAGTGCCTAGCACGGCACCGATCTTTATGGCACCGTATAGATTTGCACCTGCTGAGTTGAGTGAGTTGAAGATTCAATTCCAAGAATTGCTAGATAAGGGTTTCATTCACTCTAGTACTTCACCTTGGGGAGCACCGGTTATTTTTTCTAAGAAAAAGGATGGTGCCTTGCGGCTTTGCATTGATTACCAGAAGTTGAACTGGGTAACTGTTAAGAACAAGTACCCAATGTCTCGCATAGATGATTTGTTTGACCAGTTGAAAGGGTCTTGTCGTTTCTTTAAGATAGCCTTGAGATTGGGTTATCACCAGTTGAAGGTAAGGGAAAAAGATATCCAGAAAATGGCATTTCGTATGTGGTATGACCATTATAAGTTCCTAGTGATGCCTTTTGAGTTAACCAATGCACTAGCTGTGTTTATGGATTTGATGAACCGAACTTCTGTGACTTCTTAGACCACTTTGTAGTCATCTCTGTTGATGACATCTTGATTTTCTCACCCTCCGAAGTGGAACACGAGGAACACCTACGAGTTGTACTTGAGTTGCTTAGAGCCCACAAACAGTATGCTAAATTTAGGAAGTGTGAATTTTGGTTAAAGAAAGTTAAGTTCCTAGGCCATATGGTATACGTGGAAGGGGTACTGTAGATTCATCCAAGATAAAAGCAGTATAAGATTGGGAATAGCCTACGAATGCTTTCAAGATCCATAGTTTCTTAGGGTTAGCCGGGTATTACTGTCGGTTTGTGAAAGATTTTTCTAGATTAGCCTCACCATTGACAACATTGATGAGAAAGGGAATCAAATTTGTGTGGAGTGAGACTTGTGAGAAGTCATTTCAAGAGCTTAAGGTTAGACTTACCATTGCTCCAGTGTTAATTATTTCGGAGAGGGGTTTGGGCTATTTGGTGTATTGTGATGCTTCATGGGAAGGTTTGGATTGTGTTTTGATGCAAGAGGGAAAGGTAGTAGCCTATGGCTCATGTTAGTTGAAAACACATGAGAAGAACTATCCAACCCATAATTTAGAATTAGCAGTTGTAATCTTTGCCCTAAAAATTTGGAGGCATTACATTTAGAGTGAGAAGTTTCAAGTGTTCTCTGATCATAAGAGTCTGAAGTACATGTTTTTTCAAAAAGACCTAAATTCGAGGCAAATGAAGTGGATGGAGTTTATGGACGATTATGATTTTGCATTGCACTATCATCTGGGGAAAGTGGCTGATGCCTTGAATAGGAAATCTATTAGTAGTGTAGCTTGTATTGGCATCCGAGAATGGGGGATGTTGGGTGCTATTGGTCAGTTTGACTTGCATCTTAGCGAGTCTATTGAGTCTGTAACTTTGTTTTCGGTAGTTGCACAACCTATGCTTGTGAGCCGAGTTATAGAAGCACAGAGTGGTGACCTTGAGGTAGAATTCCTCCGAGAAAAGATCTTTAGTGGAAAGGTATAGAAGGGTTTGAATGTGTATTCTGACTCGAGTTTTAGATACCTTGATTGTCTTTTCATGCCAGAGTCTTGTTAAGAGGAAGTACTCAGAGAGTTTCACCATTCACACCTTGCGGTGCACCTGAGAGGCACAAAGATGTATCACGACCTTAGTCGTCAGTTTTGGTGGAAGGCGATGAAAAAGGATGTAGTCGTGTTTGTGTCAAGGTGCCTTACTTGTCAACAAGTGAAGGCCGAGCATCAGAGGCCAACGGGTTTATTGCAATCCTTGCCTATAGCCGAGTGGAAGTGGGAGCATGTCATGATGGATTTTGTTGTGGGTCTTCTGAGGACTTAACGGGGTAATGATGCCGTTTGGGTGGCAGTTGACCGATTGACCAAGTCAGCGCACTATGTACCTATGCGCACGAATGACTCGGTGGAGTTGTTAGTCATATTAAGGACATTGTTCGACTTTATGGGGTCCCCATGACTATTGTTTCGGATAAAGATCCGCTTTACGACTTGGTTATGGTAGAGTCTATAGAATGCCTAGGGCACTAGGCTAACTTTTAGCATTGCCTCTAATCCCTAGACTGATGAGCAGTCAAAACGTACTATTCAGATCGCTAAGGACATGCTTCGAGGTTGTGTCCTTGACTTTAAGGGGTCGTGGGAGGGGCACTTGCCCTTACTGGAGTTTGCTTATAATAATAACTTCCAGTCAAGTATTGGTATGGCACCATTTGAGGCCTTGTATGGCTGACTGTGTTGGTCTCTCGTGTGTTGGGCCAATGTGGGTGATGCATCTATGTTGGGTCTAGAGTTGGTCGGGGAAAAGACGGAGAAAATTGCACTTATCCGTGAGAGGTTGGTTACGGCTATGCCGACTATAGGAGGAAACCATTATCATTTGAGGTAAGAGATCACGTCTTCTTGAAAATATCACCTCAATTGGGTTTGATGAGGTTTGGGAAGAGTGAAAAGTTGTCCCCTAGGTTTATTGGACCTTTTAAGATCCTAGAACGGATTGGGGAGGTAGCCTATCGTTTGGCCTTGCTGTCACAAGTTTCAAGGGTACATGACGTATTTTATATCTGTATGCTTCGGAAGTATAAGCTGGATCCATCACACGTGTTGGATTGGACTAAGTTAGAGGTTGACAAGGATGCCTTGTATGAGGAGAGAACAATAAGAGTCTTAGATACTCGAGGTCAGGTCATGCGAGGCAAAAAGATTTCCTTGGTAAAAGTGTTGTCGCAGCACCACGGGTTTAAGGAGGCCACTTGGAAGCGTGAGGCGGAAGTCCATGAGAAATATCCGGACCTATTCGTAGATATTTGAGCATGTATTGGAAACTTTGTTGTGTTAATGTAATATAAACATTGTATATGTTTTGAAAATGTGAATTGTATATTTAGTATTAGAAATTTGTTTACTGTGTTGATGGAAGAAGATGACCGGTGGATGGGTCGTGGTGATGAATTTAAATTAATATGATGGTTGTAATTGGTTTAAACTTGGTTTTAAAGTTTGGCTTAAATTTTGGGGACGAAATTCCTTATGACACTACAAGGAAAAACACGTTTAGCGACCACTTTTTTCATGTTGGTCGCAGATTGTTTACATTTTGCAACCAAAGTTTTCCTTGGTTGCGGATGAGTTATGTTTCCGCTACCAACACTTTTCTAGTTGCTGATAGGTAATTTTTTGTGACTAAATTTGAAATGTGGTTGCGGAAGGTAATGTTGGTAGAGTGAAAAAAAACAAATGGTGGATCTCAAAACTATTGGTGACTAGTAAATTGTGGTCATAAAAAAGAAAAGGGGCATTTTTGAAACAAAACTACGTAGTTTTGAATTTTCCTAAATCAATTCTTTTTTTTTAATTATGTAATTCCTAAATATATTTGAGCTTCATTTTTCATCTAAACTCTCTCTACATTCCCAATTGGTAACCAAGCAAAGCCCTAGCCACCATCTCTATTCACTTCGTTGTTCACTGCCAATCCGAGCAAGTTTTACTGCCTCTTCTCTTGCATTCCGTCCACCACCAGGATTGCTCCTTTCTCTCTTCCATTGCTTCTACCTTGAGGTGATTTTAATTTTGTTTTTCTTTATGAGTTTTGTCGTCTGATTGAGTATTCTATCTCTCTCTCTCTCTCTCTCTCTATATATATATATATGTATATATATTATACGTTCATCTTCATTTTGATTTTTTTTTGCTTTCTTTCTATGCGTATCATTTTATTAGTGGTCAGATTGAATGTATTTGTTTCATTGTCTTTCTAGATGTTCAAGTGTCTCTGATATTTTAGTTGCTACTCATAGATTTTGCTTTTCTTACAATCATTTCTGAGCACTGGTAGTGTTTCTTGAATTGGGTTTGAGAATGGTTGTTGTATTTTAAGGTTTTGGTATTGTATTATATATCTGGTTCTTTCTCTCCTTTTTAGTTTGTTATTGATTAGTGTATGGATTGAAAGGTTTTTGGGTTGCTATTGCCATTTACTATCATGATGGTAATAATTTGATTTATTGTTGTGAAATCATTGTATCTATATGGATTATTTCAGATTTTGATTGACTGCAATTTCTTTGGTAAGCCATAAATTTTTTAGGTCTATTTTTGAATTTTTTTTTGTTGTGTTTATTTTTGTCAAATTAATTTACAATTTTTGACTTTTAATTTTCATAAACAGTATAAAAGAACTCAACCAAATAGATACTCAAGACAAAAAGTCAAAATAGTATTGGTTAGTTCCAAATTTGAGTGAATTCTATAACAAATGCAGAACTCATATAACTCATCATAGCACCAATAATACATCAAACATAGGAAGAAAAAAATAAAACTCGCTTAACCTAAAAGAGGCACCCTCTCATCTATTTATAAGTATAGAATTAGGGTTACATAGAAGCAACTTGGAAGGAGGCCCTCCAAACCCCCAATTGGATTTAGTGTTTAAGTGAACAGTAAGGTTGAGTGAACAGTACTTATCAGGGTCCACCGACCCAACAAAAAGGTGTTTAGGCAAATGTATGTACACAAATGAAGAAAAAATCTAACTGGTAATAGAACTTGTAATAGTATTTCAATTAGCAAAAATCTAAACAAGCCACGAGTTCCACAAAATGAAAAATAAAAAGAGAGTATTTCAATATTGTCCACTGTTTTTCTGTTCACATCATGTTGTATTTTTACATTTTGCTGCTTTAGACGCGCCTCTGCTTTGCTGTTTGGAACCTCTCCAAAGAGGCTAAACAGGGGTGCTATCTTTGTTTGTGTTGATGTCTATGTTATAGTGCATGCATTAACTTTTTGTATACATTTTTGTACTTTTTTTGCTGATCTGCTTGTGTGAAAATTACTTAGTTGGTTCTTGGTTTATTCACTTGTATATAATTTATTGTTTTTTTCCATGCATATAACCATAGCAAATAAATGATACGTTTATCTAACATAACCTTTACTTTATAGGTGACCAAATATGGACAAGGGTTGGATGTCCATTAGAAATAGATTAAGTTCGGAGTATAGAGAATGGGTTAAGTCATTTCTCCAATTTGCAATGACAAATGTTGGCCTAGATAATAGAATTCGTTGTCCGTGTATGGATTGCCTAAATTTTAAACGTCATACCATTAAGGATGTGGAATATCATTTGATTCGAAAAGGGATGTTGCTTTCATACAAAACTTGGGTGCACCATGGGAAACTGTTCCAATCACTCAACCTCGTGTAGGAAATAATGACAATGAGGTTGAAGGTGTTGGTGATGAAGGGACAACCAATGAAAGCCTTGACCTTGAAGGTGAATTGCGTGATATGTTAGAAGACCAACGCATAGCGTATATTTTTTATGATGATGAAGAGGATGAATGGAATGACAATGAGCAAAGAGAGGATGCACAAAACTTTGATAAATTGTTAGAGGATGCTCAACGTCTGTTATACCTTGGCTGCCTAAAGTTTACATTGTTATCGTTTGTCATTAAAATGCATCATATGAAAGTGTTAAACAAGTGGAGCAATAAGTCTTTCGACATGTTGTTGGGCGTATTACCTTTTACTTGAAAGTGACCAAAATGTTCCGTGGACCCTTTATGAAGCCAAGAAATTTTTATGTGACTTGGGTTTAGGATATGTGCCTATTCATGCATGTACGTATGATTATGCTCTTTTTTGGAAGAAAAATGCAAATTTAGAAAATTGTCCAATTTGTAAGGAGCCTAGATACAAACTAAATGATGGAAAAGGTAAGAAGATCCTTTATAAGATTTTGAGATATTTCCCATTGACATAAAGGTTTCAAAGATTATACATGTCGAGAAAAACTGCTACAGTTATGAGATGACACAAAGAAAAACGTGTTGATGATGGCATATTAAGGCATCCAACCCATGGTGAAGGACTTTGATAGGCAACATACTGTGTTTGCCCAAGAACCACGTAATGTGAGGCTAGAGTTGGCCATCGATGGTTTCAACCTTTTTGGAAATATGAGCAACTCATTTAGTATGTGGCCTGTGGTAGTTATGCCTTATAACCTGCCACTGTGGAAGTGTATGAAACAACCATTTTCCATGAAGTCATTTCTTATTCCTGGACTGCAAGCACCAGGGAGAGATATTGATGTTTACTTGGGGCCATTAATTAACGAACTGAAGGAGTTGTGGGAAGATGGTGTAGTTACGTATGATGCCTCAACTAAGGCAAGTTTTCAAATGCATGCAATCGTTATGTGGACTATTAATGACTTTCCTGCTTATGGTAACTTGTCAGGGTGGAGTACAAAAGGATATTTGGCTTGCCCCAATTGTAATGAGAATGCATCATCACAATAGTTAAGAAGTAAGATAGGACACACTGCTGCTCGCTGACACTTACCTCAAGACCATCATTGGCTAACAAGTAAGCTCTTTAATGGTAAGGTAGATGATTGAGCAAGACCGTTGGAGTTGTCAGGAAAACAAATATTAGATCACTTGGATTCAGAAACATTTAAACCATTTGGGAAACATCCAAGCTACCAAAAAAGAAAAAGGGAAGAAAATACAATATTGAATTGGACAAAGAAAAGCATATTTTTCGAATTGCCGTACTGGAAGACACTCAAGTTACGGCATAATCTCGATGTTATGCACATAGAGAAGAACGTATGTGACAATTTGATTGGGACTTTGTTGAGTATTGATGGAAAGAGCAAGGACACGGAAAAAGCATGCATGGATTTAGAGGATATGAAAATTAGGAAATATTTGCACTTAAAGAGGCATACAGATAGGTCCTTTGAAAAGCCCCTTGCATTGTACACATTGTCTCCAAAGGAAAGATAAGGGTTTTGTGAGTTCTTATAATCGATTAGGTATCTTGATAGATATGCAGCAAACATCTCTAGGTGTGTGAGCACTAAGGGTAGTAAGTTATCTGGTTTGAAAAGTCATGATTGTCATGTCCTCATACAACGACCTCTTCTTATTGGGATGCGTGGGTATCTTCACAAGGACATTTCCATTGCATTGTTTGAGTTGGGAAATTACTTTCAAGGGTTATGTTCGAAAACAGTGAAGGTGAATGATTTGGAGAAATTACAAGAAAGCATAGTACTCGTACTTTGCAATTTAGAAAAAAAAAATTTCACCTGCATTCTTTGATGTCATGGTCCACTTAGCTATTCACTTGCCTCGCGAAGCTATTCTTGGAGGGCCAGTGCAATATCGATGGATGTACCTTATCGAAAGGTATTATTATGCACTTATTGTAAAATTATATTTTTTAATATTGTAGTACCATATATGTGGCTTATATAGTAATTTCATGTTGTTTGTTGAAGATTACTCGGGATTTGGAAAGGGTATGTAGCGAATCGAGCTCGCCCAGAAGGTTCGATTGTAGAAGCTTACATTGTCAAAGAATGCCTCGCTTTTTGCTCTATGTATCTTGGTGGGATTGAAACAATATTTAACAGAGAGGAAAGAAATGAAGGTGGTGATGTTAGCTTGGGGGCATTCAATTTTTTCACAAAAGTCCGTACTTTTGGGCTAACTCCAAGGGCATTCGACGTGTCTGCGAATGAAACAAAAGTGGCTCATTGGTTTGTCTTGTACAATAGTCCTGAAATTGATAAATATCTAGAGTATGTTCTCACTTAGTTAAGTATATGCATAACTTTTTCGTTATGATTGCACTCAAGTACTAATTATTCGTTTTTTTTTAATAGAGAACACAAGAATCAGTTACAGAATGCAAATGTACATGACATTACAAGATGACAACAAGAAGAATTTCCTAGGTGGTTTAAAGAGCGAGTAAGATATATAGATAAATATGTAATAAAAATCATTAACACAATTCACTATTCCTAGATTGATATTAATGTCATACATCCTTGTCACATGTTCATGTAGATAAATCAATTACAAGATCAAGGATCATCGGAAGCAACTGATGAGTTATGGTCATGAGCTAATGGTCTTGGTCCAATAGTGAATATTTATTCAGGTTGTATTTGTAATGGCATTCGATTCCATACCAAAGATCGAGAAAACCATCATAAAAGTCAAAATAGTGGGTTGGTCATTCAAGGGGATCATCAGGGTATGTCCATTGATTTCTATGGTCGCTTGACTAAAGTTTGGGAAATGACATACATGTTCGAGCATCGAGTTGTGTTGTTTCAATGTCAGAGGCAACCTCGACTGAGGTCCCAGCTCACGTGTCAACATCTCCATCTCTTGTGGATGCATCTGTATCTCTATCTCCTATGGATACATCTCCATCTTCACAGTCAGCTAGTATTGGTAAGTGTTTCATCCTTTGTATAGAACAGTTCGATTCTTGCACCTATCATTGTAATCAATGTTCAGTACTTACTACATGCTTGCTCTTTTTGGAGTGATTATGATTGGCAATATTTAATTTGGTTGCCAAATCATGATGTGTAAATGGTATTTTAATTGTGAATTTTGCTAAACAATAGCCATCAAAGTGTATAAACAACAACCATGAAAATGTATAAACACTAACCATCAAAGTGTATGAACAGTAGCAGCCTATAAACAATTCTTTATTTTTCTTTATTCTTATTGTGGACATTTCTTCGCATTGTTTATAACATATGGATTGAAAGAAATAATAATGTTTAATTTTGTGTTTGTAATCTAGGTTCAATAGTGAAGTGAGTACGAGGTCCGACAAGGGGTAAGAACACTAGTACACTTATCACCCAACATGATGGCAAGGAGCTATTTGTTGGAGTTTCTAGTGAGTGAAGAACATTTGTGGGGCTTAATGCCACTAAGGCAGCTAATGAATTGAGGGCACAAATTCGATTGCAAGCCCCATTGCAAGGAACAAAAAATTGGGAGGTTGTTCCACCAGCCATTTGAGCTGCTATTGTACAGTCCTTGCGAGTAATTTATTTTTTATTTTTGTTGATGTAAGTAGGTTAATATATGTGTAGCCACCCCATTTTTGACCACCCTTAAGATTTGGGCGCTACTGATGGTATACTTGGTGATGAAAGATGTGTAGTGCGAAGGTTCGATTTCTTCGGCAAGAGGAGAGTCAAATCCCAACCTTACACCCCATTTTGGACCAAAACTATTTTTGAATGGTTTTTAGACCTTAAAATCCTCTCTTTCAAAATAGCTTTTGAAAAAGTTCCTACGATGTTCCGAGGCTCGCATTTTGTTAAATGTTGCGCTTTTCGATAAACCGAGCAAGGACAAAGTGGAAATGAATGAAGGAGAGATGAACTCTTTTGAAAAATCTTTCAAAAAACCTTGTTTAGGGGTTTGGATTTGAAGAAAAGAGGAGAGGAGAGAAGAAAACAAGTTGGAGAAGAAGTTCGGCAAGAATCCGGGTAGGATTGAAACTGAGCAGTCTTCACTAAAAGAGGCATAACTTTATACATAGTTGCAATTTTGATGCGAGGCTGCCACCATTGGAAATAAGACTTCCAGGGCTTAAATTTAGGCTTAAGAATGACCTGCAAATGTGTGATAACCCCGATCCATATTATGCTAATTAATCTTAATTGTGATTTTGATTATGTGTTTGGTATGATTTTGAGTGTCATTTATACGAATATATGTGGTTTTGAATTTCTATCTGTTTACCGTAGGAAAATCTATTTGATTTAACTGCTCTAGAATTTAATTGAAGGCCTTATCGGCCACATAAGCCAAAATTGATTATGCCATTACGATTAGCGTAATTTTTAGAGCCTACGGTGAAATTTAATTGAAAATTGATTCGGACTAGATTAATTAGATTAAATTAATGAAATAGTACTCAATTAATTAGTACTAATGAAATATGATCAAAGGAGCTTATATAAAGGGGGCATTACACTCACATTCATTTGGTCTTGAGCTCATTTCGTTCATTTGGCTGAGATTAACTCTCTAGAGGGAGAGAGGGGCCGAATTTAGTGAGAGAGAGGGGCCAACATGGAAGAATTGCTAGAGAATTCAAGAGACTAAGGGGATTAGCTCAAGAGTTAGCTACAATTGAAAAAATTGAAGCTCCTAGGTTAGTGATCAACCCTAATTCACAAATTTGAGCTTGTAATCATGTAAATTCAAGTAATTATGTGAGCAAGAACATGGATTGTGTGGTAATTGATGAATTTGAAGTCAATAGATGCTTGCATGCAAGGAATTGCCATGAATTTGTATGTTGGAGCTTGAAATACATGATCCATGTTGAATCTTTGATTGAATTCATGCTTTTGATCATCTCTTCGCCATTTGAATTGAGAATGAGAGCTATATCTCACATGCATGTACAATTGAAAAGAGTATGAGTTTTGAATGCATGAATTCATCATGTTGGTGATGAGTTTGGAATAATTTTAGGCATGCATGTAATTGATTCATGGGAATTGAACCTCATAATGATGAAATTTGGCATTTGTATCATGTTAATAAATGTATATGAGAGTTATGAGTTATCATATGCAAGAAACGTAAGTTTGAATATCAAGTTTGAAGTTCAAACGGTTGCTGGAAAAACCTAGAATTTGGCATGTCCGCTCAAGTGGGTAAAGAGCCGCCCGAGTGTGAAATGCAAGCTCCCAGCAGTTTTGCAATCGGTGATGTCCGGTCGAACGGGGACATTCAAGCTTGAGCGGGGAGCTATGTAGAGTGACTTTCAGCTCGAGCGTCCGAATTAACACTCGAGCGTAAAAATGAGGTAACCAGGACTTTTGCAGACCATGAGGGTCCGCTCGAGTGGCAGAACTCACACTCGAGCAGGGACCCCTGTTTCAGAAATTTTTTAAAGGTGTTATGTGTTTCGTTTTCCGTTTTTTTTTTCAGTTCTAAGCACTCTTAGGCATGCATTAAGCATCATAAATGAGTTAAAAGGATAAGAAAGAAGCCTAAGAGGGGTGTATGAATTAATAGCGGATTGAATTATTTGTGACCCATTGTGTTCATGAAATGTGTAGGGTCGAGCTCCAGGGCAAATCTGCCAACAGAACACTATGAGTAATATCTCAATGAAGATATATTTTGAAGTATGTTATTTGTCCAATTGCTTATTTCCATACAATTCCTATAAGCTTGTTAAATTGAATTGTGGGCAAATGTTTGCTATACCATATGGTTGGGCCAGAGGCCGTTGGATATGAATGAATGGGCCAATGATTGGGCCATAGGCCATTGGACATGAATAAATGGGCCAATGATTGGGCCAGAGGCTATTGGATATGAATGAATGGGCCAATGATTGGGCCAGAGGCCGTTGGATATAAATGAATGGGCTAACGAATGGGCCAAAGGCCGTTGGATATGAATGAGTGGGCCAGAGGCCGTTGGATACGAATGAATGGGTCAGAGGCTGTTGGAGATGAATGGATGGGCCAAAGGCCGTTCGATAGACACAAATGAATTGGGCTCTAGGCCGTTTGTCAAAGAACAAAGTGGGCCAGAGGCCATTTGATATGTTCGGGTTTGAATCACCTAATGTATTGAATAATGCACGAAATAGGACACTGAATGGGTCCAAGGCCGTTTGATATATGTGAATCTCATTCGTGTACCTTCTTTATTTGATATTATTCACTAGGCTTTCGCTCACACTCACTCATGTGTATGTAGGTGAGCCAAGGGATGTCCAAACCTAGCCTCGGTAAAATATGAGAGAAACAGTCAAGGTTTTGAAGAGTCAGCCCAACGTCTCGCGCACGAGACTTGTCTTCGCCTCTTCGGTTCTTCTGTTATAGTTTTGTTATGTCGGCGAAAACATCGGATTACTTTTGGATATAAACTTTGGGTTTGACTGACTTAGACTTGAATGATCCGGCATGTACAGTTTATATGTTAACTTCCCTTTTGGTGTGAATTATTAACGAATACTTATGTGAAATGTTATGATGTGCATATAAGCACAGCTCTATGGACAAAGTTTTAAATTTTCTTCCGTTTGGCCTCTTTACTCTGATGAGTTATGTCTTAAGTGGTTTGAGGCCGTAGGTAATCCCTTGATTATTGGCCGGTTATGTCCTTAACCCATAGGGGCGGGTTCGGGTCGTGACAGAGTGGTATCAGAGCACGAGTTAATGACTCACACACTTGTCCAAATGAGCAATAAGCATGTAGAAAAGATCTAGGATGCATTCATGTGATAAGTATGAATCTGAAAGCATCTAGAATATGCTTAAATGTTCAATGTGAATGATTATGTGTTATAAGTTTACGATTTGCTTGCATTACAAATTATTTGAATATGTATGCTTGTTAGGATATGCATACTTGTGAATCTTTTCTATAAAGTACAATGCAAATCTAATCAGATGGTGAGAACAAGAGGTGATGAGATAGAGGAGTCTTCTACTGCTAGAATGGATAGAATGGAAAGAATGATTCAAGAAATGGCAGAAACATTGCGGCAACAACAACAGTGGCAACAACAGTGGCAGCAATCGCATCCTCCACCTCCACCTCCACCTCCACCTCCACCTCCACCTTCGGCACCTCCTGTGCTAGACTTACAGGATGATGACTAGATAATAGCTCTCACCAAAGAGTTTAAGAAAATGAAACCACCACAGTTTCATGGGGGATTAGATCCGTCAAGAGCGGAGGCGTGGGTTCTCGGCATTGAAAAGCAGTTTGAAGTGTTTCCTTGTTCAGAGACACATAAAGTACTTTTAGCCATCTTTACGCTAGAAGACGAAGCAAGAAGATGGTGGATGTTAATGTGTGAGAATCATAAAGACATTGACTGGGCGAAATTCCAAGAAGTTTTCTATGATAAGTACTTTCCTCAATGTGTCTGTGATAGGAAAGTATCGGAGTTCATGGAACTTAAACAAGACAGCATGACAATAGCCGAGTATGAGGTCAAATTCACTGAGTTGGCCAGGTTTGCACCGCATGTGATCGATACCGACTACAAGAAAGCAAGGCATTTTGAAGGTGGGTTTTGAAGTGATATTTTAGAAAGGGTAAATGTCCTAAAGCTGGAAACCTATATTGGAGTGCTAGACCGGGCCATAATATTAGAGGCTAACATAGCTAGGCAGACCAAATCAACAACTGATTGGAAAGGTAATAAGAGACAAGGCTTCTTCTCGAAGAAGAAATTCTTAAAGAAGAAGAATACAGGCTCCTCAAGTACTTCTAATTCTTCCCAAGATACATCTCCTATGTGCAATATCTGTAGTAAAAGGCATCGTGGGGTTTGTTACCATGTGTCGGGAGCCTGTTTTAAATGTGGTAAACAAGGGCATATGACCAGAGATTGTAATCAAAACAGTGGAAAGCTAGCTTCTAGTTCCACTGCATTGATCCCAAAGTCGGGAAATACCATGAGATCTACTACCACCGGAGATACCGCGAGGCAAGGGAGAGTTTTCGCGATTATTCCGGGCGATACACGGAATGCTAACGCAGTTGTCTCAGGTACTATTTCTATATGTAATCAGGATGCTTTTGTGTTAATTGACTTTGGATCAACACACTCTTTCGTAACATGTGCATTTGTATCTAGACTGAGTAGATCTCTAGAATTATTGCCATATCTGCTATGTGTATCTGCTCCATCCGGGGAATCTGTATTTTGTGAATCTATTTATCGTTTTTGTGTCATGCAAATTGGGAATGCTATTCTGTACGTGAACTTGTTGCCCTTGAACTTTAGGCACTTTGATATAATTCTGGGCATGGATTGGTTAACTAAATATTGTGCCACCATTGATTTTGTAACAAAACGGGTTGTGTTTAGACCACCAGAACAGGAAGAAATTGTGTTTGTGGGTAACGGGGTAGTGCCTCCACCTTATTCGATATCTGCAATGAAAGCATGTAAATTAATCAGGAAAGGGTGCTAAGGTTATTTGTGTTATGTGTTATCTGAGCAATCTGTGAATGTTGAATTGAGTAGTATCCCTATTGTTAATGAATTTCCAGATGTGTTCCCAGATGAATTGCCAGGGGAAATGGTGGACATGAAGATAGAGTTTACTATTGAAATTGTGCCAGGCACTCAGCCTATTTCTGAAACCCCCTACAGAATGGCCGTTACTGAAATAAAAGAATTGAAAGAACAGTTGCAAGATCTGCTTGATAAAGGGTTTATCCGACCTAGTACTTCACCATAGGGTGCATCGGTATTATTTGTGAAAAAGAAAGATGGAACCTTGCACCTGTGTATTGACTATCGAGAACTGAACAAGGCGACAATAAAGAATAAATATCCTTTACCTTGTATTGACGACTTGTCTGACGAGTCGCAGGGATCACAGGTATTTTCCAAAATTGATTTGAGATCCGGGTACCACTAGTTGAAAGTAAAAGCATAAGATGTTGAGAAAACAACATTCAGAACGAGGTATGGTCATTATGAATTTCTTGTTATGCCGTTTGGGGTGACTAATGCTCCTGCAACATTTATGGACCTAATGAACCAAATTATTAAGACCTACCTCGATGAATTTGTTATGGTTTTTATTGATGATATTTTGATATACTCGAAGAATAGACTTGAACACGAACAACATCTGAGGACTGTTTTGCAAACACTTAGAGAGAAGAAATTATTTGCTAAACTAAAGAAATGTGAGTTTTAGTTAGATGAAGTTATTTTCTTAGGGCATGTTATCAACAAAGAGGGGATTTCAGTGGACCAACAGAAAATAGAGGCAATTGTGAATTGGCTTGCACCAACAAAAGTAATGGAGGTCTGCAGTTTTATGGGCCTAGCTGGGTACTACAGGAGGTTTATGAAAGACTTTTAAAAAATAGCTGTACCTCTTACCCAACTGACATGCAAAGGGTAACCATTTGAATGGGATGACGAAAGGGAAACTGCCTTTCATGAATTAAAGACGAGATTGACTACTGCACTAGTATTGACATTGCCCACAGGCACAGAAAATTTTGTGATTTTCAGTGATGCATCTTATAAAGGTTTGGGTTATGTGTTAATGCAGAATGGGCGAGTAATTGCTTATGCCTCCCGACAATTGAGACCACATAAGAAAAACTACCCAACACATGACTTAGAATTGGCCGCAGTTGTATTCGCCTTGAAAATCTGGCAGCATTATTTGTATGGGGCAAGTGTGAAGTCTACATAGATCACAAGAGTCTGAAATACTTCTTCACACAGAAGGAGTTAAATATGCGACAGCGAAGATGGCTCGAATTGATAAAAGACTATGACCTTGAAATTCAGTATCATCCTGGGAAAGCTAATACAGTTGCTGATGCCTTGAGCAGAAAATCAATGGGGAATTTGGCTTGTTTGCTTACTGGACAAAAGGAAATCTTGCAAGATTTTGAGAAGTCCGAGATTGAAGTGGTATTGTGTGAACAGGGTGGACTGATAGCCGCCATTTCAGTCGAACCGGCAATCATTGATGAGATTAAACAGAAACAAAGTGAGGATAAATTCCTTAAGAAAGTAATTGATGAATTTGAGACAAGTCCAAAAGCAGAATTCAACATTGAAAGCGAAGTGTTGAGGTTTCAAAACCAAATGTATATCCCAGATATTCTGGAGCTAAAGAAAAGTGTTCTGGATGAAGCTCACAAGTCAGTATTTGCTATGCATCCAGGCAATAATAAAATGTATCGGGATTTGAAACAAAGCTATTGGTGGCCTAAAATGAAGAAAGAAATTGCAGAGTATGTGTCCAAATGTCTTCAATGTCAGCAAGTAAAAGCTGAACATCAGAAACCGGGCAGTCTACTTCAACCTCTCCCCATTCCTGAATGGAGGTGGGAGCACGTGACTATGGATTTGGTTGTTGGTCTACCTCGGACCCCTCGAGGTATGGATTCTATCTGGGTTGTAGTTGACAGACTGACTAAATCTGTACATTTTCTACCTGTCAGAACTAGACTGACTAAATCTGCACATTTTCTACCTATCAGAACTAGACTGACTAAATCTGCACATTTTCTACCTGTCAGAACTACGTTTGATGCTTATAGATTGGCTACTATATATGTTGACGAGATTGTCTGTTTACACGGAGTTCCGGTATCCATTGTCTCGGATAGAGATCCGAAATTTGTGTCTAGATTGTGGAAAGGTTTGCAAAAAGCTATGTGAACAAAATTGAGGTTTAGTATTGCATTTCACCTGCAGACTGACGGGCAATCAGAACGGACAATTCAGACCTTGGAAGATATGCTTTGGATGTGTGCTTTAGATTTCCAAGGGAGTTGGGAAAATTACTTGCCAATAGCAGAGTTTGCATATAATAACAGCTTCCACTCCAGCATTGGTATGGCACCATACGAGGCTTTGTATGGTAGAAGGTGTAGATCACTGATTTGTTGGACAGAAGTTGGGGATAGGGCCTTGCTTGGGTCTGAAATTGTGCAAGACATTTCTGAAAAGATCAAGATTATTTAGCAAAGGCTCAAGACGGCCCAGAGTCGGCAAAAGAATTACACAGATATTCGAAGGAGACCTCTCGAGTATGAGGTTGGTGACCATGTGTTTATCCGTGTGACTCCGATGAAAGGCCAAGTCAGGTTTGGAAAGAATGGTAAGTTGTCGCCCCGTTACATTAGGCAGTTTGAAATTATAGAAAGGCTTGGTCTTGTTGCTTACCGAGTCGCTTTGCCACCAGAATTCGAACAAATGCACAATGTATTCCACGTATCAATGTTGAGGGGTTATCTTCGGGATCCGTTTCATGTGATTGATTATCACCGGATAGCTCTTGATGAAAATATGGAGTACGCAGAATGGCCGGAACGAATCATTGGCCGGCAAGTAAAACAGTTGAGGAGCAAGTCCATCCCAATGGTGAATGTGGAATGGAAAGAACACTATGAGACAGACGTTACATGGGAAAAAGTGGATGAGATGCGACTACGCTACCCACATTTGTTTTCTGATGAAGGTAAAATAAGTTTGGAGGACCAAACTTCCTAAAGGGGGGAAGACTGTGATAACCCTGATCCGTATTATGCTAATTAATCTAAATTGTGATTTTGATTATGTGTTTGATATGATTTTGAGTGCCATTTATACGAATATATGTGGTTTTGAATTTTTATCTGTTCACAGAAGGAAAATCTGTTTGATTTAATTGCTCTAGAATTTAATTGAAGGCCTTATCGGCCACAGAAGCCAAAATTGATTACGCCATTGTGATTAGCGTAATTTTTAGAGCCGACGGTGAAATTTAATTGAAAATTGATTCGGATCAGATTAATTAGATTAAATTAATGAAATAGTGCTCAATTAATTAATACTAATGAGATATGATTAAGGGAGTTTATATAAAGGGGGCATTACACTCATATTCATTTGGTCTTGAGCTCATTTCACTCATTTGGCTGAGATTAACTCTCTAGAGGGAGAGAGGGGCCAAATTTAGTGAGAGAGAGGGGCCAACATTGAAGAATTGCTAGAGAATTTAAGAGACTAAGGGGATTAGCTCAAGAGTTAGCTATAATTGGAAGAATTGAAGCCCCTAGGTGAGTGATCAACCCTTGATTCATAAATTTGAGATGTAATCATGTAAATTCAAGTAATTATGTGAACAAAAACAAGGATTGAGTGGTAATTCATGAATTTGAAGTCAATAGATGCATGCATGCAAGGAATTGCCATGAATTTGTATGTTTGAACATGAAATACATGATTAATGTTGAGTCTTTGATTGAAGTTCATGCTTTTGATCATCTCTTCACCATCTGAATTGAGAATGAGAGCTATATCTCACATGCATGTATAATTGATAAGAGTATGATTTTTGAATGCATGAATACATCATGTTGGTGATGAGTTTGGAATAATTTGAGGCATGCATGTAATTGATTCATGGGAATTGAACCTCATAATGATGAAATTTGGTGTTTGTATCATGTTAATAAATGTATGTGAGAGTTATGAGTCATCATATGCAAGAAACATAAGTTTGAATGTCAAGTTCGAAGTTCAAATAGTTGCTGGAAAAACCCAAAATTTGGCATGTCCGCTCGAGTGGGTAAAGAGCCGCTCGAGCGTGAAATGCAAGCTCCCAGCATCTTTCCAGTCAGCGATGTCCGCTTGAGCGGGGACATTCACGCTCGAGCGGGGAGCTATGTAGAGTGACTTTCAGCTCAAGCGTCCGAATTCACGCTCGAGCGTAAAATGAGGTAACCAGGACTTTTGCAGACCATGAGAGTCCGCTCAAGTGGCGGAACCTATGCTCGAGCGGGGACCCCTGTTTCAGAAATTTTGTAAAGGTGTTCTGTGTTTTGTTTTCCGTTCTCTTTGATTTCTCAGCACTCTTTGGCATCCATTGAGGATCATAAATGAGTTAAAAGGATAAGAAAGAAGCCTAAGAGGGGTGTATGAATTAAGAGCGGATTGAATTGTTTGTGACCCATTGTGTTCATGAAATGTGTAGGGTCGAGCTCCAGGGCAAATCCGCCGGCAGAACACTATGAGTAATATCTCAATGAAGATATTTTGAAGTATGTTATTTGTCCAATTTGCTTATTTCCATACAATTCCTATAAGCTTGTTTAATTGAATTATGGGTAAATATTTGCTATGCCATATGGTTGGGCCAGAGGCCATTGGATATGAATGAATGGGCCAATGATTGGGCCAGAGGCCGTTGGATATGAATGAATGGGCCAATGATTGGGCCAGAGGCCGTTGGATATGAATAAATGGGCCAATGATTGGGCCAGAGGTCGTTGGATATGAATGAATGAGCCAACGAATGGGCCAGTGGCCGCTGGATATGAATGAATGGGCCAGAGGCCATTGGATATGAATGAATGGGCCAAAGGCCGTTGGAGATGAATGGATGGGCCAGAGGCTGTTTGATACACACGAATGAATTGAGCTCGAGGCTGTTTGTCAAAGAACAAAGTGGGCCAGAGGCCGTTTGATATGTTCGGGCTTGAATCGCCTAATGTACTAATAATGCACGAAATAGAACACTGAATGGGCCCAAGGCCGTTTGATATATGTGAATCTCATTCGTGTACCTTCTTTATTTGCTATTATTCACTGGGATTTCGCTTACTATCATTCATGTGTATGTAGGTGAGCCAAGGGATGTCCAAAACCCAGTCTCGGTGAAATATGAGAGAAACAGTCAAGGTTTTGAAGAGTCAGCCCAACGTCTCACGCATGAGACTTGTCTTCAGCTCTTCGGTTCTTCTGTTATAGTTTTGTTATGTCGGGGAAAACATCGGATTACTTTTCTACATAAACTTTAGGTTTGACTGACTTAGACTTAAGTGATCCTGCATGTACAGTTTATATGTTAACTTCCCTTTTGGTGTGAGTTATTAATGAATAATTATGTCAAATGTTATGATGTGCATATAAGCACAGCTCTATGGACAAAGTTTTAAATTTGTTTCCGTTTGGCCCCTTTACTCTGATGAGTTATGTCTTAAGTGGTTTGAGGCCGTAGGTAATCCCTTGATTACTGGCCGGTTATGTCCTTAACCCATAGGGGCGGGTTCGGGTCATCACAGAGCACAATAATCACATATTCACATATTTATATACTAATATTCTGTGGTTATTATGATATGAGTTCGGATAAATTAAGGTGAGAACAAGGGCACATGAAAAGTTTGGTATTGTGAGAATTCGAAATTGCTAGAGAATTCATAAGAGGATGAGTTTTGACTAAAAAGTGGTCATGATCATGTATATGAAATGCGCATAGATATGAATATGGAAATAATGGGCCAAAGGCCGTTTGACTGAAAAGTGAACATGATCATGAATACGAAATGCGCATAGACACGGATATGGAAATAATGGCCTCGAAGCCGTTTGATACGTTGAAGTGTTTGAATTGGGCTAGAGGCCGTTTGATTAGCCTGACAAGTTATGCAATGGGCCTGAAGCCGTCTGACATGTTTGATGCAATGGGCCCGAGGCCGTTTGACATGTACAAGAAAATACAGAATGGGCCTAAGGCCGTTTGTATATGAAATTTATGGGTTTGATGTACTTAATATGAATCTCATTCGTATAACCTCTTTACTATGGTATTATTCACTAGGCTTTCGCTCACGTTCATTCATGTGTATGTAGGTGAGCCAAGGGATGTCCAAACCCAGCCTCGGTGAAATATGAGAGAAACAGTCAAGGTTTTGAAGAGTTAGCCCAACGTCTCATGCACGAGACTTGTCTTCGCCTCTTTGGTTCTTTTGTTATAGCTTTGTTATGTTGGCGAAAACATTGGATTACTTTTGTATATAAACTTTGGGTTTGACTGACTTAGACTTGAATGATCCTGCATGTACAGTTTATATGTTAACTTCCCTTTTGGTGTGAGTTATTAACGAATACTTATGTGAAATGTTATGATGTGCATATAAGCACAACTCTATGGACAAAGTTTTAAATTCACTTCCGTTTGGCCCCTTTACTCTAATGAGTTATGTCTTAAGTGGTTTGAGGTCGTAGGTAATCCCTTGATTACTGGCCAGTTATGTCCTTAACCCATAGGGGCGGATTCGGGTCATGATAGAGTGGTATCAAAGCCAGGTTTTGATCCTGCATGTACAGTTTATATGTTAACTTCACTATGGGACGGACACTACAAGGGAAAAAGAGGATGAAATGCGACTATGCTACCGACATTTGTTTTCCGACGAAGGTAAAATAAGTTTGGAGGACCAAACTTCCTAAAGGGGGAAAGACTGTGATAACCCTGATCCATATTATGCTAATTAATCTTAATTGTGATTTTGATTATGTGTTTGATATGATCTTATGTGCTATTTATACGAATATATGTGGTTTTGAATTTCTATCTGTTCACCGTAGGAAAATCTGTTTGATTTAACTGCTCTAGAATTTAATTGAAGGCCTTATCGGCCACAGAAACCAAAATTAATTACGCCATTGTGATTAGCGTAATTTTTATAGCCTACGGTGAAATTTAATTGAAAATTGATTCGGATCAGATAAATTAGATTAAAGTAATGAAATAGTGCTCAATTAATTAGTACTAATGAAATATGAGTAAGAGAGCTTATATAAAGGGGCATTACACTCACATTCATTTGGTCTTGAGCTCATTTCACTCATTTGGCTGAGATTAACTCTCTAGAGGGAGAGAGGGGCCGAATTTAGTGAGAGAGAGGGGCCAACATTGAAGAATTGCTAGAGAATTCAAGAGACTAAGGAGATTAGCTCAAGAGTTAGCTATAATTGGAAGAATTGAAGCTCCAAGGTGAGTGACCAACCCTTGATTCATAAATTTGAGCTTGTAATCATGTAAATTCAAGTAATTATGTAAGCAAGAACAAGGATTGAGTGGTAATTGATGAATTTGAAGTCAATAGATGCATGTATGCAAGGAATTGCCATGAATTTGTATGTTTGAGCATGAAATGCATGATCTATGTAGAATCTTTGATTGAAGTTCATGCTTTTGATCATCTCTTCATCATTTGAATTGAGAATGAGAGCTATATCTCACATGCATGTACAATTGATAAGAGTATGAGTTTTGAATGTTTGAATTCATCATGTTGGTGATTAGTTTGGAATAATTTGAGGCATGCATGTAATTGATTCATGAGAATTGAACCTCATAATGATGAAATTTGGTGTTTGTATCATGTTAATAAATTTATATGAGAGTTATGAGTCATCATATGCAAGAAACATAAGTTTGAATGTCAAGTTTGAAGTTCAAATGGTTGCTGGAAAAATCCAGAATTTGGCATGTCCGCTCGAGCGGGTAAAGAGCCGCTCGAGCATGAAATGCAAGCTCCCAGCAGTTTTGCAGTTAGTGATGTCCGCTTGACCAGGGAGCTATGTAGAGTGACTTTCAGCTCGAGCGTCCAAATTCACGCTTGAGCATAAAAATGAGGTAACCAGGACTTTTGCAGACAATGAGGGTCAACTCGAGCTGCGAAACCCATGCTTGAGCGGGGACCCCTGTTTCAGAAATTTTTTAAAGGTGTTTTGTGTTTTGTGTTTCATTTTCTGTTTTCTTTCATTTCTAAGCACTCTTAGGCATGCTTGAGCATCATAAATGTGTTAAAAGGATAAGAAAGAAGCCTAAGAGGAATGTATGAATTAATAGCGGATTGAATTGTTTATGACCCATTGTGTTCATGAAATGTGTAGGGTCGAGCTCCAGGGCAAATCTGCCGGCAGAACACTGTGAGTAATATCTCAATGAAGATATATTTTGAAGTATGTTATTTCTCCAATTGCTTATTTCCATACAATTCCTATAAGCTTGTTAAATTGAATTGTGGGCAAATGTTTGCTATGCCATATGGTTGGGCCAGAGGCCGTTGGATATGAATGAATGGGCCAATGATTGGGCCAGAGGCCATTGGATATGAATGAATGGGCCAATGATTGGGCCAAAGGCCATTGGATATGAATGAATGGGCCAAAGGCCGGTGGATATGGATGAATGGGCCAGAGGCCGTTGGATTGAAACTGAGCGATCTTCACTAAAAGAGGCATAACTTTATGCATAGTTGGAATTTTGATGTGAGGCTACCATCATTGGAAATAAGACTTCCATGGCTTAAATTTTGGCTCAAGAATGACCTGCAAATGAGTACAGATGAAGGAGTTGTGTCCATTTGAAGTTGGGCCCAAAAAGTAGATTTTTCTATCCAACCGGAGGTGTAATGTTTTGGCCATGAATGGGATTTTTTGGGCATGTGCCGGCCATGAATGGACAATGCTACCCCCCTGCCATCCAAGAGTGTCCCATGCCGACCAAAAATGCTCAAGTGCCGGCCATCAGTGAAGAAGTGCCAGCCATTGATAGCAGAAAGTAGTTTTTGGCAGATATTTTGCTCCAGCTGTTCCAACTATCTCTTTTGAGATATTTTTGACCTAAGGCTCTTATATTGCTATATATTGGAGCCATATCTCTCATATTGAGAGGTGAGAACAATTTGACAAAAGGTTTGGGAGCCCGTCTCTCTACATTTCTCTCTCTCTTGAGCATTTGTGCTTGAAGGCTTGCATACATCAAACTTTAGCTTATTCATCCTTGACGAAAGTGGTTCACCTTTGGGCTGAGGTTGCTTGAAGCTCTCTTGGAGCTTCCTTGGAGCTCTTGAAGGCCATTTGGCTTGGTTTTGTTGCCTAAGTGTTGTCTTCCCTTCAAGAGGTATAAGACTCACCCTTTAGGCTTGTTTTCATTCTTATTTTTACCACATTTGCAAACTTTTTTTGGCTTGGTTTTGGTTTTGAACTGAAGAAAACTCTGTTTTTCAATTCTAAAAATGGTGGTTTAAGCCCCTTTTGAATTTGGGGGTGGTCCACCCTTCTTGTCTCTTTGCTTGTTAAGCTTTTGTGCCATCTTTCAAAGCTTTCAAAAATAATTTTTTTTGGCCTTTTAACCACTGAATTCCAGAGAATTTTTAGTGGTAAAAACCCTGTTTTAAGTCCAAAAAAGGAGGGGGTGGCCTCCCCTCCTTTTGTTTTGTTTGCATGTATTGATGGCCAAACATGTTAGCATGTATTTCTACCTTTTTGTAGCTTAGTTCAAGCATGTTTTAGTCTCTATTTTGACTTGCTTTAACTCTATTTTTGGCTGGTTGGTTGACTTGTTGCTTTCTTCTTACACTTGTAGTGTAATCATGCTTACTAGCTTAGCATGCTTAATGAATTAGCCTATCATTCTAGCATGTGTTGGCTCCATTCCAGCAGGTTTTTGGCCTTGCTTTGACATGCTTAAACTCTATTTTGAGTGGTCTTGGTCATATATGCCTTGCTTTGTATAGCCATAGTGTAGTTGGCTTTTACTAGCTTTGAGTTTTGAGGTCTCTAACATGCTTTACTTGAGATGTTTGCATGCCATGACATCATTTAGCATGTAATTTCAGTGCATGTAGCCTTGTCACACTCTCACATATTCCACTCTTTCATTGTGTTTGAGAGTTGTGCCTTATGCCTTGATTACGAGCCAATACACGAGCATGTTTTTCTTGCTTTGCATGCTACCATCTCAGCACATTTTGGCCACTGTTTTGGCATGTTTGAGGTCTGTCCTTGATTGGTTTGGCCATTTGAGCATTGTATTGCATGGTCCTAGTGTTGTGTCCTTCACTAGTTTTAATGCTTAAGTCTCCTAACATGTTGTACATGAGTTGTTTGCACGTTAGAGTCTTGTTTTTCATGCCATTTCAGCACTGAAATTCTGCCATCTCCCTCGCTTCTTCATCTTTTGATTTGTTTTGAGGCTTGGTTAGTCTTGAAGTTGTGCGTAAGCTATGAGATTGAGGCTTATGCTTAAATGGCTTTAACCCTCTCTTGAGAGTTCCTCCTAGTCAAAGGCATGGCTTCTCTCATGTCTTAAGTCATCTTTTGATTGGCCTTCCTCTCATTAGAGGACTTTCACATTGGACAAACCAACTAATGAATGGCTTGGTAATGTAAAATGTGCATACAAGAATTGAATCAAGTAAAATATGCCAAGATAAGCATGTTATGTTTGCATTGCATTGGGTTCAATCAGACGTTATATTGAACACAAGGTGAATTGGTCCATTTCATACTCAAAGTGATGAAAATAAGGCAATTCCCTTTGTCTCCATTGCCTTTGATCTTCCATGATAAGGTAGTGGTCCTAGAGTCTTGTTTGTCTCGCATTTATTGAATGTGTGCAAGTTGGATCTTTGGCCATCATGCATTGCATGCTTGATTGGTGGTTTTGGATCCAATGGTGCCTCTCCCTTGATGTTTTGAGATGTTAATAAGGGGCATAGTACATACATGTTCTTGGGAGACCCTCTATTTTCCTCTGTTTTGTGCTCTGGTGTAGTTTGGTGTTATAGAACACCAGTGGCCGGCACCCCTTCATTGTTAGCCAGAACCCTTGCATTGTTGGCTGACAGAGGCATGCTTTTGGCCGGCAGATGGTCGGCAGCCACCATTCATGGCCGGCAGGCCACTGGTGCACTCCTTAGCATTGCTTTGATAAGGTTTAGCAGAAAGTTCTTGAAGACACCCTGCAAACAGAGCCTCTAAAGATCAAACCAGAGAGCTTTTCGAGGCGACAACCGAGAGCATGCATCCTTCATCACTCAAGGCAGACCTGAGGGCAACTTAGCTTACATGTTTTACATGCTTAGATGGTTTTGTAATTTGATTAATTAATTTGTTAATTAGTTAAAGTGTTGTAATAATTAGTAAGTAGTTTGCTAGTTACTTGTTTGGTTTGAAATAATTAGTTTAATTAGATTAATTAGTTAGCTTAGCTTAGATTAGCTTAGCTTATTTATTCGGACCCTCCTTTGCAAGGGAGTATTGTTGTAATAAGGGTGCGTGTGTGTGTGCATGTCTTCCAACCCCACTTCTTTCTCCCTTTTACTTAACCACTTTGATGGTTAGTTTAAGGCACGTTTTGATTAGCATACCTTATGCTTTGCATGTTTGCATCATTCATTTGTCTGGCATGCACCGGGCTCGACGCATCATTCAAACTGCATTGTATTTCAATATACTTCTTTGAATACATGGATCAAAGTGTTGCATTCATATGCCATATGTAGGCGCGCCCCGAGGGCTTCATGCTATAGTTCGGACTCAAATGCCACGGTTCTTAATCCGATCTCACAATGTGCAATATGAGATTGATAAATCGCCAAAGAGTCCAAATCCGGCAAATCATTTTGGAAAACTGATTTTTGTAAAGAAGTGCCAAACATGGACTGCTATGCCAGATACAGAGTCACCACCTAAATATTTTATTTTGGGAGAATTTAGGAAACCATGACTCGTGCCTAAGGCCACGTGTTCGTCATCAGCAAAGTGGCCTCGGCTCGGGAACTTGGGTACGAGAGGGGAAGGTCATTTATGAGCACCCCCGCTCGCCCAATCAAAGATCAGCCTGTACTAAGCATGATATTTTGTTTTTGAAAACATATGTGCTATTATTTCGGTTTATTAGCCTCCAATTACTACGTGATGTGCACAACACACAAGTATAGACTAAATCGTCTGAGCTGGAACAAAACATCTCATGTGTGTTTTTTTAAAGTGGTTTGAAGGTGCTACTCGCAAGTAGGCTAGAACGTGGATTTGCCACCCCCAGGTAGGCTTAAGAAAACACGATTTTGCCACTCTCAAGTGGGCTTAAAACTCACATTTGATGAATTGTTCCAATTCAAGTAATCCAATCTTCACCCACAGGCAATCAGGTAGTTATAGCACTTAAGCAGTTAGCCTCATGGCAAGCATGCTATCATGGCAACACTCACACTCACACTCATGCAAGATGCTGAAGCGTAAAACACTCACTGAGTACTCTGAGCCAAAACAAGAAAACTAGTTAGTAATCAATGCATGATCCTAGTTCATGTTAAGATGGCTAATGCAACACATGCAAAATGCAACTTGAATAGGCTCGACTTAATGTAAGATGGCATGCGAGATGTGACAATTCGATGCATGTATTCAACTTAGAATTGAAGTACAGTGCAGTTAGTATGATGCGCCGAGCCCGATGCATGCAATACGAATGAATGGATGCAAACATGCATAGCATAAGGATGCTAAATGAAATATGCCCTAAAACTAACCATCATAAGTGGTTAAATAAAAGGGAGAAAGAAGTGGGGTTGGAAGACATGCATCACATACACACACGCTTATTACAGAATTGCACCCTCTCGACGGAGGGACTGGAAGAATAATACAAATCAACTAACTAATCAACTAACAAGCTAATTAATTAATTACACAACCAAATCGAAATATCTAACAATTCTAAGTTATTAAAACACTGAAATGGCCACGTGACGAGGGATGCAAGTGCGCTCGGTCGGCTTCGCTCAAAAATCCATCGCCATGCTTCATGTTGCCTCTATTTGCACTGCTCTGTACCTCTGAAAATTGTGCCAACTTCTGTGACACTTTTGAACCACTTCATGGACATGCTGATAGGTCATCGACCAAGTGGTAAGGTCATCGGCCAATGGAAAGGTGCCATCGACCAATTATGATGATATCGGCCAGGAATGGTTAGCCGATCGGCACTGAAAGTAGCCGACCGGCCATTTCTTCCTATAGAATGCTGTTTTGCTGTAGTAGAGAACAAACAAAGCATGGCAATACATTTACAAGGCAATGTTTGCACGACCACCCTCCTTATCATATTTGAGACTCAAAGGGGGTGTAGTCCTCGACCCTCGGACCACCAATCATGCATCTCTATGCAAGATGGCCAAAGAGGCCAAGTGTGCACATTAATGCGAAATGGATGCACAAAACACAAATGAATGCTTCACACTCTATCATGTTGGAACAAGAGTGTCGGCAACCGATGATTGAGGTACGTTTCGTCACTTCGAGTACGAAACGTCCCTCGGTCCTCACGTTTGGTTTGACACCCTAAACCAAGGCTACAAGAATCAAGCCTGAAAGGGCCAAGGTGAACTGAAACAGTCCCAAGGCAGACTAAAATAAGGCTAGAACATGCATGAACCTATCCAACACGAGCAAAAACAAAGGATCAAAAGCATGAAGCATGAAAAGGCAATAAAGAGGTGTTACTCTACACCTATCAAAACCAAACATGGCATGACTCAAGTCAATAAAATCAGAGTTATGGCATGTTAGAATAAGCCCAAAAACCTACTTAGATGGCATCCCAAAGGCCTAAGCATGATGGCATACACAATGACACATTCATGAGGCATAAAAACACAAACCCTTTAAAGCATTAAAGGAGTGATAAGTGCAAGCATGTGAGCATGAAACATGTACTGAAATAACATAAAAAGCGGTGCCAAATCACTGAGATGGCCCAAGGAAAACATGTTAGTGACTTGGACTCAAAGCTAATAAGCTAAAATGCACGGTGGCTATACAAAGCATGGCATACATGGTTAAAACAACTCAAATTAGAGCTCTAGCATGCTATAACAAGGCTAAAAGCTTCATGGAGTTGAGCCAAAATCATGCTAAAATGATATGTTACAACATGATGCATGTTAAGGCAAATAAGGGGATTACAAGACAAGTACAAGGTGCATGCAAGAGACCAACAAACCAACTCAAAGTAGAGGTATACTTTGCCAAAATAACACCAAATACTTGCTGAAATGCAGTTAAAGGAAGCTAAGCAAACATGCTATGATTATGAGCCACTTATGCTAGCAAATGAGAGACAAGGAGAGGGGGGTGTCCCTCTCCTTTTCAAGACTCCAAAACCACTTCTTACCACTGAAAATCCACTGGATTTCAGTGGTAAGAGAGTCAACGCAAGATGGTTCCAATGCTCAAGAAGAAACATGGCCTAAAAATGGGGGTAGACAACCCCCAACCAAAAAGTGACCTTAAACAACTATAACAAGCATACAAAATCAGAACTTTTTGTAGTTTAGAGTTAAGCTTGAAACAATATGTAAGTATGTGTAAAAGCTTAAGCAAGAATGGGGTATCTAAAGCAACAATACTCACCCTTGAGGAACACCTTCAAGAACACCACACCAGCAACTCTCTCTGATCAAAACCAGCCCAAGAACACTAAAACTAACCTCCCAGTGCCTCAGTACACAAGGATGGTGTAATACTAGGTGTTAGTGTGCAATAGTATGAAGAAATCACACTTTTGAGCAAGAATACACACACAAATATAAAGAGAGAGAAAATATAGAGATAGATAGATATAGAACTCTTCTCCTTAGATTTCTTGAACCCTGAGAAGGGAGGAGGAGCTCCCTTCATATAGGAATCCAATTCCAAGGCTTCTTGGAGAAGCTAACACAAGGTGCAAATCCCTCCATACACGTGTATGGAGGGAGTGAATTGTGCATTCTAGCTGTGACAGCTGGCACAAAATATCTGCATAAAGCAGATGAACAGGGTTCGGACACAAAATATGGCCGATTGTCCAAAAAAGTGTCGTTCGGCCAAAAAGAGTGTCGATCGGCCACCATTTTTGGCCGATGGCAAGAATACAAGGCCGACGGCATCATGCCTTAGCCGATGGGTTTCTGGGATGGCTAACAAGCCATTCTATACCCCTAGAAGCAAAAACCACAAGTCCTTGGTCCATAACCAAGACAAAATTGTCAAGTTGAGAGATCCTGAGGCAAGGCGTGTAGCCGAGACCTTCGGGAACTCAAAACGAACACGAGCATGGATGATCACCGATTGTTCAAACAATGACGTCCAAGTCTTGAGGACGGTCAAAAATGGGGTGTCTATAGTTGCCCCTCTTTGACAGAACTCGAAAGTCATAAGATGACGGTAGTGAATGGCAAAGCCCAGAGACGACCCATTTTTAATGAAGTCGAAGACTTAGACAAGCATACAAGACAATAAAGATATGTGCTTGCAGGCAGGGGCAAAATGCAAATGACATGCACAATGCCGAACACAACTTATGATCGTGCAAAGAGAGCTGTAATGAGCATAACATACAACAGTATAACATGCAACAGTTTAAGCAAACGAGTAAGAATCAAACTACATTTCATGCAGAGAGTGTAATAACCTAACCCTTGTTTATGATTCTGGTATACTTTCAGTTCCTGAATCTGTGCCTTTATATGCTTATTGTGAAACTCCATGTAGAATTAAGTGTAATTAAGTAAACTTTATGATTATAGATTTATATCTGTTTAATAAGAAAACATATCTGTCACAATTAAAATGGTTGGATCGGGAATTGAAAGCCTTAGGAGATCAATAATTCGAAATTAATTTTATATTTGAGATCAGCATGATTTTTAAGCCATGATAAGCATTTTTGTGAAACTCCAATTCGGAGTGATTAAACTGAATCAGTTTTGTCCTATTCAATTGTTATATATATATATAATGAATGCTTTAGCCATTTGACATAATATATATGTATGCTTAAGTCATTTGACTTTGAACCTAAAAACTAAAATATCTCCTGAGAGGGTTAGGAGAGGAGAATGAGGGAGAAAGAAGAGAAGTCTTCCAAGGAAGAGATTGAGAAGGTTTGAGGGATTTAAAAGCTCAAGGTATGTTGATTATACTTTAATTAACTCCTCTCTTGAATATGGGTAAGAATTTCTTGGGTATTCACATAAGTTGGGGTTTGAATAGGTGTTTTCATCATTTGATTAATGGTGTTAATTGGAACCATGCAAAGGAAATTGCATTCTGTTCTTAGTTCTACATATTTGCATCCAATTATGTGTGTAATGGATCTATGTGTGTGTTTAGATGTTAAAGAAAATGAATTATAGTGTAGTAGTGAAGATCAAGACCCAAGTTATGTTGAGATTGTTATGTGTTATGATGTCTATGTACATGTTGAACCATACTTCATCAATTAAAGGACCTATTTGAGCCTTAAGAATACTCACCAGAAAATGGGATTTTGTCTGAATTTCAAACTGCATTCTGTCCAGATCACCGCACGTGCGGGGCTCATTGTCGCACGTGCGGGAAACACTGCCGCACGTGCGGGGTTCACAGCCGCACGTGCGGCCCAAGCTGAAAAAAATGTTCGGCTCCGTTTCGTGTGCACAACCCTCTGATATTTTTAAAATATTTTTCTGATGATCTTAAGATGACGGTAAATTCATTCAAAACGTAATGAGTCAGGAAGTAATTTAACAAGGAAAGAGGGAAGTTAATTTGTGAACTTTGTATATGTGTAGGACACGCTTCAGGGGGAAGTAGCGCTCCGCCTCAACATTGTGAGTAGTAGTACTGTAATCGTACGTTTACTTACCGTTAACCATTTTATTCTTAACATTCTGTTTTACATAAGCAATTACGTTAACGTTTACGTTGTTTGAAGATCGGTGAGAACATTGAAAGATGATGTGTACCTCGGTATGACTCTGGAATTCCTCTGCATTCTGTTTATGGTTAATGGTTATTATTAATGTGCTATAGCCTGTAAATTACCTAAGACTCCGTACAAGAAGTATTAATACTATGCAAGTAGTTAACGAGAAGAAATTATGACTATAAACTCCGCTTAATGGAGATATGATATTTTAACGTCGTATCAGGGACTCTTATAATCTTATTTGGTTCGACACATGTTTCATGACATAGACATTTGCTTAGAAAGGAACGAAATAAAAATCGGATAGAACCATGGGTTGCCTTAAATGTCAAGAATTGAGTATCAATGATATTGATTCACCTTACGGTATTAATATGAGAGCATACTATTTTGCTACTAAGAGACCTGAAGTCGTTTAGTATCTACGACATGAATGTAAAGGTTTATCATCATTACGTAAACCACGTTAGAAAGTATATTGCTCTGTCTCTGTTAAGCGTACTGTGATGACGATGATATCGATATAACAAGAAATGCTTTATTTTTTGATATGTATGTTTTGAACCAGTAAATGACTGTCCTTATATATATCAAAGTATTCAGGACATCTTTAGCACAAGGCCCTTGCCCGGGGGTAATAATACCATGGTTCAGGTATTACTGGAAGTCCCTTTACAGAACTAAAAGGTATGCTCTATATTGATTTATTAGCGTTATTCAATGTACCATGTATAGTCAAACATGAATTCTGATTTCTGTTATGATTCAAGCATAATTAAGAACATGTATGACCTTGTTTCTGTTTATCCGTTCTGTTTATGTTATGCATTGACATAATATGAATTATTCGGTCTTCACGACCTATTTCGGGTATGGAACAAAGTGCTGTGCGGAACTAAGTGCTACAATGCGAGTCACCTCTAGAATCCATGCGAGCCACCTCTTGAGTCCATACATACATGAACCAGGCTTAAAGCCAATCTGGGCCAGAGGCCATTATGTATTTCTAATATGAAACAAAGTGCTGTACAAAACTAAGTGCTGCAAGGCGAGCCACCTCTAGAATTCGTACGAGCCACCTCTTGAATCCATACACATGTGAAAGTTATAAGGCCTATGGCCATTCTGTATAGGTTGTTAAGATATGAAGCAAAGTGCTACGCGGAACTAAGTGCTACGTTGTGAGTCACCTCTAGAATCCGCGTGAGACACCTCTTGAATTCATACCAGTATGTTCAAGGGCTTAACGCCAAATTATCCAAGGGCTTGATGCCACTATGTTTAAGGGCTTCACGCCACAATGTTCAAGGGCTTTACGCTACTCTATTCAAGGGCTTACAACCATTATGCTTCAAGATGTTATGTTTCAAGCCATTATGTTTAAAGTTTAAGCCTAAGACCATTCTGAAAATAATTACAAGATTAAGTTAACTATGTGTTCTCTGCACTTGTTTGTACATTATAATTCAAGTTAATCATTAAATTGTTTACGTACCACTATTCACTGAGCTTGACTCACCCTGTGTTATGTTTATTCTGTAGGCACTCCATCTGGAGGTTAGTCAAAACCCGTGGCATCCGTTCCTTTTTTGTCAACCCCGGAGTGTCCAGGCACTTAAGTGAAAACAACTATTTTATGGAGTTTTGCTAAGCTTTTGGTTTTGTACCCTGATCGTTTGTCTAAGGTTGTAGTGTATATAATCCTTTTTCTTCATATTGTTTTTGTTACGCCCAATTATAAGGGCTGGGTCTGTATATGTATATGTCCATAGCTAAATTCTCAGATGCAGGCCACTGTATGTTTGTTTGCGTTATGTTCCATTTGTGATCCTGGCATGATAGTGGTCGCTCAATGGATATAGTTCTTTTATTTATGTTAATTTATATTGTTAAATGCTTCCGTTCATGCCCCATATGTTATGTATACCAGGTTAAGTGTCCGTTTCTGCTTAGGTCATGCCCGAACTGTTAGGGGCGAGTTTGGGGCGTGACAGAGAGGATGTAAGAGAAATATGCAATTCTCAGTGCGTTTCACGTGGAGAAGACTAAAATCAATTACCAAGGACACCCGGAGTCTCAAGCACAATATCTCTCAACATATTACATGCCAGAGAAGGGAAGGAACAACAACTCTCAACGTATCGCACGGAAGAGAAGGAAGAAGCAACACTCAACGCATCACGCAAGAGTGGGAAAAAGCAACAATTCTCAGCGTATCGCATGCAAGAGAAGGAAGAAGCAACACTCAACGCATCACGCAAGAATGGGAAAAAGCAACACTCAACGCATCACGCAAGAGTGGGAAGAAGCAACACTCAACGCGTCACACAAGAGTGGAAAGAAGTAACACTCGACGCATCACGCAAGAGTGGGAAGAGCAACAATTCTCAGTGTATCGTACGCAAGAGAAGGAAGAAGCAACACTCAACGCATCACGTAAGAGTGGGAAAAAGCAACACTCAACGCATCACGCAAGAGTGGGAAGAAGCAACACTTAACGCATCACGCAAGAGTGGGAAAAAGTAACACTCAACGCATCACGCAAGAGTGGGAAGAAGCAACACTTGACGCATCACGGAAGAGTGGGAAGAGCAACAATTCTCAGTGTATTGTACGCAAGAGAAGGAAGAAGCAACACTCAACGCATCACGCAAGAGTGGGAAAAAGCAACACTCAACGCATCACGCAAGAGTGGGAAAAAGCAACACTCAACGCAACATGCAAGAGTGGGAAGAAGCAACACTCAACGCATCATGCAAGAGTGGGAAGAAGCAACACTCAACGCGTCACGCAAGAGTGGAAAGAAGTAACACTCGACGCATCACGCAAGAGTGGGAAGAGCAACAATTCTTAGTGTATCGTACGCAAGAGAAGGAAGAAGCAACACTCAACGCATCACGCAAGAATAGTAAAAAGCAACACTCAATGCATCACGCAAGAGTGGGAAGAAGCAACACTCAACGCATCACGCAAGAGTGGGAAAAAGAAACACTCAACGCATCACGCAAGAGTGGGAAGAAGCAACACTCGACGCATCACGGAAGAGTAGGAAGAGCAACAATTCTCAGCGTATCGTACGCAAGAGAAGAAAGAAGCAACACTCAACGCATCACACAAGAGTGGGAAAAGTAACAATTCTCAGCGTATTGCATGCAAGAGAAGGAAGAAGCAACACTCAATGCATCACACAAGAGTTGGAAAAGCAACAATTCTCAACGTATCGCATGCAAGAGAAGGAAGAAGCAACACTCAACGCATCATGCAAGAGTGGGAAAATGCAGCGCAAGAGTGGGAAAAGCAACAATTCTCAGCGTATCGCACGCAAGAGAAAGAAGAAGCAACACTCAACGCATTACGCAAGAGTGGGAAAAGCAACAATTCTCAGCGTATTGCACGCAAGAGAAGGAAGAAGCAACACTCAACGCATCACACAAGAGTTGGAAAAGCAACAATTCTCAGCGTATCGCATGCAAGAGAAGGAAGAAGCAACACTCAACGCATCACGCAAGAGTGGGAAGAACCAACACTCAACGCATCACGCAAGAGTAGGAAAAAGCAGCACGCAACGCATCACGCAAGAGTGCGCCGAGGTGTTTCCCCTGAATGAACCGTACATACAATATCGTGTCCTGCATAAGGAAAAAACATTAACAAGTACAATATCGTTAGAAACATGCATAGCAATGCAAGTGAAAAGTGCGCGACAATGCCAGTGAAGAGGTGCATGACAATGCAACCTAAGTGCGATGCATAACAATGCAATTGAAATAAGCATGATAATGCAAATAAGATATGCGAGATAACGCTAGTAAGAGGCTGCATGACAATGCAACCTAAGTGTACACGTAACAATGCGAGGGAGGCATAAACACATGTAAGTAAAGCATGCGCGATAACGTAAACAATGTGTGCTGCAAGGAAGGCAAGATGTGCATGTGCGCAACAATGCATATAGTGCGTGCATAACAATGCGACAACAAGGAGAGGCTATTATTCAATGGAAGCATGGTAAAGACATGTTATTCGTGATGTTGAGATATGAATACAAAGCAAAACGAGGCACGGTCAATGCAAGAAATGAGAAGATGTATAACAAGTGCACCTATTACAAACACGACACATCGTTGTAATGCAACATGTTCAAAACAATTTTCGAATCTCGCGAGATACAAAAGGATACGAAAAAGGATATACCTCGCGCGTATTGAGTGCCGCACATAGAAGACACGATTCGAGGTCAACACGAAGGCCGGTTAAGCTCGAAAGTGTACTGTCTTGCACTGTCTTGAAAGATAAGGGTACCAACCAACACAAATGACCCAAACAAGGGAATTGGAGGTGCATCGACCACAAGAGAAGACCATCGGCCATCTGTTGGCCATAAAATGAGCTCATCGGCCAAATATTTATCCGATCGGCTAACAATTTGGCCGAATGGCCAAAAATGGCAATTTCGGGGCAGATTTGTCCTTTTGCCTCGGGTCTTTAAATATAAGGTTCCAAACCTTATATTTTCACTTCACCCTAGCTCGAAAACCACTCCTCCCTCTCTCTAGGTGATTTCCCAACCTTCGATCCGAGTTTTTCCCGTGTTTTTGAGCTTTTTCCATCGTTCGATTTGCGAAACCCTTCTCGTTTCACACACTTTGAATCGAACAAAACTTGTTTTCGGTGACCCTTTCTTGATTTCCACCACTTGGGGTTTGTTTGCCCGAAGTTTTCCTCGATCTTTGTGCCTTTTCCCACACTCTGACCTTTTCTCCCATTTTTCACCCTCTCGGGGTTGACTTTTCGGTTGACTTTTGGCATTCTTGCCTATTTTTCACCCTTTCGGCCATTTTTGCACTCTTCTCGAGATGGCAGACGACATTCCATGAGGTGGGACTCCCCCGGAGATGGACATGGACCCCGAGGTCGAGCTTTTACCATTGACTGTTCGACCATTTGCCAGGCGACCTACAGGCCCGCGGTACAGGTGTTGGCTCCTGATGGCGTCCACCACTTTAGGAGTTATGCGCGGGGCGCACCGGAGGAGCTCTTATTGCGCGAGCCAGAGTCACATCTTTCTTACGGCACCACTGAGGTATAGTTCTTCTCTGTTTCATTTTCTGCAATGTAGAACATCTAACTGCGGGAGTTAATTCTGCTCTTTAACTGCTTAACCCAGATGCACTGATATGTCATATGCTTGGTTCACCATGAGCACACTCACACCCGATATCTGTATAAACTTGAACATGTGCACACACACTCATTTTCAACTGAAAAACCCAAACACACTGATACATCATATGCTGTAATTCATCAAGAGCACACCCGTACCCAATGTTTGTGTAATCTTGAACACATGCACACACACTGCGTATTCAACTGAATGCATTCGAAAACTGTATTTCTAACGTTGCTTCGCAACTACTTGTTTTTGAACGCAAGGAGATTCCCATGCCTTCCGGGGGTATGGGAACACCATTGCCCAAGGTTGGTACATGGAGTTGCCCGATGCGGTCTGCCACTTTGTCAACCAGGCCAGTTTTGGCGTCTTCTGCATGGGACTCTCGCGCCTTACTGCGAGTAGGCCATTTCTGGGTGCTTTGGTGGAGAGGTGGTGGGACACCACCAATTCTTTCCACCTTTCCACTGCAGGGGAGATGACGATGACTCCTTTCGACTTCTCGATGCTCACTGGCATCGGGGTAGGGTGTGATCTGATTCCCTTTGACACTAACATGGATGAGTGGGACGCCGCCCAGATGTACTTGCTCGGTGATCGGCCACCTCTCTCCCAGCTAGGGTTCGTGAGGTATTCTTGGTTCGAGGACCACTTTAGAGTACAGGCATCGATGACCTAGGAGGAGGTGGAGCAGTATGCTCGAGGCTTCATCTTGTTCTTACTGGGGACCACCCTCTTCGCTGACCGGGCAAACACGGTTTCCCTTTACTTGTTGAGCGCATTCGTGGACATGACGCAGATCCGCGGTTATGACTGGGGTGGCGCAAGCTTGGCCACACTTTATGGATATATGAGCTCATTCTCTCGCCGCAGCAGACATTTGCTCGGAGGCTACTGGCGGGCCTGGGAGGTACACTTTCCTTTTCTGTTTTTTCAATTCTGCTCTACATTATCTGTACACCATACACACTGCACACACGCAATCTGCTTTACACTGGCAGTACATTGCACACACTGCACGAAACACTTCACACACTGCACAATACACTGTATATGATTCTCTGATTTCTGCTTTATTTGCATTTTGCTTTATTTGATAAGCATACTCATATTTGCCCTATTACACTTTGTAGTTGTGGGTGTATGCCTACTTCCCGCGACTTGCCCCATTGCCGAACGTAGAGACGCCCCTCAGCGTTCCATATTCTCATCGTTATGACGTGAGGTGCGAGCGGAGGCCACGGGAGTACTTCCTGTTTTTCCGTAGGTACTTTGACACCACCACTGCCGCAGAGGTATTTCATACTTACAGTTCATTTAAGCTTCACTTTACATTACACCTCCAATAGTAGATAACAAACTGTATATTCTCTTCAACACTTTTGTAGGCTTCCATCGAGTGTACTAGACAGTCTCTGGAGCTGACGGCTTTCGTGATGGGGATGTTGCAGCGGAGTATCAACTTGCTCACCATCTATGGCATCCCGGTGAGTTCTTTCAATCTCAGTTTCAAAACCCGGCACTTGACACACAGCACTCACGGCACTGATACACTGTAACTCGCATACTGCTCACAACATTCATACACTATACTCATACACTGCATTGGGCATTCACACACTACTCACAGCATTCATACACTATACTCATACACTGCATTGGGCATTCACACTTGACTTTGCATAGCATAACTGATGCATATGCCAAATGTTCTTTTCAGGCCCCATTCCATATACCAGCTGTAGGGGGTGTTCCAACAGGACCATCTGCATCTGCCCGAGGAGTAGGGAGAGCAAGGCGAGGGCCCACAGTACGCCCCCACAGCAAGGCCGGGCGTACTCACCTTGGGAGCAGTTCACGGGTGCCGATTCCAAACGACGATGAGTCTGAGGTAGAGGCAGAGTCGTCTGAGGATGAGACTAGAGGTGGCTCGGGCTCGAGCTCAGATGGTGAAGCTGGCAGTGATGGTCTTGAACCTTCGTCTACGAAGAGGACGAGGACAGACTCTCGTGCTTGAGATGACTGATGCTTATCTAGACATTTGCGGCTTTTCTCTTTTGGCTTTGTTTAGACATTTTGCTACTTTTCCTTTTTTGTTTTACTTTTCTTTTTACTGGTAGTTTGGGCACATTGTACTGCCTTAGGCAGGTTTTATTTTCTTCAAAAACTATGTACTTGAAAACATGATGGAATGAAACAAGCTTTTTTGTTGAAAAAGTGTTGCATTTGCACATTCTGAGCATCGCATCACATTGCATAACAATGTTAATGAGATTGAACTTTGTTTTGAAAACCAAACACTCGAATAATCGCATTAATCAGTTAGTGAACCGACTAATAACAAAACAACTTGATAAGCAAAACCAAGAGCTTGACAAGCTAACCAAGTGTAAATACAAGTCGACAAGCAAGACAAAAACTAAAGAACACAAAATACAACTCGATAAACAAAAATACAGCAACTCGATAAACAAATTGAAGTAACAGAGGTGTGACTTCGCAAAATCATCATCGAAAGGCATTTGCAATGGAACCAGTCACAAGTTCTCCACATCCTCAGCAAATAGACAGCTCAGAGGACAAGAGGGAAGGTCATTGGCCAAAGGGAGAGGCCATTGGCCACAAGAAATGGCCATTGGCCATCATCATTAGCCGATCGGCCAAAAGTGGTGGTCGGTCGGCACTTTTTTTGGCCGATCGGCCAAAAATGGCAAGAACCATCAGAATGTTGACACCTGTCTTCCACTCAACACCTTATCTTCTACAAAAGCCCGAGCTTCGTATTTTGTTCATTTCAGCACTGTTTTTCCACAGAATGGAGGCTTTCCTTGTCCAAAATCTCACAAATTGGACTGCTACCTTAGATGGCTCGGAAAGGTTGAATTTTCGGGGCTTCGACATAAATGCACTATTCACGTTGGGTCGCACCCTGCTGCGTTTTCCATTTCTCCTTGTCGTGGCAAGGTTTTGGAATCCGGTGACACACGTCTTTAGCTTTGGAGGATAAGAGATGTGCCCCACTTTCGAGGATTTCCAAGCCTTAATGGAATCTGAGCGCGATGAAGAAATCTAGCCTTAACTCCGGTTCAGCCACGTCCAAGCCTTAGGATGGATGTGCGGCCTTACTTTGCATGATGTTTGGTCATTGATTCGCGATGGAGAGCTAGACATTCCGAGCTTGCTTCGTCTGTTTTCTGATACCGGTGACCGTAGTGACCATCATTGGCAGGGTTATCGGTGTCATGCGCTTTGGTTGTGCATGTTGTCTCATTTCTTGCTCGCCCCAGGCTCCGGTGGATTTAGCACTCGTTTGATTGAAGTTGCCGAGGGCTTAAAAGAGGGCAAGAGCCGCATTGCCATGACGCTAGCTGAGACATTGATAGGCTTGGAAACCTTTCTTCGTCGGGAGACGACCAGATTCGCGGGGAGTCCACTACTGCTACAGGTAATGTTTCCCATCCCATTTTACATATATTTCTTACATCACTCGGCCCTCAGGCTCGATTTTTCTCTCAAAACCCTTTTCTCATTGTTCTCTCAACGTACACCTCTCTATTCTTTAATCTCTCATTTTTCATCCCTCCCCAGATATGGTTGATGGATAAATTGAAGATTGTGGACTCCTGCCTCACATATTCAGCTCGTAGCTACTTCTTTCGGCGACGTCTAGTCGATGCTCTGGATGAAGGATGGTGGTGCAACTGGATGTGCAGTTTGTCCACAAACCAGATTGCTTGGCGCTGCCCTTGGCTCAATTTACCGGCGATGAGTTACAGCATGACCCACCAACCCGGGATCCAGTTGATAGGCTTGACCCACTGTGTCTTCTATTTCCCGTTCCGGTTCTGGCGCCAGTTCGGTCATGATCAGACTTGCCCAAAAGAGGGAATTAAGTACCCTGCTGCATTTCCGGTCCGAGGCGCTCAGCTAGCTCGGTATGCCACAGCCTGGAGGACGAGAGAGCTTCTGGCCCCCGCTCCCATTTTCAGTTGCACCCTCTCTGATGAGTGCATAACTTGGCTTGTTGAGGAGGCGCAAATTGGGCCTATTTTCACATCAGAGGCTTCGACCAGCTTTAGAAGGGGGCGCAGGAACACCTGACTATGCCCCAAATTTATTTTCTTGAATCAATACTTTCAAGTTTTCTTTATGAATGTAATAAAAAGTAACTTCAATTTGTATTCAAGAGTAGGAGAACTCTGTACTGAAATCAATGAAATTGAAGGTTGTGGGTACTGAAAATTTTCCGTTTGGTCCAAAAATGGTCTAAGTTGTAAAAAGATTAATTTGAACAAACTCAACTTTTGTTAAAACTTTTCAAAGCCATTTTCGATATGGATCAGAACTGGACACGCCTGAGATCTGTCACTGAGATGCACAACCGTGGACCCTAGCAATTGGAAAGTTGCCCCTAGTCTAAATAGCACTGCACCGGAGATCACAATTGAGCTCTTGAATGCAGAATAGACGAAGATGACCAAACATGATCACATGGACAAAGTTGATCGGGGAAGTGTTTATGGCTGGACTTCAGGATGAAGTTGCCTACGTATCCCAAACATGAGAATCAAGCCTTATGTAGTTCGGCTCAGGTTCACCCGTGTATTAACTCTCTCCTTTTGCGCTCTAACTTTTGCCAAGGCTGCCCTTACGGGTTTTCAACCTTACGAGCTCAGTTTTTATAATTTCAAATTTTTCATGTTCTAACTTTTGCCTAGGTCGCCATTTCAGGTTTTTGGCCTAGCGAGCCACTCAGGGAAAGTATTTCTTCAACTTGTCCATGTTGATCAGTTGTGAGAACTCTAGGCCATCTAGGTCCATCAGAACGACAGCTCCACCCGACCAAATAGACTAAATGATGTAAGGACCAGTCCAATTAGGTCTGAACTTGCCCCTAGGGTCGTGAATGGGAGCTCGATTGGCTTTAAACACCAAATCTCCTTCTTTCAAATTCCTGGACTTAACCTTCTTGTTAAAAGCCCTGGAAATTCTCAGTTGATAACCCTGAACATAGTATAGCACTTTCAGCCTTCTCTCATCAAAGAGCATGAGTTCTTCGAACCTGCTTTGCTGCCAATCTGCCTCAGTTATTTGACACTCAGCCAATACTCGCAATGACGGGACCTCAATTTCGATAGGTAGAACGGCCTCCATCCCATAGACCAATGAATACGGAGTCATCCCAGTAGAAGTTCTAATTGAAGTTCGGTAACCCCACAGAGCAAATGGCAACTTATCTGGCCAGTCCCGGTAGGTTTCCACCATCTTTTACAGATTGTGCTTGATGTTCTTGTTGGCGGCCTCAACTGCTCCGTTGGTCTACGACCGATATGTGGATGACTTATGAAAAGCCACGTTATACTTGTCCAACAAGTCGATCACTTCCTTCTTGAAGTGGGAACCATTATCTGAAATGTTCTCGTTCGGGACCCCGTAGCGATAGATGATGTTGTTCCTGATGAACTTAGCAACATGTGAAGCCTTCAACACCGCATAAGATTGGGCCTCAACCCTCTTTGTAAAATAGTCTATCACGACCAGAATGAAATCATGCCCATTGGACCCCTTCGGAGTGATAGCCCTGATCACATCAATCCCCGAGACTAAAAACGGCCATGGCGAAGTCATGTTGTACAGCTTTGACGGAGGAATGTTCATGCGGTTTGCATGGATTAGACATTTGTGGCATCGCCGGACAAAGCCAATACAATCCTCCTCCATGGTGGACCAGTAGTAACCCTGTCTAAGGATCTTTCGGGCTAGCATTACCCCGTTCATTTGCGCTTTGCACTCACCTCCATGGATGGCCTCCATCAGGCGGTTGGATTCTTCAACATCAACACACAGTTTATGCATCCCGAGATGATCTCTCTTGTATAGTTTACCCCCGCAGATGATGAACTGAGCAGCCATTCTTGTAATTGCCATCTTGTCTTTGGCATTTGCCCCTGGTGGATACGTCTCTTTTTCCAAAAAGTTCCAGACATTGTAATACCAGGGGTTCTCATCTTGAACCTCATCTATGGCAGCAATTAGCTCGTAGGCCGGCACAAATTTCTGTTAGATGATGATCAGACGCATCTGGACTCCAAAAGGGATGTCTATCATGGAAGATAGAGTTGCTAATGAATCTTTGAACCTGTTGTTCTCTCTTATTAGATGAGCAAACTTCAATTTCTCAAACCGAGGAATCAACACGTCCAAGGTCTGGTGATAGATTTTCATCTTTTCTTCTTTGACTTTCCATTCTCCTTTAGCTTGAGATACAACAAGGTTCGAGTCCCCGATAACGTCCAACCGTTTTGCCCCTAGTTCTAGGGCGGCTTCTAAACCGGCAATACATGCCTCATACTCTGCCTCATTGTTCGATACTTTGAACCGGAGTTTGAATGCTAGTGGTATGAGGGAATTGTCGAGTGCTATCAGCAACACCCCTATCCCATACCCGTATTGGTTTGATGCTCCGTCAAAGTACATATTCCAAAACTCTTCTTCAATATGCAGAATGGCCTCATCTGAGAATAGGTACTCAACTGCTTCATCCCCTTCAATTGGGTGGTCGGCTAGGAACTCCACTACCGCTCTCCCCTTTATAGACTTGCGCGTCACATACTTCAGATCGAATTCAGAAAGCAAAAGCAACCAACGGGCTAGCCTACCCGTAAGCACCGGCTTCTTGAAGAGATATTTGATAGGATCTAATCTCGAATCCAACATTACAGAGTGAGCTAATAGGTAGTGCCACAGATTCCTGGTAGCCCATATCAAGGCCAAACAAGCCTTTTCCAACGGAGTGTAGCGGGTCTCGTAATCTAGCATTTTCTTGCTTAGATAGTAGATAGCTCTGTCCACCTTGTCCTCAGACTCCTGTGCAAGCATGCAACCCATTGTAGTTTCAGTCACTGAAAGATACAAGATCAACGGTTTCCCCAGCTTAGGCGGTGACAACACAGGTGGGTTCTGTAAATATTATTTGATATGTTCAAAAGCAGCTTGGCATCAGCCGTCCCATTGGAACTTTGTTCCTTTCTTCAGGAGGCCAAAGAGTGGTTCACAAGTCAAGGTTAATTTTGAGATAAACCGTCTTTTGAATTGCGCTTTACCCAGAAAGCCTCGCACCTCCTTTTCAGTCCTTGGTGGTGGCATTTCTAAGATGGCCTTGATTTTGGAAGGGTCGACTTCGATACCTCTCTAAGTGATCAAGAACCCCAGCATTTTTCCTGCTGTAACACCAAACGTACACTTCTGAGTATTCAGCCGTAACCAGAATTCTTTGATCCTTTAGAAGAACTTTTGCAAGGCAGTGTAGTTGCCCTCCCTTTATTTGGACTTGACAATCATGTCATCCACGTACACCTCAATCTCTTTGTGGATCATGTCATGCAATATTGTGGTCGCAGCCCGTTGATACGTAGCTCCAGTGTTCTTCAGCCCAAATGGCATCACCCTGTAGCAATAGGTTCCCCACGAGGTGGTGAAAGCAGTCTTCTCCCGGTCTTCGGGTGCCATCAATATCATATTATAGCCTGAGAATCCATCCCTAAATGAAAGCAACGCATGCCCAGCAGTGAAGTTCACTAACTCATCGATATGCGACAGAGGAAAGTCGTCCTTCGGACTGGCTTTATTCAAATCCCTGAAATCTACACATAGCCGAATTCTGCCGTCCTTCTTCGGCACCAGAACTATATTGGCCAACCAAGTTGGGTATTCGGACACCCGCAGGAATCCTGAGTCAATTTTGCTTGGTGACCTCTTCTTTGATCTTGAGGGCCCAATCCGGGCGAATCCTTCTGAGTTTCTGCTAAACAGGTCAGGCCTCTGGGTCAAGAGGGATCTGGTGCTGTACAATCTTAAGACCGATTCCAGGCATGTCTTTGTAGGACCACGCGAAAACATCTTTGAAATCTTTTAACAAAGTGACTAAGTGCTCGCGCTCCTCCGAAGACAACGTGGACCCGATCTGGACCAGCCGCGGGTCCTTCTCAGTACCAACATTAATTTGGGTGATTTCATCAACCAGCAGTTTTACAAACCTCTCCTGCTCTTGATCAAGCAAATATTGCAAAACCGGAGGAATTTCTTCCACGTCATTTTCATCAAAATTTTGAAAGTCCTGATTCATGCAATAAATTAAAGGCACAGAAAAGTAATCGAAGGCCATAGCTGCATCATTCTCATTAATCTCTTCCAAGTCGCTTGGTTCCCCTGTTACAACAGACTCAAAGGAAAACAAAAAAGACGACCTAGACAAGACTGTGGCATCCGGGTTATCACCCCCAGGACTATTGGACTCAGACTTAGAAGAGCTGGAACTTGATTCCGACCCTACAAACTCGGTGGAATCACATTCCGGCTCACTACCTGACCCGGTGCTGCTCGATAAGAATCCCTCCTCGTACTGCCAGATGAGGGAGGGTGCGATGGATGCATCCAAAATGTTTGAAGATGGGCTCGCAGCTATTTCATTCTCGATCATAGATACTGAGAGGTCATCCCCTAAGCACTCATAGAGGATCAGAGGACCTGAAAGTAGACAAGCCAGTGCTACCCCCATTTCAATCTCAGTGCTCTCGGAATCCACTTGCCTGCACTGCTCAAGCTCAGCTGATGGGTCTGTTTGCTCATCGGCAACATCATCCCCGGACAACTGTATGTCGAAGAAGATTTCAAACCCCGGCAAGCGCCTCTTCTCTGCGTTTAACCATGGCTCTGGGAAGCCACAGAATAGAAAGTCCTCCCCCTCCCGGACGAAGCGTCCGTTTAGGGTGCTCTGAATAGGCCGATGCATCAACTCAAAATGCTTTCCTGCCTGCTTGGCTCTGGCTCTCTCGGCCATCTCTTTGCCCTTCCTCACCCAGTCCTCTTTGGTGGGTAGATAACCCAAGCCAAAGGTATGCTGATTGTACGGCACTGCGGCCGATATAGCAATGCCCTTTCGGCCACTTCTTCCTAGTCCCATCCCAGGGATGTGCTGAAGCTTGTTCATGAGGTACACTGACTGTGCGCTGACATACAATCCCTTATCAACAGCTAAGATGTTTTGAACAACCCGGGCCATAGCTAGGGTAAATCCTAATAAGAACACATCCTTCGTTCCATGCTCGATTTCCAAAATCGGTGTAGACACCTCTGGCGGGGGATGGATTGACGAATTTCCAAAAACTATAGCCACCCCCTTCCCATGGGGGTATTTAAGCATCAAATGAGGGTGAAAGAGACTGCCTTCACCTGGTGCAGCCACGACCGCCCTAAGAGTAGAATGAAGGTTGCGGGAACGTCCAAGACATGAAAATCGACATTGTGTTGTCCTATACCAACCTGGGTCTGAATCTGCACAGTCCCCATCACTTCTCTACTTGTATTGTCGTAGGCCCTTATCACCTGGGCAGTTGGCATGAAGTTCACGGGCTTCAACCCGATTGCATATGTCGTCCTCGACGGGCACACGTTAATGGCAGATCCCATGTCGACAAGAACCACTTGCATCCACTTGTCTCTACACTTCACAGAGATGTAGAGGGGCTTGTTATGATTCGCGGCCTCAGGCGGCAGTTCCTTGTCAAAAAAGGTCAACGTCGAGGAAGTTCTCTCGGAAAGACCAGACCTACCAGCTGTTCAAGCGTGGTATCTATTAAGAGTTTGGTCTTATCCATTGTAGAAAGGACAGCCTGTCTATAAAGACTGGATGCTATAAGCAGTCCCCAGACGGAGATGTCTGCTTGTATCTTTTTCAGTTGTTTCAGCACAGCCTCCTCTTCGAGTAACTTGTCTTTCTGCTTCCCTGCCTCCTTGTCTTTCCCGGACGCTTCTGGTTGATTTAAGTGCGGGGGCTTGAAATATCGCCCGCTCCTAGTGGAGTGGTCAACCTCTCCCACATACCAGGCATTATCTGGCTGACGTCGTGCCCAGTCTTCATCTGTGTGGGCAAGACATAGGTCGTCATCCTCCCACCACATGCCATCGGCAACCGACAGACACTTGTCCGACTCCATTACAACTGTTCCTGTGCCCGCAGCACGTTCTGCTCCTATGCGCACAGCACGTTATATTCCCTTAGGGGCTTTGGCCTTTCTGGCCCTCTCAGAATCTTCGATCCTTTCCTGCTTAGATTGCTTCAGTGCAACCTGTTGTTCAGTATCTTTTGTACTCAAACTGCTCTGTTCCTGAGCAAAATTCTTAACACCGATGCTCTCCGGTGGTGCAAACTGATTCCCGGCCCTTCCGGCCACTGTTGATGTCCCCGTCCTTGACGGACCCCGTTCTAGCTGAGGTTGTTCAACAATATTGGGCTGGTCGTTAAGCCATCCAGTAGGCTCTGCTGCCCCATCCAGATCAAACCAGTTGACTGTCACGTCTCCCAGATCCTATTTGTTGAAAAACTGAATGTTAGCAAAGTCCTCCTCTAGTTCTACAAGGTCATCTAGCCCCTGATTAGGTTCATCCTCTCGTACTACACAAATCTCTGCCCCCACTGGCAATTCCACATTCGACCTAGCCTGGCCTGCTGATGTAATTTAACCACTCGGGTTGTATATGAAGCTCGCAGATCCCTCAGGCTCTGTACAATCATTCTCATCTGCCTCCACAGTCGACCCAATTCTATCTTCGACAGCTACCACCACTGTTTCTGGTTGGGTTTGGGAGATGTCCAGCATGCACAAGTCAGTGTTGTGAGGAATGAACACCTCCAACTTAGGTAGGTGTGAAGGGGTGATATATATGCTAGGGTCGTATGACACAACCCCAGTTTAGATTAGATTGATGTGTTTAGGATGTGGAGCTTCGTTATGTGGTGGGAGAGGGTTGGTTGTGACATTCGGTTTCTCTAGAGGCACGATCGCCCCGTTATCAATGAGATCCTGCATCTCATGACGCAATCGAAAGCACTGGTCGGTGTCATGACCATGCTGTTGGTGAGGCGCAGTACTTCATCGGATTATGGATTGGTGGGAGATTGCTTGGTAAGGGCCGCGACTCTAGGGGCTTCAGGTGCCCCTTCCTGATCAAAACCCCCAAAGCTTTGGATGGAGACATATACATTGGGGTAAAGGTTCTCTGGCCTCGAGGTGCAAATTTGGTTGTTTGTGAGCCACTTCCGGATGCACCGGTGAATGGTGTAACTGCAAGGGTTCTTGGGGTGGTGGTGGTGGTGACCATAGTCACGCCTGAAGTTCTGCCAGCTGCAGCACTGCTTGTGCCTGCATTTGTACTGCGGCTAAATGCCCTCTTGGGCTGCTCTCTCTCATGATCAATGAGGCCCTGTTTCATCACGTCCTCGATCTGCACCCCTATCTCATGTAAATCTGCAAAGGTGGGGAGGGGGAGAACGATCATCTTTTGCATGAGCTTGGGCTGGAGGTTACGCACAACCATCCGAATCTGATCTTTGTCAACAGGCCTGATGGTCATCATCGAGGCCTTGGCCCTCGAGCGGGTCACAAAATTGGAGAAGCTCTCCTTCGGCTCTTGCCTGGTCATCTCAAGATCACGAGTAATGGCCTTGATTTGTGTATTATAAGAGTATTGAGCTATGAAGGCCTCAGCCATCTCCTCCCAACTTCTCTTAACGAAATCTTCCAGTTTTGCATACCAAATAGCAGCTACACCCGATAGGGTCCGGCCAAACAGAGAAAGTTTTTGTAATCTGGAGAGGCCCATCGTCCTTAGAATGTCTGAAAATAGCCGCAAATTCAGCATAGGATCTCCAGACCCGTCGAAACGGTCTATGTGCGACATTTTAAACCGGTCTGGCAGAGTCACGGCCGAGTCAGTGTACCCGTCCTCAATATCTGGAATGGACTTCACACCCTGAGACTTCTTGAAAAACTTTTCAAGCTTGCTCACTTTTAACGCTGTGGGGTCCACCTCGAACTCAAAGGGAGAATCCGATAGATTGGTCTGTGCTTTGCATAGCTGGGGTAAGATCGGGGGCGGAGCCGACCCCGTTAGGATATCCGTATCTTCCTGGACATTTGCTGTCTCCCCAAGTATTGGAACTCTTGGTGGGGAAGGAAGTTGGTGCGAAGTAGACGCCCCGTTTTCCTACTGTAGCCTGGTAATTAACTCTGCCTGTTGGGCCATGACCTCGGCCTGGTGTGTGGCAAATTCAGCTTGACGGGCAGCATCCTATTGCATAGCTTTTATACGTTCCTGAAGTTGACGCATCATCTCTTCTAAGCCTCCCATATTGTGCTGGTTTATCTGAACAAAGGGTATATCTGTCCTTACGGTAGAAATTGAGACTTCGATCTGACTGTTCACTGGTGGGGTAGACCACTGATCTGGCGACCGCTGTACCGATACACTGCGCCTTTTTGATCTCCGTCTAGTAACCGGGGGTAAAGAAAGGAACACTGTTTGTCCGTCTATCAGATCCGTGAATTGATTAAGTCTATGATCTCTAACCCAGAGTGCTCGGTGAATATCTGTCTGGTCGGATGCAATTGTGCTAAACTACCTTGCAAAAAGATAAATAAAGCATAATAAGGAAACAATGAACAGAAAAACGGACAGCATAACAGCTTAAATAAAGACAACACACAGTTGGCAAACATAAGCTGAAAGAACTGTTCTCAACCACTGATCACTGTTCCCAAACTGCTGCCCCAAATCTGAATCTGATACCCGCAGATATAACCGATTCTCAAAATACCGATGCCTGCAGGCTTGATACCCAGACTTGTAAACTGATACATACAACCTGTAGAGACACACTCTGACAGCACATATTAAGCAAGTAAGAGCCAAAAACACCCCTATGGAGGGGTAAGGTTTCCATGTCCTATTTTATCCGGAATTAGGGTTTCACTACGTATTCAGTGGTTTCAAACAACCTGCAATCGGGTAAGCAAACTATCCTAGCTTGGAATAGTCACTATGGATTCCGATATGCACTAGGTCGAATGGTCAAAAAGGGTGCCCCGGTAAAATCGGGGTTTGTGTTCCCGTCGTGGCAGATCCCGCAACCGGTCAGCCTTAGGGTATACTTCTCAAAGCGGGCCTCCGACAAACCATTCAGGAATAGCATACGGCAAACACGGTGTCCTAGGCGCACCAATGCAAATGCAATGCAAAGAAGCACATAAGTGTAATCAAAATCATGAGTTCGAGTCAAGTTCTCTAAATTCCCCAGCAGAGTCGCCAGAAACTGTAAACGCGCCCCAAGGGCTTCATGCAACAGTTCGGACTCAAATGTCACGATTCTTAATCCGATCTCACAATGTGCGATGTGAGATTGATAAATCGCCAAAGAGTCAAATCCGGCAAATGGTTTTTGAAAACTGATTTTTGTAAAGAAGTGCCAAACATGGACTGCTTTGCCAGATACAGAGTCGCCGCCGAAATATTTTATTTTGGGGGAATTTAGGAAACCCTGACTCGTGCCTAAGGCCACGTGTCCGTCATTACCAAAGTTGCCTCAGCTCGGGAACTTGGGTACGAGAGGGGAAGGTCATCTATGAGCACCCCCACTCACCCGATCAAAGATCGGCATGTACTAAGCATGATATTTTGTTTTTGAAAACATATGTGCTCTTATTCCGGTTTATTAGCCTAGAATTACTATGTGATGCGCACAATACACAAGTATATACTAGATCGCCTGAGTTAGATTAAGACATCTCATGTTTGTTTTCTGAACGTAGTTTGAAGGTGCTACTCGCAAGTAGGCTAAAACGTGGATTTGCCACCCTCAGGTGGGCTTAAGAAAACATGATTTTGCCACTCTCAAGTGGGCTTAAAACTCACATTTGATGAATTGTTTCAATTCAAGTAATCCAACCTTCACCCACAGGCAGTTAGACAGTTATAGCACTTAAGCAGTTAGCCTCATGGCAAACATGCTATCATGGAAAAACTTACACTCAAGCAAGATGCTGAAGAGTAAAACAGTCACCGAGTACTCTGAGCCAAAACAAAAAAACTAGTTAGTAATCAATGCATGATCCTAGTTCATGTTAAGATGGGTAATGCAACACATGCAAAATGCGACTAGAATAGGCTCGGGTTAATCTAAGATGGCATACAAGATGTGACAATTCGATACATGTATTAAACTTAGAATTGAAGTACAGTGCAGTTAGTATGATGCGCCGAGCCTGATGCATGCAATACGAATGAATGGATGCAAAAATGCATAGCATAAGGATGATAAATGAAATATGCCCTAAAACTAACCATCATAAGTGGTTAAATAAAAGGGAGAAAGAAGTGGGGTTGGAAGACATGCATCACACACACGCATGCTTATTACACAATTGCGCCCTCTCGACGGAGGGACCGAAAGAATAATACAAATCAACTAACTAATCAACTAACAAGCTAATTAATTAATTACACAACCAAATCAAAATATATAACTATTATAAGTTATTAAAACACTGAAATGGCCTCGTGACGAGGGATGCATGCACACTTGGATGGCTTCGCTCGGAAATCCATTGCCATGCTTCATGTTGCCTCTGCTTGCACTGCTCTGTACCTCTGAAAATTGTGCCAATTTCTGTGACACTTCTGAGCCACTTCATGGACATGCTGAGAGGTCATCGACCAAGTGGTAAGGTCATCGGCCAATGGAAAGGTGCCATCGACCAATTATGATGATATCGGCCAGCAATGATTAGCCGATTGGCACTGAAAGTAGCTGACCGGCCATTTCTTCCTGCAGAATGCTGTTTTGCTACAGTAGAGGACAAACAGAGCACGGTAATACATTTATAAGGCAATGTTTGCACGACCACCCTCCTTATCATGTTTGAGACTCAAAAGGGTGTAGTCCTCGACCCTCGGACCACCAATCACGCATCTCGGTGCATGATGGCCAAAGAGGCCAAGTGTGCACATTAATGCGAAATGAATGCACAAAACATATATGAATGCTTCACACTCTATCATGTTGGAACAAGAGTTTCGGCGACCGAGGATTGAGGCATGTTTCGTCACTTTGAGTACGAAACGTCCCTCGGTCATCGCGTTTGGTTTGACACCCCAAACCAAACACAATGCAATGCATGCAACATGGAAATGCAATGCTATGCTACCTAAACATGCAGGGTCAGCTAATGCAACAGGAGCATGTGAAGTATGCAACAATGTTATGTAATGCAACTAGCTAAACATCATACAACATACCAAGCATGCAACGATATGCAATGATAGGCAATGTGACAAGCATGCAAATGTTATGCAACTCAAGCATGCGAGCATGATGTAATGTAACAACATTGAACAACATGGTAAATGGACTTAAACTAAAGACTGACATACCTCAGCCATGCCCAAATTAGTGGCCAAGACACCAAAACCAAGGCACCAAAAAGGGCAAAACACACATGCACACATATTGGTCCACAAGCTAGGCAACAATGCACAATCCTCAAACATGAGCAAGATGTGATAAATATGAGAATATGGCAATGCAATAAGCTCTGAAATCACATGAGGAATGATGCCAAATCAACTAAACAATGCAAGCATAGCATGCTCATGGACTTAAAGCTCAAAGCTAGCCAAGGGGGTTGTACCAAGGCTACAAGAATCAAGCCTCAAAGGGCCAAGGTGAAATGAAATAGTCCCAAGGCGGGCTAAAATAAGGCTAGAACATGCATGAACCAGGCCAACACGAGCTAAAACAAAGGATCAAAAGCATGAAGCATGAAAAGGCAATAAATATGTGTTACTCTACACCTATCAAAACCAAACATGGCATGACTCAAGCCAATAAAATCAGAGTTATGGCATGTTAGAATGAGTCCAAAAACCCACTTCGATGGCATCCCAAACGCCTAAGCATGATGGCATACACAATGATACATTCATGAGGCATAAAAACACAAACCCTTTAAAGCATTAAAGGAGCGATAAGTGCAAGCATGTGAGCATGAAACATGGACTGAAATAACATAAAAAGTGATGCCAAATCACTGAGATGGCCCAAGGAAAGCATGTTAGTGACTTGGACTCTCAAAGCTAACAGGCTAAAATGCGCGGTGGCTATACAAAGCATGGCATACATGGTTAAAACAACTGAAATCGGAGCTCTAGCATGCTATAACAAGGCGAAAAGCTTCATGTAGTTGAGCCAAAATCGTGATAAAATGATATGTTACAACATGATGCATGTTAAGGTAAATAAGGGAATTACAAGACAAGTACATGGTGCATGCAAGAGACCAACAAACCAACTCAAAACAAAGGTATACTCTTCCAAAATAACACCAAATACTTGCTGAAATGGAGTTAAAGCAAGCTAAGCAAACATGCTATGATTATGAACCACTTATGCTAGCAAGTGAGAGACAAGTAGAGGGGGGGTGTCCCTCTCCTTTTCAAGACTCTAAAACCACTTCTCTACCACTGAAAATCCACTAGATTTCAGTGGTGAGAGAGTCAAAACAAGATGGTTCCAAAGCTCAAGAAGAAAGGTACAAAAAGAGGCCAAATAAGGCCTAAAGGGGGGTAGACAATCCCCAACCAAAAAGTGACCTTAAACAACTATAACAAGCATACAAAATTAGAAATTTTTGTAGTTTAGAGTTAAGCTTGAAACAATATGCAAGTATGTGTAAAAACTTAAGCAAGAATGGGGTATCTAAAGCAAGAATACTCACCCTTGAAGAACACCTTCAAGAACACCACACCAGCAACTCTCTCTGATCGAAACCAGCCCAAGAACACTAAAACTAACCTCCTAGTGCCTCAATACACAAGGATGGTGTAATGCTAGGTGTTAGTGTGCAATAGTATGAAGAAATCACATTTTTGAGCAAGAATACACACACAAATATAGAGAGAGAGGAAATATAGAGATAGATAGATATAGAACTCTTCTCCTCAGATTTCTTGAACCCTGAGAAGGGAGGAGGAGATCCCTTCTTATAGGAATCCAATTCCAAGGCTTCTTAGAGAAGCAAACACAAGGTGCAAATCCCTCCATACACGTGTATAGAGGGAGTGAATTGTGCATACCAGCTGTGACAGCTGGCACAAAATATCTGCATAAAGCAGATGAACAGGGTTCGGCTAGAAAATATGGCCGATTGTCAAAAAAAAGTGCCGATCGGCCATTATTTTTGGCCGATGGCAAGAGTACAAGGCTGATGGCATCATGCCTTAGCCGATGGGTGTCAGGGATGGCTAACAAGCCATTCTATACCCCTAGAAGCAAAAATCACAAGTCCTTGGTCCACAACCAAGCACAAAACTGTCAAGTTGAGAGATCCTAAGGCAAGGCGCGCAGTCGAGACCTTCGGGAACTTAAAACGAACACGAGCATAGATGATCACTGAGTGTTCAAATTATGACGTCCAAGTCTTGAAGACGGTCAAAAATGGGGTGTCTACACCATAGTAGATAGTCGAGCCTATTAGTTCCATTTTTGCATGTGTTGCATTAGGCATCTTAACATAGTTAGCATCATGCATGATTTCTAACTAGTTTTCTGTTTTGGCTCGGAGTGCACTGTAAGTGTTTACGCTTTAGCATCCTTGCATGAATGTGAGTGTTTCCATGATAGCATGCTTGCCATGAGGCTACTTGCTTAAGTGATTAACTCCATGAATGCCTGTGGGTGAAGGCTTGATTGCCTGAATTGGAACAATTCATCGATTGTGAGTTTTAAGCCCACTTTGCGAAGTGGCAAAATCAATTTTTAAAGCCCACTTGAGGGTGGAAAATCCGCGCTTTAGCCTACTTGCGAGTAGCACTTTCAAACCATTTTCAAAAGCAAACATGAGTTGTTTTGTTCCAATTCATGTGACTGAGTCTATACTTGTATGTTGTGTGCATCACATAGTAAAGTTAGCTAATAATCGGAATAAGAACACGTGTGTTTATGAAACAACATATCATGTTAGTAGAGGCCGATCTTTGATTGGGCGAGCGGGGGTGCTCATTTCAAGACCTTCCCCTCTCGTACACAAGTTCTCGAGCCGAGGCAACTTTGGTGATGACGGACACGTGGCCTTGGACACGTGGCCTTTGGCGCGAGTTAGGGTTTCCTAAATTTTCCAAAAACAAAATATTTAGGTGGCGACTCTGTAATCGAGCAAAGCAGTCCAGTTTTGGCAATATTTGATTCCAAAATTGATCTTCCAAAACGACTTGCCAGATTGGACTCTTTGGTGTTTATCAGTCTAACATTGCACTTTGTGAGATTAGATTCAGAACCGTGACAGGAGTCCGAACTATAGTAGTGACCAATTCACGCCTCTCCGAAAGGGGGGCGCGCGAAGAAAGTCGGGTCTACAGTTTCTGGCGACTCTGCTGGGGACTTAGAGAACTTGACTCAAAATCATGATATGTTGTTTTGTCTACAGTTATATGTTTTTTTACATTGCATTTGCATTGGTGCGCCTAAGTCACAGTGTTTGCTATCAGTTATTCCTGAACGGTTTGCCGGAGGCTTACTTGGAAAAGTGTGCCATAAGGTTGATGGGTTACGAGCTCTGCCACGATAGAAACACAAACCTTGGTTTTAAAAAAGTCTTCTCCTTACAACTAAAATAAAATAAACATTAGATATAATGCCATACACACTCATAAAAATAGATTGTGACAATTACAAAAACAAATAAACAAATAATCGAGAATTTAAGTCCTGTAAAAAATTAAATTTCGAGTTTTCAATTTCATCAATTTAAACCCAATTGTTTAATTTGTCTTCAATCTAAACCATTCACATATTTTTGTTAAGTAAAACTGACAGAAAAAATTGTTTTAATCATTAAACTAATTGTAGATATAAATAAAATGTCTAAAATATCGTTTTTCAATGAGTTCAAATACTAAAATGTCATCTTTTTTTTATCAATTTTACGTAATGGAAATAGACAAATAGTTTATATTAAAAATAAATCAAAAGTTTGGGGTTTAACTTGATAAAATTAAAAATTCAAGATATAATTTGTTATAAGGGTCAAACCTTAGATTTATTTATTTATCTATCAATTTATTTTCTTAATTTCTCCATATAGATTTTTCACTAAATTTTGATTAAAAAGTTTTCAATAAATATATAATGACTTCAATTATAATATGATAGCATAATTAACAGTATCGACAATTGTGTGGAATTTATACTACATGTCACTAGTGTTAGAAATGGTTTTGGAAAATATGATTTTCCTTAACTTGGTCTATTTTTTTAAGTGGGATCCATATGCCAAAGTTGGCGGGTCTAAGTGGTAATGCGTTCTATACCGCATTGTGATTCACGTGGTATATTTGGTTGCTCAAAAAAATTATTGGGTGAATGGAAAATTGAAGCCAAAGTGAGCTTCATGGAAATGGAGTTTTGGTGGAAAATCCGTAAAGGTTTGAATAAAGGCTTGTCCCACATTGGTTTGGTGGGAAGAATTTTATGGGTTCGTAAGGCATGGGTTTGTAACTTGGGATATGCCCCAAGGAGTACCCAAGTTTTGTAAAGAGAGAGGCTATGCGCAAAGTGAGCTAGACCCATTGGACCAAAAAATAAACACACGCGCACGCCACCTCCCGTCCGTCCGAGCTGGGCTTAGACGCAGGTGCGTGGTATGAGGTTGGGTTGGGCTTGTTCGGCACAATACCTATCTTTTTGAGAAAAAAATATTTGAATTTTATTTTACTTTTTGGTAAAATAAATTTCTATCCAGAATTCAAATTAATTCCGAAAAAAATCTGTCTGATATTTTTCTATACCCAAACAGGTGCATATTTATTTAAAGAAACTGAACAGATTCAGTTGTTTGTTCAACTCAAAACCAAATAGTGCCATATCTATTCATTCAAACTGAACAGATCTGCTACCTGGTCAAACAGGTTTATTACCTATTTAATTCAAACTAAAAAGTCACCTTTACACCTATAAATAAACAAGTCCCTCATTTGGTTTTACATATAATTTTCGTCCCTAATTCTGTCAATACTCTCTACATTTTGCTGCATTGTTTTCTTGTGAGAAAGGAAAGAGTGTAAACACAAAGTGTGTTCGTTGTGCAAACAATTTATAGTGCTACTATTGTTTCATGTTGATCATTTTATCCTAGGAGATAGACATCCACAATCTGAAAGCACCGTGGAGAGAATGAATCTGTCTTAAGAACACAGTGTTAAACACTAGACTTGATCAAAAATTTGTTCAAGAAATTAATTTGGTAAGTAATTAATTTACTTTTCTGTTTTATTAATTTTTCTATTTCTGATTTTGATTTTGTTTTTGTAACAAAAGAAAAATCTGTTTTATTTATTTTTTTTTATTTTCTGGTTTGATTTTTGTAATCAAACAAACTTTCTCATTTCATTTATTTTTTCTGTATTTCGTTTGTTATTAAGTACACAAACAGAATTTATTTTTAAATACTGTGAATATTGTCCAACAATCTTAAGACAGACTATTTTTTGGTGTCTTTATTATATTTATTTTTCTGTTCTTTCACAAAGTGATATTTTGGTTGGAAAATACAAAGAGTAGTAATATATTGTTTGACAAATAGTAGTTATATATTGTTTATTTTCTTTGACAACTAGTAGTAATATACTGGTGTCATTAACAATTGCAGAATATCGATTTGTATTACAGAAAAATTATTGTGGTATTTTATTTTTTTAGTTTTAGTAAGAAGAAAAATAAAATTATTTTGTGTTATAATTTATTTTTTGGTTTTAGTAACTAGAAAATTAATTTGTGTTTTGGTTTTTTCTGATTTTTGTAATCAGATATTATGGCTGCTGAAAGTAGTGCTCCAAATCCGATCGTTACAACGACTCCGGTCCCTATCCAAAAACATGTTCAAGTTCCAATAAATCATAGAGAAAACTGAAAAATTTAATGGCACTAAGTTTAAGAGATGGCAGCTGAAAAATGCTGTTCTATCTTACAACTCTAAATTTGGCCCAGTTTCTCCATGAATAGGCTCACGTACTTAGAGTGGATGAAAGTGATCGGCAAGTTGTTGCCGTTCTTGATGCTTGGAAACATTCTGATTTCCTGTGCAGAAACTACATCCTCAATGGCCTTGACAACATGGTGTATAATGTTTACAGCCCTCTAAAAATAGCAAAAGAATTGTGGGATTCTTTGGAGAAAAAAATACAAGACAGATGATGCCAGCATAAAGAAATTTGTAGTTGATAAATTTTTGGACTTCGTTATGGTAGACTCCTAAACGGTAATTTCTCAAGTTCAAAATCTTCAAATAATTTTGCATGATATTCATTCTGAAGGTATGTCTTTTAGTGAGTCTTTTCAACTCGCTACATTAGTGGAAAAGTTACCACCGGCTTTGAAAGATTTCAAAAATTATTTAAAACATAAACGCAAGCAGATGACCATGGATGAATTGATTGCAAGACTAAGAATTTAGGAAGATAACCATAAGGCCAAAAAGAGGAATGGTAAAAATCCCATTGAGTCCAAGGCTAATGTGGTTGAATAAGTGCAAAAACCACATAACAAAAAAAAGAAGTTTACTGGAGATGGTCCTAAACAAAGTAACAACAATGGCAATAAAAAGTTCAAAGGTAAATGCTATAATTGTGGCAAGACCGGACATCAAGCTTCCGATTGCCGCCACCCTAAGAAGGATCGCGAAAGTACAAGTAAGAAGACTACCAATCAAGCCAATGTGACAGAACTTGATTACATCTTTGATAGGGTAAATGACATCAATCTCTCTGCTGTGGTGTCTGAGGCTAATTTGATTGGAAATCCCAAGGAATGGTGGGTTAACACTGGGGTAACTCGTTACATTTCTGCAGATAAGATGTTCACTACTCACAATAAGGCTGCAAATGGTGAACAACTTTTTATAGGAAATTCTTCTATTTCTACTGTGGCTGGACAAGGAAAGGTGATCTTGAAGATGACATCAGGGAAATAACTTACCCTCAACAACGTACTGCATGTACCTAACATCAGGAAGAATTTGGTTTCTGGTTCTTTGTTAGGTAAAAATGGTTTTGGGCTTGTATTTGAGTCTGATAAATTTGTATTAACAAAGAGTGGTATGTATGTTGGTAAGGGATACATGAGTGATGGTCTCTTCAAGTTGAACGTAATGACGGTTGTACCAAAACTTGCTATTAATAAGAATAACACATCTTTTGCTTATATTCGTGAGTCAAATTTATGGCATGGTAGATTAGGACATCTAAATTTTGATGCTTTCTGTAGATTAATTGGTTTGGATTATACACCAAAGTTTGAAATTGATCTGAATCACAAATATGAGATTTGTGTAGAAGTGAACCTAACTAAGGCTCCATTTAAATTGGTTGAAAGAAAAACGAAATCTCTAGAATTAATTCATACTGATGTATGTGATCTTAAATTTGTTTAAACTAGAATAGATAAGAAGTATTTCATGACATTTATCGATGATTGCACAAGATATTGTTATGTATACTTACTTTGAAGTAAAGATGAAGCTTTAGAAATGTTTAAACTCTACAAAACGGAAGTTGAAAATCAACTTGGTAAAACCATTAAAATGGTTAAAAGTGATAGGGTTGGTAAATTTGATAAACCATTAAATGAATTTTGTGCACAACATAGCATTATTAACCAAACTACATCACTTTATTCTCCACAGCAAAATGGAATTACTGAAAGGAAGAATAGAACCCTAAAAGAAATGATGAATGCCATGTTACTAAGTTCAGGCTTACCACAGAACTTGTAGGGGGGAAGCAATATTATCTGTTAATTATGTTCTTAACAGAATACCCTATAAGAAAACCAACAACACTCCTTATTAACTGTGGAAAGGTCGATTGCCTTCTTTCAAATACTTAAAAGTGTGGGGGTGTTTGGCAAAAGTTGAAGTTCTTGTTCCTAAAAAGACTAAGATAAGACCAAAAATAGTGGATTATGTGTTTAATGGTTATGCTCAGAATAGTAGTGCATATCGGTTTCTGACTTATAAATCAGAAATACCTGATATAAATGTGAACACTATTATAGAGTCAAGGAATGTTGTATTTTTTGAACATGTCTTTCCTTACAAGAAAGGACATGAATTAAGTTCACAGAAAAGAACTTATGATTGTGCACAAAGTCAAGAAACTAATGACAATCAAACACAAGAGACTAGTAATGGTCTTGACCAATAGTAGTTAACTGATGATGAACCAAGACGAAGTAAGAGAGCAAGAACATCAAAATCCTTTGGTCCAGATTTTCTAACATACTTGTTAGAAAATGAACCTTAAAGCTTTAAGGAAGCAATGACAGGTCCTGAAGCACCTTGTGGACTCGCCTTTTTCCGCGGCCCGCCTTTTGGAAAGGTTTGAAAAGAAGGTGTGGACTCACAGTTCGGACTCCCGCGGTTTTGAATCTAGTCTCACAAGTGCAATGTGAAACTAATAAAAACCAAGGAGTCTAAATCCGGCAAACCATTTTGGAAAATCAATTTTAAATCAAATAATGCCAAAATTGCACTACTTTTCCAGATACAAAGTCGTCACCTAAATATTTTATTTTGGAAAAATTTAGGAAACCTTGACTCATGCCAAAGGCCACGTATCCGTCATCACCGAAGTTGCCTCAACTCAGGAACTTAGGTACGAGAGGGGAAGGTCCTGAAATGAGCACCCCCGCTCGTCCGATCAAAGATCGGCCTCTACTAATCATGATATGCCATTTTATAAACATTATGAATTCTTATTCCGGTTATTAATCTAACATTACTATGTGACACACACAAGCAAGTATAGACTAGTTTGCAAGACTTGGAACAATTCAACTCATGTTTGTTTGTGAAAATAGTTTGAATTTGCCACCCTCAAGTGGGCTTAAAGATGTGGATTTGCCACCAAATATGGTGGGCTTAAAACACGATTTGCCACAACAAAGTGGGCTTAAAATGTGCAGTCGTCGAAATGTTCCAATTCAAACAACAAGCCTTCACCCACAGGCATTCAAGCAGTTTAGCATTTAAGCAGATAGCCTCATGGCAAGCATGCGAATCATGGCAATATGGCAATCACGCTCATGCAAGTATGTTAAAGCATAAAAACTTACTGAGTACTCCAAGCCAAAACAAAAACTAGTTAAAAAAATGCATGATCTTAACTATGTTAAGTGTCTAATGCAACACACGCAATATGCAATTAATAGGTTCGGCTACTAATATGGCATATGATTAAATTTGAACAACATGCGATTAAACACATATTCAAAGAAGTATTGAAATGACGATGCAGTTTGAATGATGCACCGAGCCTCGGTGTATGCAAGACAAATGAATGGGTGCAAACATGCGACCATAAGGTATGCTAATTGAAAATTTCCCTAATCTAACCATCGAAAGCGATTAAATAAAAGGGAGAAAGCCGCGGGGTTGGAAGACGCGCACACTTATTACAATATTATGCCCTTATGAAGGAGGGTCCAAATGAAGCTAATTTAAGCTAAGCTAACTAAACTAATTAGACTAATTATTACAAATCAATCGAATAACTAGCAAACTAATTACTAATTATTACAACACTTTGATCAACTAGTAAACTAATTAATTAAAACAAATACACACTAACTAATCATGCAAAGCATCAAACTATGCTACTACTGCTCTGCTTCAGGAAGTGGAAGATGCATGCGCTCGGTTTTCGCCCCATAAAGTCTTTCATTTGGCTCCCGGGAGGCTTTGTTTGTAGGGTTGAGCATACTCCAGAAACTTTCTGCTCCAACTTACCAAATCTCTATTGAGGATCACACCAGTGAACTGCCGGCCATAGGAGGTTGCTGCAAGCCCCTTGCCGGCCAAAAGGATGCCTTGTCGGCCAGAAATGAGGCATTACCGGCCATGTATGGAGCACTGCCGGCCACTGATCCTCTAAGTCACCGTACTGCAACAGAGCAGAAACAAAGCAAAAGGAAGGTTTTTCTAGGGCTTTGTTTGTACTGTACCCCTCTTTATCACCTCAAAGCCTTAAAGGAGTGGCACACTTGGATTCAAAACTATCAATCAAGCAATTTCACCACATGATGGCCAAAGATCCAAGTTGTACAATTTCAATAAATGCACAAATATGACTTAAAGGACCACCACCCTATCATACATAGTCAAGGGCAATGGAAACCAAGGAAAATGGCACATTTCATCACTATTGAATATGAAATGTCCCATTTGCCTTGTGTTCAAACTAACGTCCGGTTTGAACACATGCAATGCAACACAAAAGTTGTTTATCCTGCCTCTTTTACTTGTTCATTTTATTTACTCATTTTACATTACCAATTTATCCTTTAATTGATTAAGTCTGAAAGTGAGTGTCCTCTAATGGAAAGATGGTTCAAACCACAAGATGCTTTGTGCATGAAAGAGGTATTACACTATTGGTAATGAACCCCCTAAGGGATTAAACCATTAGGTATAACACCTCAATTTCACAATTAGGAAAATAAGTGGTTTAAGACCACTTTCAAAGCAAACAAAAGAGTGAAGAATGAAGGGAGGTTGTAGAGGTTAAAATGCTGAAATAGAGTAAAAAACAACACTAAAACATGCTTTCAACTCAAAACAATGATGATCAAAGCTTCAAAACACTAAGGTAGTAAAGGAAATTGCATCACAACTATACAAAACAAAGCTCAAATGACCCAAGTAGCTCAAAACAGAGCTAAAGCAGGTCAAAACAGAGCCCAAAACATGCTGGACTTAAGCTAAGTTAAGCTAGAAAAACATACTAACGTAGGAAGCTAACTAGGCATGAAAGCTAGACACAAGGAGCGGAGGCTAACCCCTCTAATTTTGGACTTCAAAACATGTTTTCTACCACTGAAAATACTCTGAAATTCAATGGTTAAAAGGCCAAAAAAAGTTGATTTAAAAGCCTTGAAAGATGGCACAAAAGCTTAACAAACAAAGAAACAAAAGGTTGAACCACCCCTAACTCAAAATAAGCCTCAAACCATCATTTTTAAACCATAAAAAATAGATTTTTTGGAGTTCAAAACCAGCTCAAAAACTATATGTAAAGATGGAAAAACAAGTATTTGAAACAAGCTTAGAAATACAAGTGTTTTACCTCTTAAAGACAAGATGCAATTTAGAGCAACAAAACAAGCTAAATCAAGCCAAAGTCGTCTTCTAGAGCTCAAAGAGTGCCTTAAGTAATCTCAACTCAATGGTGGTGAAGTTTGATCAAGGGTTGATGTGCAAAAGTGTAGAGAAACTAGGCTTTAAGGCACAAAAGTGTAAGAGAGAGAGAATTCTAGAGAGAGAGATTTTTTGTCTTCAAAATTTTCTAACCCCCCCCCCACCACATGCAAAAGAGGGGTCATATATATAGAAGATGCAAATTCCCTTCACAAAGATCCAGCCACACACGTGTTAGAAGATGCATGAACCTGTGCATACAGCTGGCACAAAATATCACAAAATATATGCTGGAAACAATGATGGCCGATAAGGCTTCATTGATGGCCGGCAAGCATATCAATGGCCGGCAGGCCAAAAGCCATGGCAGACAGCTTTCAAGGATGGCCGGCAAGCTGAAAAGATCTAGGCGTGGTCCAAAGATGAAGCAAAAAGGATGTAGGGTTTGGAAAACTCAAACCTGTGGCGTTCTGCCGCAGACTTCGAGCGTTCGATAAGCAATCAGACTCGCCATTGGATGTACCTGCAAGAACATCCAAGTCTTAAAGGGCCGTAAAAAATGGGGTGTCTACACACCTTTGTGGAAAGAGGCTGTTAATAATGAAATTGAATCCATTATACAAAATCATACTTGGGAATTGGTAGATCTTCCACATGGTTCTAAACCTCTTGGATATAAGTAGATATTCAAGAGAAAAATGAAAGCATATGGTTCAATAGACAAGTATAAAGCAAGAGTTGTAGTAAAAGGTTACAGACAAAAGGAAGGTCTAGACTATTTTGACACATATTCTCCTGTGACAAGAATAACATCCATCCGCATGCTTATTGCCATAGCAGCGTTGTATAATTTAGAGATACATCAAATGGATGTTAAGACAGCTTTCTTAAATGGTGATCTAAATGAAGAGATCTATATGGAGCAACCCGAAGGGGTTGTAGTGCCAGGGCAAGAAAAGAAAGTTTGTCAGCTTGTAAAATCTCTTTATGGACTAAAACAAGCACCTAAGCAATGGCATGAAAAATTTGATCATGCTATGCTTACTAATGCGTTTAAGATAAACGAATGTGACAAGTGTGTCTATGTTAAAAACACTGACCAAGGATATGTCATAATTTGTCTTTATGTGGATGACATGTTTATTATTGGAAGTAGTCAAAACATGATCAATCAACTAAGCAAATACTGACAAGGTTTGATATGAAAGATATGGGGGTCGTAGATGTAATATTAGGAATGAAAATTACTAAAACTTCTGACGGATATGCATTATCTTAATCACATTATATTGAGAAAATTCTTGGTAAATTTATCAAGGATGATATGAATATAGCTAGAACACCTATAGACATCAGTCTTTATTTATCAAAAAATAAAGGTGATGCGGTGTCTCTGTTAAAATACTCCCAAATCATTTAATGAATTATACTCGTCTTGATATAGCTTATGCTGTCAGTAAATTGAGTAGGTACACTAGTAACCCTGGAGAAGACCATTGGAAAGCGATCAATCGGGTTCTTAGATATCTAAGATTTACCTGTGATCATGGTTTGAACTTTACTCGATATCCAGCAGCACTCGAAGGTTATTGTGATGCCAATTGGATATCGGATACTAAAGATTCAAAATCCACTAGTGGATATGTCTTTACTTTGGGAGGCATTGCTGTTTCTTGGAAATCCACGAAACAAACATGCATCGCACGATCCACAATGGAATCTAAGTTCATTGCTTTAGACAAAGAAAGAGAAGAAGCAAAATGGCTTCGTCACATCTTAGAAGACATTCTAATGTGGCCAAAACTTGTGCCAGCTATTTGCATTCATTTTGATAGTCGATCTGTAATAGGCAGGGCATAGAATCATATGTATAATGGAAAGTCACGAAATATTCATCGTCGACATAATATCGTAAGGTAATTGCTCTCAAATGAAATAATCTTAATAGATTATATAAAATCTAAAGAGAATATTACGGATTCGTTAACAAAAGGTTTGACAAAAGAGCAAGTGTATAGTTCATCAAGGGGGATGAGATTAAAGCCTATTACATAAGAGTCATCATACTGGTAACCCTAATTATATGACCGGAGATCCTAAGAACTAAGTTTAAAGGGACAACTAAGTTATGTATCGCTCGCTAGAAATCACTAAGGGATTAAAATTCCTTACCCATTCCTATGACGAGAGTGATATTTGCAACACGTGTTGTATGCAGGGGTTTAAGGATAAGTTTTGCTTTTAATGATTACTTATATCTTAATTTAGGTATAAAATTAGGACGAATATAAGAGATACTCACAATAAGAATCACCTATATGAGTGTCGAACTGGGGCCGGTTCTATGAGAATAAAGAGGCTAAATTCTCTAGAAGCACTCATGAACAACTAGAAGCGTTCAAGGCCAAAATGAACATAACCGTGAGAACCACGATGTGTCAGAAGATATTTTGTGTAAAATTTATTGTCTTGACTTATACAAATGGCTGAACAATTCAAGGCATCGCGTCCATTGGTTAGCTAGTAAGTCCGATAAGTTATCACTAGGGAAGGTTCAAGGCCGAAAGCCACTTATCTTGATGCAAGATATTTTTGATTTATACTCTTTCAACAAATTCTGCATATTGTTGCATTTCCGTTGTCATCAAATTCCATTCATGTGGGGGATTGTTAAAAATGGTTTTGGAAAATATGATTTTTCCTTAACTTTGGTCTATTTTTTAGGTGGGACTTATAAGCCAAAGTTGGCGAGTCTAAGTGGTAACGCGTTCTATGCCGCATTGTGATTCATGTGGTATATTTGGTTACTCAAAACCATTATCGAGTGAATAGGAAATTGAAGCCAAAGTGAGCTCCATGAAAATGGAGTTTTGGTGGAAAATCCTTAAAGGTTTGAATAAAGACTTGTCCCACATTGGTTTGGTGAGAAGAATTTTGTGGGTTTGTAACTTAGGGTAGGCTCCAAGGGGCACCCAAGTTTTATAGAGAGAGAGGTTATGGGCAAAGTGGGCTAGACCCATTAGACCCAAAAATAAACACACACGTGCGCGCCGCCGCCGCCCATTCAGCCGGTCGGGCAGGCTGGGCTAGGCTTGGATGCAAGTGCTTGGTGTGAGGTTGGGTTGGGCTTGTCCGGTCCAACATCTATCTTTTTGGGTAAAAAACATTTGAATTTAATTTTATTTTTTGATTAAATAAAATTTCTGTCCAAAATTCAAATTAATTTTGGAAAAAGTCTTTTCGGTTTTCCCCTCTACTCCCTACACCCAAACATGTCATATTTGTTTAAAGAAACTGAACATATTCAGTTATCTGTTCAAATTCAAAACCAAACATTGCCATATCTGTTCATTAAAACTGAACAGATCTGCTACCTGTTTAATTCAAACTAAAAAGTCACCTTTGCACCTATAAATAGACAAGTCCCTCATTTGGTTTTACATATAATTTTCGTCCATAATTTTGTCAATACTCTCTGCATTTTGCTACATTGTTTTCTTGTGAGAAAGAGTGTAAACACAAAGTGTGTTCATTGTGCAAACAATTTGTAGTGCTGTTATTGTTTGTTGTTGATCATTTTATCCTGGGAGATAGACGTCCACAATATGAAAGCATCGTGGAGAGGACGAATCTGTCTTAAGAACACAGTGTTAAACACTGGACTTGATCAAAAATTTGTTCAAGAAATTAATTTAGTAAGTAATTAATTTACTTTTCTGTTTTATTAATTTTTCTGTTCCAGATTTTGATTTTGATTTTGTAACAAAATAAAAATCTATTTTATTTATTTTATTTTATTTTCTGGTTTGATTTTTGTAATCAAACAAACTTTCTCCTTTCCTTTATTTTTTATGTAGTCCATTTGTTGTTAAGTACACAAACATAAATTATTTTTAAATACAGTGAAGGTCATCCAAGAACTAGGTCATGTGATGAAATCATATGGCTAATGCTAACGAGTTTGATATTTGTTTGCAGTCTTTAGAAATTTTTATTGCCACTCAAGAAGTCCTGTGGGTGTGAATATAAAAGAATTTGTTGATCAAATGCTGACGTGCCAGAACTTGTGAACCTAGTTCAAGGTGTCGAAATTATTAACCATTTCTGGCTTCCAGCACAGAGAAATGACTGTGTGTGGCTAAGAGGAACTGCCACTGGTTTGGATCTTGTCCCATTGAAAATGAGTTTTACTAAATTTATAGATGCCAAAGACAATGAGATAAAAATTGTGACTTGTATTAATTGGAAATAAAGTACAATTGGTAATCTAAGATAACTAAGCTAAGAAGCTACGGTAATTAAGTTATGAAGCTAAGCTAAGATAAATCAGCTATGAAACTAAGATAGATGTATTGAAAGACTCTTGGTCGAGTGTTTGATCAGGGACCCCTACAAATGTTGCACTTGGAGCCCTTTATAGAGTGTTGAGGAAGTCTCCAATTTTGCTCAACTGCAAGAAATGTGGCAGTTTTTTTTAGTGAGATTTGTCCTTGATCCTTATCTCAATCCTCCAAGGTTAGGAAACGGTTTGACCTCCAATGGCTAAGGCCTAGCCTTGTAGTTTTGACTTGGTCCACCAAGCTCTAGAAAGCCGCCACATGTCTCAAAATTCAAAAGCTGCCATGTGTCTCAAAAATCAAGTCTGAATTTCTTCTGCATGATTTAGGGAAGAGAGGCTCACTTACGTTAATCCTCCATGCCCCTTCTTTTGTTGTGCCTACTTATCCTCAAGAAATTCAAAAACCCAATCTTGTTTCATTTGGAAAAATAATTCCTTGATTGTAGCAGTTTGTTGATCCTTCATATCTTCACCAATTGCCACACGTCCATCACAAATCCGCTTGCCTTGATTTTGGGAAAAACTGTTCCACCTTTTTAGCCTTGTAGTTGACATCTGAGATATTCAAATCTTGTGTAATCTTTATCCATAGGAGCCATTTAGCAGTAAACTAGGAGATAAGGCAGTAAAATAGGAGATACGCCTTCAATTAAGGGATAAACCAACGTAATAGGAGATAAGGCATCCAATTAGGGGATCAGCCTCAACAACCTCCTAATTTTTAGGAATGGTTAAGGTTTACCTCATCTATCAAATCAAAATCATTTTATTTAATTAATCAATCAACTAATTACCATAGTTTAATTAATAAAATAAAATAAAATAGATTCTCTTTGCTCAGCCACCCTTTGACTTAGGTAGATCCCGTAAAATCTTTGTCTCTTCATCTTCCATCACCACGTCGAACAAATAATTTGGGGAAATTGCTACATGGCAATTTTTGCCAAAAAAGTTACAAACAATGCCCCATTCAAGTACATTTTTGGTTCTGTCAGAGAATTGAAAGTGATGTACTTGAATATTAACTCCCATTTTTGCATTGATTTGAGATCCAATGATGATCCTCCTTAATGTGATGGACCAAAAATCCTTAAAAAACTGAACTATAAAGAACTAAGTGAGAGAAAAGAGTTGGCAACAATCAACATGCCTACCATCATTACGACGACGTCTCTTTAATCATAAGGACTGAAAACATTAATCAATGGCAGGACTGACGATGATTTTTTAGAAATGGAGTGATTATAAGAACGTCTTTAGGCTAATTTCACCAAATTCAACTTTGCTCCCAAAGCTTGGCACCAACTTTTTTTAGAACCTAATCCATTCAACACAAGGGTTATAAATACCCCCTATTGCCCTTTCAATCTTTACTCTACACACCTCCTTACCAAAAAACTCTATTTTTTTCTCCGTTTGCTTAGAACTCCCTTTTCTCTTCTCTGCTTGCAACCATAAGAACTCTTGTTTGGTGGGCTTGAGATTGACGTCCTCATTAAGGACAAAAACAACCCTCAATGTATTCAGATTATCTGATCGATCTTCCTCATTCTGTGGATTATTCTTTGAAACGCAAGCTAGGGCTTGGTCTTGCTTTTGCCGTCAACTTCCCTTCCTACTTGAACAAGTATTAGTCTTGTCTCTAGAAAAAAAATTACCTTTTGAGCCACTCTGTTCCTGCTGATTGGGGCTTATGAATTTTCGCCCCTATCAGCCTTTAGCACTCCCCCAAACCTAAGTATGTTATTTGGTTAAATTATGTAGTGGCCACCAAGATCAAGTTTGGAATGAAGTAGGAATTTTTGATGCCATCATGCTGAGACGTGGTAACATTCGTCTTGACAAAGCCCTATTCTTTTCCATCTCTTATTATTGGTTTATCTCTACCAACTTCTTTCACTTAAAGACTGGTATGATTGCCCCTACTTTGCAAGAAATTGCATTCCTAGCTGGTTTTTGCCCCCGTGCAGAAGAAGTAAATACTCTTCTTACTTGCAAAGATATAGCCTATGTTTATCCTGACAAGAAGCTGTTGACTTATTCCTCTTTTCTGACTACTGCTCCGAGAACTTCAGAAGTTTCTGAGTATGAAAATATTTCACCCTTAATTTTCTTGTCGAACAAATGTCTGTTTTGTGTTCTTTCTCAGAAAATTACTAAGGACTTCATTGAACTGGTCAATTAGTTTTTTGGCTCACCTCTACGGAGGCATGATGGAGTTAGTTTTTCAACGCTTTGTTAATGGATTTGGACCTTTCTGGCTTATGCAACTTTGGTTCTGGGTTTACTTTCTAGAGTTTGTTCCATCAATTCCTACCTTTGTACCTGTAGACACCCCATTTTTGACCGGCCATAAGACTTGGGCACCTTCAATTCATCACCCAATGATGAATGTATACATTGGACAAACGCTCAATTTCCTCAGTAGGAAGCCCTGATTTTGAGCCTCAGGAGCCTACAAACCTTGCACCACTTTTGGACCAAAATAGTATTTTTCCAAGCTTGACCACTCAGAGGCCTGCAAGCCAACTAGTGGCTGGCTGTCTCCCTAGTGGCTGACCGGCCAGGTGTTCCGGCAAAACAGATATTTTCTTGCCAGCTGTGCCAGGTGTCTCCACAGGTGTATGCACTGCACAAGCTGTCTCTATACTGATATTTCTGAGATAGTAACATCTTTTTCTATATATACTTGACCCCCCTCTAGAATTTAGGTTAGAAAAATTTTGTGAAGCAAAATTCCTGAAAAAAATTTCTCTCTCTCTCTCTCTCTTTATACCTTGCAACCTATATACACCTTACCTAGACTCCCTAAACGAAATTTTGAGGGCTCTTTGCTGAGGTTATTGAGCTTGAATTTCAGCTCTTGAGGGTGGGAAATTGTTGGTTTATAACTCAAAGTGTTACTCCTCTTCAAGAGGTATAACCTCAAGCTTCCTTACACTACTTTTTCCTTATCATTTTTTTAAACTATTTTCACCTGTTTTTATGGGCTAAAACTTGTTGTTTAAGGCCATTAAAGGTAGAGGGGTTAATCACCCTTCTTTGAACCTTGTGTCCTAAGCTTTTGCACTTGTGTTTCCCATCTCTTCCTCAACTTTTTTCCAACTTTTTACAACTGATTTTCATATGTTTTTGGAGGCTGAAAATGTTGTCTTGAGATCCCAAAAATGGAGGGGTTAGCCATCCCTCCTTATGCTTGTTTACCAGCTTTATTTCTCTCATATTTTATCCTACTTTTTTGTAATTTTTTTATAGCTTTTTCAACTCAATTCCAGCACTGTTTTCACCCATTTTAGGACTGTTTTAATGTTTTTATTTCATTTATGCTTTGTATAGCATGCTTGTAGTGTAGTTTTCCTCATGGGTTTGGTGTTTTAGGCCTTAGACACCAACCTATTTTAGTTGATAGCATTTATTTTATGCTTTTCATACTTGTGTTCATACATAATCACCTCTGCAACCTCCCTCCTTTCTTGGCCTTTATTTCTTTGAAAGTTATTTCAACCCCGTGTTGTTTAAGCTTGAGAAAGAGACCCTTCAATGCTAAATGGTGTAATCTCTTTGGAGGTTTATCACCAAGGCGTTACCTCTCTCTCATGCCCAAAACAATTTCTTATTTGACACTTCTCTCCATTAGTGGACTTAATCTACATTTTTGGACTAAAAGGACTAAGGAATGGAAAGGTAATTAAAAAAGGTTATAAAATTGAACTAAAATGGAACAAGATAATAAATTCAATTTGGGTTTAGTCAGATGTTTAATTGAACCCATTGAGTGTTGAGTCATTTCATAGTTTTAGTGATGAAAATCGTTCAAGATTCAAGGTTTACCACTTCCCTTGATCAATGTCATGATAGGGCGGAGATTTTGAGGGTTTTCCATTATCATTTATTGAAATCTTGTCCTTTGATTCATAGATCATCACGCAATGAGTTTACGTCGATTGATGGTTTACAAATCAAGCCAAACCCTCCTTTGATCTGTTTGATGATAAGGAGAGGGAGTGTAGACAAACATCCCCTGAAAATACTTCATTTGTGCTCTGTTTCTTGTTTGTTGCAGCAAGGTAGTAACAAAAACTAGTGGCCGACCGACCACCTTACTGTACGGTCGACCCCTTCTTCTAGTCGGCCGGCCAGCCACCTCTTTTTAGCCAGGCAGTGTCTGTTTCCTTGCAAAACAGAGCATAGGTTGAGGCAAAAATGGTTCATTTTTCTAATTGCACAACAAAACCATTTTGGTAGCAAAATAGAGAGCGTTTTCGAGTGGAATGCAAGAGCCATTCCCTCACTTCTCAGGGCCCACTAAGAATATGTTTAATAGTAGTATGTTGTACCTAAAGTAGTGGACTTGTAATAATTAATTACGTAGTTAATTACTTCCGTATTGTAACTAATTAGTTAGTTTAATTCTAATTTGTAGTAATTAGTTAGAATAGCTAGTTAATTTTTGTGTTGTAATTAAATAATTAGTTAGAAAAACTAGTTAATTCTTGTGTTGTACTTAATTAATTAGCTAGAATAGTTAGTAAATTTGTGGCGTTGTAATAATTAGCTTGATTAGCTAAGACATTTATTCGGGCCCTCCTACACGAGGGCAAATTGTAATAATGTGTATGTCTTTCAGCCCCCATTTCTTTCTCCCTTTTATTTACTTGCTTATGATGGATAGTATAGAGCATCATGTTTCTCTTAGCATTTTCCATGATTTGCATCCATTTGTCTCACATGCATAAGGTTCAGTTCATCATTTTAACAACGTTGTCATTTATTATTTCTTTGAATACGTGTGTCACCGTATGCTATCAAAGTGATTTACATTACATATTAAATGACCAAACCTATTAGTTGCATCATTGCATGTGTTGCATTAGTCATTTTCATTGTTAGGAGCATGCATCTCTTCTAATTATTTTTATCTTCTTTGGCTTGCCTTGGAGTACTAGGTCAGCATTTATTGCTTTTGCATACCACATGCGTGTGATTGTTTCCATATCTAGCATATATACCATGAGGCTAAGTGCTTAAGTGACATACCTATTTGAATGCCTGTGGATGAAGGCTTATTGCTTAAATTGGGATAATTTGATTAATGTACATATGAGATCACTTTTTCAAGTGGTACATATTCAAATATCTTTCAAAAACAAACATAAAATCGAAGTGTTCCAACTTTTTAAAATTAGTTTATACTTGTGTGCATCACATAGTAAGAATAGCCTAAATAATCAGAACAAGACCATATAATGTAAACAAGAATCACATCATGATTAGTAGAGGCCAATCTTTGATCAGACGAGTGAGGTGCTCAATTCATGACCTTCCCCTCTCATACCTATGTTCTCGAGTCGAGACACTTTGGTGATGACGGATAAGTGGCCTTTGGCATGAGTCTTAGGTTTCCAAAATTTCCTAAAAAATATTTAGGCGGTGACTCTATAATCTGGCAAAATAGTCGATTTTTGGCATTTTTGATTCAAAATTGATTTTCCAAAAGATTTTGTAGATTTGAACTCATCATTGCACTTTGGAATCAGATTCAGAACTACGGGAGTCTGAACTGTAGGGCTATCATATCCGAAAGGAGCACGAAAAGTGGGCTACAGTACCATAGACTAAATGTTTTGGCCTCTGTTTCTTAAAGGCCTATCGCAAAGCTCACTCATTCGAGGACTGCTTTACCTTCTCCATGATGACTTTGCTATTCTGCACTTTTCATGTGATTCTACTCCTTCTTGGCATACCACTCCTTTATCCCAGGCCACTACAAAGAAAGTTGAACAATTTGAAGTGTAGGCCAGTTTCCTGATTTCAAGAGATCTTACATTCAGGCTCAGTTTTATGCCAAACAACGACAAATGCGATGTAGAAATTTACAGTACTACGTAATTCACCCGTCAGTTTGGTCTATCTCAAATGATCCCCATTCCTCTCTACTGGTCTTAGAACGACACTTTTAAGGGCATATTTGTTTTGAGCACCACAGACATTGAGACATTCAGCTCTGTTTGCCCCCCTTCGAAGCATAACATCGATTTTAGGGCCTTTGGTGAAGCTCCTATGCCACCATAGAATTTGATGTTTGGTGGGGAATGTACATTGTGAGCAAAACTTCTATTGATTTGAAGGTACTTTTGATTCGCATCTCCTAGACCGTATTGCCAGGATTGAAGACATCAAGGAGACAATTGCTCGAAGTCTGGCCCCTCTTGGAGGACAGAAAATGTAATGACTCGGGTCAAAACTTGACCCTTATTCCCTTTCATATAATAGAGGTTGTATTAAAAAGGTTTGCTGTTGAAAATTTGACTTGAAATTTTTCTAAGTGTGAAAATTGAGTTTTTCAAAACTTACAATTTTGAAAATAATTTTTGGCAGTAATTATTCCTTATATATTAAATAGTCTAAATTGATTTTATGGGATTTTTCTACAAAGTATTAACGTCCTTTACTTCAACGTTAAACTTGGAAATTTCAGTCAGAAAATTATTTTGAACTAAAATTTGGGGGAATCACTTTTTGATTTAATTATATTTTGATTTCTTTGTATTTTTCTTTGAATCCAAATTGGGGTATGTCCTTATTTACATTGTAAACTTAAGTAAATGAAATATAAATGTAAGAGGTTAAATGAAAGTATTTACTTAATAAGGTTGATGTGTTGGGAGTGACTTTGGAGCTGAGCTCTGTGACTAGCTGTGTCCAGGGTGACCGCTCGAGCAGTCAAGTGGTCGCTCGAGCGGAGATGCTAGGCTTCCAGTATCTTCACTGTACACCTACAAAAGCTTCTGAGAGATTGTGTTCACCACTCAAGTGGTGAAATGTTTGCTCAAGCAATCTGTTCAGGTTAACAGATTTAATAGTCGACTTAAACCCACTTTTCTTTCACTTTCTCATATCAGCTCTCCCTCAAATATTCACATTTTAGGGAAAAATCCCATTTTCTTTATAAATCAATTCCAAGGATAAAAATGCACCATTTTATTACAACTCAACAACATTTACAAACCTACAATCGTTTTCAAGAATCTATTTGAAAACCTCTCTTTTGATTTCAAACCAAAGCCCTAGATTTGTTCAAAATCCCCAATATCAAAATTTCTTTAAAAAGACAAATAATCAAGTTAAAAATCATACTAAAGTGTGGAGAAGTCCCTGCCTCAAAGCTTGAAGACGAGAGAGAGAGTGGAGAAATCTCAACAAAGCCGAATACTAACTTTGCTTTGATTAGAATGACGTTCTAGGTGAGCTCTTCCTTTTTAACACAGGGACTAGGGTATAGAGATCAATAGATTGAGAGTATTTGGAGGTTAAAGATGAGTTTTAGAGGAAAAAAAAAAAGGTCTAGATTTAGGGTTTTGAAATGTTTAGAGAGAGAGATATGAAAAAGTGACTCAAAAAGTGACTTTTACAGACTGATATGCGCGCAGACCGCTCGAGCGACCAAAACAGCACTCGGCCTACTAGACACAAAAAGAGAGACCGCTTGAGCAAAGAACACCACCATCCCAGTACTTTTGCATGCATACAAAAGTATTGAGTGTTCCCAAAGACTGTTGGAGCACAATAAGGAGCGCTCGAGTACAAGAAACACCGCTCGAGCAAAGAATGACAAACTCCCAGTAGTTTTGAAAACCTATAAAAATAGTGGAAGTTCTCAAAGTTTGCTCAAGCAAATAAGCCAAAATCTAAGCAGCATCAATTTTGAAAAACTAACTCCCAACCTGTTCCCAACGCAACAACGACACTCCAATAACCAAATTCAACAAGGAATAAGACAAAAGAAGACATGAACAACCATCAAGACCAAGAATCTCAGATCCAAATGATAAATGGGTCGGGTCTAAACCAGAATCGTTACGGAAAGATTTTGAGGATCAATGTGACATCACAGAACATCGGAGTAATTAGGAATGGAAACGTTAATTTCCAAGATGAGAATCCAAAAAATTAGGGTAGGAAAACCCTAGTCTTGTAGAACCCTAAGATGGTATTCCCAAATGTGGCATTGGTTCTAACATTGGGAACACCATTGTTGAAGCATTATGTGAATAGTGACATTCGATTATCATACGACACATGCTAGAACCGGTTGTGGATGCGTTAAGCTGATTGCAAAGTGAACATCATTGGTGAGAACTAGTAGCGTCGAGGTATTGAACTTGGATACAGTATAACATGACAATGAAACATGGAGGTATCAACTATGTTGTATTTATGTTTTGATGTGTAATGTTATGGGTTTGATGTTCATGGATTGTGTGTGGTGATTTGTTGTGATGTTATTCAAGTACATGTAAAACCTAGGTAGGGTTTTTGATTTACTACGATGTTGAATGGAGTATTGTGTTGATGTTAATATGTATGCGTAGGTAATAGTTTTTGTGAGAGTTGTTATGTTGATCGTGTGTACATATTGTTATGGAAATTGATTGAAGGGAAGCTGAGTAGCTGTGTTTATGTAATATTGTGACATTTGAACACACATTAATGTTTGGGTGATGGAAAGGAAAGCATATACTTGATATATTGTTCTGAATGTGTTCTCTTCGTTGTTGTTGTAAACCGATTAGTGTAAATTGGGTGTGGTGTCTAGGATTGGTTGCCAAGTTAGGAGTCAGTGGAATGAAGGTGTAAGAGTGTAATAGGAATATTAAAACATTTACGTTAAGAACCTTCGTACATGTTGTGGGTGTATGTGCAAGGCATTGTTGAGTTTTTGCTGATGTTATTGATATTTTATCCACATGGTAAACCAATTTAGGTGTTGTAGTTGTATGTTGAAGATGAGTGTATGTGAACCTGCCAGTTAGTGTATGTGGACATTAGTCATTGATATTTTATCATTTTTGATAATGGGTTATACATGCCCGGTTTAGGTTACAAATTCAAATGTACTTGTTTGGGCCTTCTTAATCTGCACAAGTCCTTCACAAAATGGGATAAACCAAAAATGTGAAATGTATTTATGAGCCGTGACTTTTATGACCTCATTGGCTGTGTTGCGCAAGGAAAATTTCAAAATGATAAGTCTATTTGTTCCCCCTATTTGTGACAAGTGTCAACGTAGAACATTGTTTTACCAATAATGTAAAAATATTATGTGGTTGTTGTGTCAATCATGTTACGGGTTGTGAGTGCATGTATGTTGGAAAATGTGATTTCAAGTGTCATTTTTTTATTTTGGCTGGGTGTAGTAATGGTAAAGTGAATAGGAGTAAATTTGGAGAATACATGTTATGCACCCACAACATTTACTTGTGTACTCAACTTGTTTGTCCTTATGTAGGTATGGCGCTGAGGTAGTCACCCCAAAAGAGGTCGGGTGGCATGGCACACAATTTGGATGATTTTGATTGAAGGTTCAATGGATGGCATGCCAACCAATGCGTTTAGAGCATAAATGGTTAAAATGTTCATCAATGATCCAAAAAGAGGGCTTTGAACCCAACTCGTGCCCTGATTGCATTTGTTGCCTACATACATTTTTGATTTATTTTAGTTGAATGTGTTGGACATAACATTGTTTATTTTTTGGTTGACATTAATTTTTTGATGGCACACCGATTCTGTGCCCCATTGTCAAAAGTTATGGTTTTGTATGTTAGAAAAGAATTATGAATTTGGAGACGCAAAACTATTTTGAAATTATGCTTGGAACTTCGCCAACGTAGTCGTCTTTTGTTTCGGTTTGCATTGTGATTGAAGTGGATGTTAGTTTATGTTTGTACAATTTATTGGGTTAATGGATTGGATGTCAATGACAGCATGTCGGGTGGTGTTTGTGCTAAATGTAATGGTCCTAGTCTTGGGGTACTTGATTCCTTGAAACTGCAATGTGTTGTAGGCTCAATCTGGCGTGGGCTTTTTTTTTTTTTTTTGGTTTGCATTGTGATTGATGTGGATGATAATTTAAATTTGAACGAAATATTAGGTTCATGGACTGGATGTTAACAATAGCATGTTGGATGTTATTGGGGCTAAACGTAGTAGTCTTCATATTTGGGTACATCATTCCCTGAACCACAAACTACTACACAATCATTCCAACATGGAATTCTCTTTTTTAATAGGTTTGCATTGTGATTAAGAATGGATTTTAATTTGAATTTGTGCGACGTATTATGCTATTGTAATGGTTGTTAATGTCACAAATCTTGTGCTTGTAATGAAGCACGATGTGTGTTGTGTTTGTTCAATGTGACGTCTCAGAACTTCATGATAATGAATGGCTCATTGAGCTTCAACATCTTGTGCTTTGTGCACTTAACACCATTACAATTTTGATGATTTATTTATCAATGTGCAAATGTTTTGTACACCAAAAAAATGCTGCTAGTAGTAAGCTGGCTTTGAGGCAGTTGGCATGAAATCCATAGCCATATCCCACCTAGGCAACGTTGCAAAAAGCAGTAAAAAGAACCGCAACGCAATCATGAGTAGAAGAATGTGAACCTCTACCCTTAACATTAAACACACAATGATATTTGTGTAGTGTTTGTCTGAGTGACAGTGTGAACGTATGGATTGCTTATTTAGAATACAAATGTCACAACTCATTTATGAAAAATTCCAAACATAATGTTTGCGACCTAATCGAAACGTAAAAATGATTAGGGGAAAGGAAAACGTGTTCGTCACATTGCCATTAACAGAAAACTTGACCCACTTGTCATAGCACATTTTTTAGACTGAAAAAGATTTTGTTTCACGAGTATGGTGAAATGCTAAATCCATTGGAGTAAGAAAAAAATTGTGTTCGTCAAGATGTGACAAATGGGAAACAAACCCACATGCCACAACATATTTATTAAAATTGAAAACATTAAGGTATGCAACTTAAGATAAACGTAAAAACAATTCGAGGATGGAAAATTGTGCCACGATGTGATAAATAAAAAACAAGCCCATAATCTAGGACACAAAAATTGATAATAATGTGGCGCATCTAAATTGGCTCCTTACATGTCTTCCTATTGTGGTTGCCCAATTTTTTTCACCGGCCACAACGAATACACTACACTACCTTATCCTTTGATGGAATTCTTTTTGTTTGGGTCTTCTAGGCGGACGTTTCACCTTTGGTGGTGCGATCATGTAATCATTTGGTGTGAATGTCGGTTTCTCCACAGTTGGAATGAGATATATTGTTCCACTACACGAAGCGTGAAACTCATCAATATGGTAGAACCTCTCGATTGAATTGTATGTATTTCTTCCGCTATTACGAAATGCAACAACAACATGCGAATAGAGGAGCCCATTTAGCTGCCACTGAATAAAATCTGGTGAGAAAATCACACACAAGCTTCACGCCTAGAAAAATCAACTTACATAGTAACAAACACATCGCAATAACATCAGCAACAACTAGTGGACACACCCACCACACCACACACAAAAACATATACAAACATAAAACCCCAACAAAACTACAACTCACTTTTTACACTCCAACCATTGTAGGAAACAAATGCAAAAAACGGCTAGAAAAATATCACGCCACTAGAAAATAGAGCACAAAAAAATCAACACCCAACACTTCCGGCCCTGAAATCTAGCCAAATAAACTACACAAAACCCTAGCATACATTAACATTACCATTTCCCAACCAACCTAATGAATCAAACATTTAGAAAAAATGAATCACACAAATGGTATTAGTGTAAACTCAAATGGAACTAAAATCAACTAAATAAAACTTTCCAAAAAAAAAAAAAGGACTGATTGGTTCATATGAAAATACTTACAAATTAGTGGTTCAACTTTCCCCTATATAGGATTTATGGGTAAATTTTCCTAAATTATATTGATTCTTTTAAAATTGAAAAAAAAAAAAATACATTCTCACTATTTTGATAGAAATTACACCGACCTCCTTTTTAGTAACATTAAAGGTCCCAAACTAATGCAAAAGATGTGAAGACACAAAGAAAAATAAAGGAAAAAATATATTTCAGTGTAAAAAATATAACAATATCATTTTGCCGTCTATATGACAAACAGATTATTAATAAAAATTGACTAAATATTATGTTAACTAAAACCTCAAGAAAACGTAATTTATCATTTTTTTATTTTTTTATACGAATGTAGTATGGAAAACCTTAAAAACCCTACGATAGTGATTTGCAATTAGAATTGAATTCTGGCGGTAATTAATAATTCCCAATCAAACAATTATTGATCTAATTCAATTAAACGAGAATTGAATTATATCTATAAATAAAACAATGACAAATCGACATAACAATATAACATGAAAAAAATCACAATTAGAGCACCTCCAATTGTGATAAAAAAAAAACCACAGGCCAAAATCACAAAATAATCTACTAAGATGATAAAATAATTACACATGAGAACCTTCAATTACCTAGTGAATCCAAGCCCAAATTAAACCAAACTCGATGTGCCTTTTCCACCACTGTCTTCACCTCAAAATTGCTTTACCTATCGTTGAATGTTGAATCTAAGATGACGAACCACTTTAGAATCCACCAAAACTCAGGGTCATGTTTCCCAAATCCACCGATGAACATCTCTCTTTGTGTGAATAATAAAACAAAACAAAACCCTTGATGAGTGTCAATATGAAGTCCGTTGATCCATTGATCACTCTCAATTCATCAAGAAAATCAATATATGGCCACCTTCCAATATAGAACACTTTTGTGTCTCTTCACTTTGAAAATTCTAGACGAGTTAAACCCTAAAACGATCAACCACGACACTTTATAACAAATAGAGACTTGAAGACCGCTCAAGCGCAAGAATGACCTCTTGAGTGGTGAGACTAGTAAGGCGGTGCAAACAAACATCCACATGGCACTTTGGTCGAGCACAGGACTTACTGTCCGAGCATTAAAACACAACTCTCAATATCTTTGAAATCAGACTGTGATATTGAATGATCTAGATCAACGCTCTAGCACACACTTGACCACTCGAGTGGCCTAAGAAATTTAACTGACTCAATTGTTGGTATTTTTCCATAATAACACTAGAAAAATATATACATTTTTTTTAAAAAAAAATTACGGAACGAAATACAGTATAAACTACAAAACTAAAAATATAGGAATCATGGAATATATTACAAGACAAATCCACTAAGACAAACAAAATAATATACAAGAAATAGTTTATATCTAAAAGTTTGAAGAACAAAAGATAAGAGACGCAAACCAAAACCTGTGTTATACCACAATTTGCTTAAAACAAATTCATTGCCTCCCGATGGATATTGGAGGTATGTCGGCGTCTCCCATGATACGACGATCGAAGCCAGCTCATGCAAAAGAAACTTCTGAATAGCTTCAGCAACCTTAACAATGGCAACACACACTTTCTCTCTCTCTAACAAGAACTAAAGAATGGGCTAGCAAAAAGAAGATAGGAAAATTTTCCTTTGGTATAAAAACCATCTCTAACTTTATTATCCTAAAACATCATATCATTTTCCATCACCAAAAACCTCTCTAAAAATAATCTACTAAGTTGAAGGGGAAAGACCTCTATTTATACTAGTGGGGGAGAGCCTTAGCCACGAAGGCTAAGGGTCATCAAATTGCCATTAACCGATGCCATCAACTCAAGTTATTAAGGCTATAGTTACAAAGGTTAAAAACTCATGACCACTAATATGGTCATCAACTCCATCAAAAGATAAGAGTTACAAAAATCTAGACATCACATGTGCTGTAACTCCCTAAAATAAACACAATAACCCAGCTACAATATTAATAAATGATGACAATAAGAAGGTAATTATATTCCAATAAGTTTCAATTTAGTTTATGAAAGAATAACATATGCAGATATACATTCAAAAGCATATCCCTGAATCTATATCATATGTTACACGATATAATGAACTTCAAGCATAAAGAAATGACCTTAAAGGCTTATAGTTTTCCAAGACAGTACCTGGTTATAGGAATGGCAACGGGCCGGGGTGGGGCCCGGGATCACACTCCTCGTCCCCGATCCCCGATGGTAGAAATTTCCTCGCCCCCGGTCCCGATCCCCGATGGGAAACCTATCACCACCCCCGCCCCTGTCCCCCAACGGGGATCGGGTTTCCCCGACCCCGATAATTCCCCGGCTAAAATTATAAAAAAAAAACAACATAAACATCCAACAACAACAGATCTGATCACACACTCATCAACAACATAAAACATCATCAACAGATCATATATTCATCAAAACAGATCATATATTCATCAAATGTAAAAAAATAAAAATAAAAATAAAAAATAAAAAAATCTAACACATCATTTTCTTCATAAACAACAACAACATAAATAAGAATAACAACATCAACAGATCATATATTCATCAAAACAGATCATATATTCATCAAATGTAAAAAAATAAAAATAAAAAATAAAAAAATGTAACACATCATTTTCTTATCTTCATGAGATCTGAGCTCAGATGGATGAGGTGACAGAAGCGACGGATTTGAGGGACGACAGTGATCGGAGGGAGGCAGATCGAGAGGGAGAGAGATCGGCGTGAGATCGGAAGGAGGGAGAGAGATTGGCGTGAGATCGGAAGGAGGGAGAGAGATCGACGTGAGGCAGATTGGAGGGAGGAAGTGATGGCGGTTAGGGTGAGGTAGTGAGGTTAGAAGGAGGTAGATCGGAGGGAGAGAGATCAGAAGGAGCGAGGGAAATCAGAGGGAGGGACATCGGAGGAAGGCGAGCGTTTTAGAGAGAGAGAAGAGAGAGAGAGAGAGAAGAGAGAGAGAGAGAGACTGAAATTGAGTTAGAATATTTGGTGGTAGTGGTACATCTTCATTAGGAAACATATATATTGAGAGGGTTATAATTGTAATTTCCTATCAAGAAAAACGGGGACGGGGGACGGGGACGGGGACGGGGCCTTGACGGGTCCGGGGCTGGGGAAGGTTTCACCATCCCCCGCCCGAAAATGATCTGGGATTTATTTTTTAATACCATCCCCGGCCCGTGGGGAGTTTTTTTCGGGAAAAAATCGTTCCATTCGGGTTCGGGGAGTCGAGTCCCCGTCGGGCCGGTTTCAAATTGCCATTCCTACCTGGTTACAAAAAAATGGATGGAAAATCTAATATAGTTAAAGCCTTAGGCTTGTACAAATAAGTACAACAAAAATACACAAAATGAAGCTCTTGCTTCCAAGTCCTCCCAAGCTATTTCCTCGACGGAGGCATATCATCAGCACCTAAAAATGGTTTGTCCACATAGGGTGAGCCAAAGCCCAATAGAAATAATCCAACACAGTATATGAATCTTAACAAAGATATAAGAGTGAAATGCATATGCAATGCTTATGACAAAACATTTTATATCGCTTTCAAACCACACAATGCCAGGTTTATATCACAACTCATGAAACATTTACTTTTTTTTTTATTATAGAAAACTGGACTGTGAATACAACTTTGTGAATCTCTAGGTACGTGTCTGCAAGTAGACTATACAAGTACTACCAATTTGTCATTTTTACCAGCATTAACCGAAATGCTCGACACCTATATGAGCGGGTTTTTGGTCTTTCACTAAGGACACACAGGCCAGCTTAACATTGTAACCACACCTCCTACCTAAATTCACCAATTATTCACCATTTTGCTCAAAACAACAAACATTTTCAATGTGATAATATGCAACTGTGCCCAATGTAAATGGATGAGAAAATAGTTTTAATTTACTTAGTTCTCATGCAATTTCTGCAACAATCGTAGCTATCCTCCACCGATAGCCCAAAACAGATATCTTTAAACAAATAGATAATTTCAATAAAGATAAACTTTCCAAATTTCAAGATATAAGTGATAACACATATCCAACTCCACCATCCTCATCTATAAAAACTCAATGTCACCATTTCAATATCACTTCCATTTATCAATATAAAATCAACATTTGAGATTTGTAGGGGAAAACCCTCTTTCCTTTATAAAACCATTTCCCAAGGTAAAAATCCTTTATTTCATCATGCCTCAACAATTGACATCTATCCACAATCATTTCCGATAAGCCATTTGAAAACCCCTCTTTTGTTATTGAACCAAAACCCAAGATTGTTAAAAAAAATAAAAATAAATATATCCATATCTTTCACAAAGTAGTTTTTTAAAAACAAATAACTAATTTAAAACTCATAAGGAAGTGCGGAGAATCCCTACCTCAAGTTTAGAAGATGAAAGAGAAGAACTTAGAAAAACTTAATGTCAACGAAATCACAAGCCACTCAGATCAAAGGGAAGCCCTTGAGATGATCTACAATCTATTTCAAAGGACCAAGATGAGATGGTACCATTAAGTGAGTAGATCTAAGAATCTAGCTAAGAAAAAGTGAATTTTGAGGGAGAGAGAGAGAGAGAGAGAGAGAGTCATGGTGAGACAGAGAAAAAGAGAAACAACTAATGAGAAAGAAGTGTCTTTGGGCCTATTTATGGTTACTAGGTATTAATAGAATAATAGCTCTAAAGTCGACTGAAAAGAACAGGTTAAAAATCCCCAAAAAGTAGGGCCCAAGTTGAACAAAATCTAGAAGAAAAGTCGCAGGGGTTGACCCTTGCGATAGTGTTGTCGACCCTCAAGAAGAAAAGTTGAGACACTAATGTTTTACAACAGACGAGGGTCAACCTTAGGAGACAGTGGTTTCGACCCTATATTTCAGACTGCAACCCAAAATAAAGTAGCAATGAGAGGGTCAACCCTCAAAATCCATGGTATCAACCCTATATTTCAGTAGCGATTTCCAGGATTGAGCAACAAGATAGTGTCGACACCACCCAGCCTGGTGTCGATCCCAAAGGCAAATAACAAGACAAGTGTCGACACCACCAAGGCTGGTGTCGACCCCAAATTTCAGTAGCCACTCTAAGAGTACAACAAGGAGGTGGTGTTGACACCACCAAGGCTGGTGTCGACCCCTGGAGTAGAACAAAACAAAGAGGTTTAGGTAGTGTCGACACCACCAAGGTTGGTGTTGACCCTCAAGCCACAATCCAATAAGAGAAAAAGGGAAGGATGACGACTACAAATATGGTTTCTCAAATTTGAAAGCAATAAATGGGTCGGGTCTAAGCTCGAATCGCTATATGTGCTTAATATATACAAATAAATATGTACATACTGATATTTGAATAAACCAACTAGCTATGTCACAAAATGCATACGGATGTTGGTCACAACCTAATCCAAGCCCAATCTAAAATATATACACAAGCTAAGCCGAACACAACACATCCCATCCCAAGCTCAAGACAAGTCCAAGTCCAAGTCCAAGTCAAGTTCAAGACCAAACCCAACACATGCACAAGTGCAAGCCTAGGCCCAGTCCAAACTAAGACTAAGTCCAAATCTAAGCCCAACTTTTATTGATTCCCACTTTATGAGACAATTCTCATTCACAACTCAATAGTTTCGGCACATTATTTTTATATTGTAATCTTCTCACTTAAGAGAATACAAAATAACTCGGACCCAACTCAACTGGCAGCTGAGTCCCACTTTAAATTTACATTAAAGTTGTCAAAAAATCATTATTTTTCAACAATCCTCCTCATGAATAAAATTGGCCAAATAAAGAAAATCGAACAATGCCTAACAACAAAGACTCGTATAGAGAGCACACAGAATAACTGTGATGACCCAGAATTTTTCCCTCTGCTTGAGCGGAGGAGTTGACGCTCGAGCGGACTTTTGGGATTCCCAGTAATTTTGCAGACGGCCTGAGATTCTGGGAGCTGTGAATCTCCGCTCGAGCGGACTGCCTTATTGGTCTGTGCGCGCTCGAAAGGGGAAAGAAGAGCTCGAGTGTGAAAAGTAAGATTACACTTGACATTGTAGTAGTGTGTTTGGAACCTTCCTATTTTATTTTGGAGTATTGATTGAGATAGTAATATGATGGCAAAGTAAGATTGGACCAAAAACTTTAATTCGAACAATTTGTTTACGTTCAGCCGTCACTCTTTTGCTTTTTTCTTTTTCCACACTTCGAATTTGGATGTGAGGTTAGAACCATTGGAAATCTTATTTCCGAGGCTTCAATTTAGACACAAGAACGACCTATAACGGAGTCCGGATGAGAGAGTTATGCATGTTTGAAGTTTTGGAATCTGTGCTGGGAGTAGGTACGCTCGAGTGGGAAGAGGGACGCTCGAGCGAGTTTTGCGAGTACAGTAACTTAAAAACGGGATTTTTAGATCTTTGCTCACATTTTCTTTTTCCCTCTTCTTTCCTCTCATTCTTAGTCCGAAACCATAGCCCCAAAACCTTGATTTCCTCTACTTTGATCAACAACCCACCATGGTTTTTGCATCAAGAATGGAGAATAAGGGAAGATCAATGTTTTTACCTGAAAAAAACTCGGATTTGCGAAGGCTTCTTCTCAAGCTCACTCCTTTGCTTGATCTTTGAGGTAGGGGTTCTAGTTTTCTTCAATACTTACACCAAGAGATAGATTTGTGGTATTTTCATTGTATAAATGTACGAATTTTCATTTTGAGAATATAGAGTAATTATGAGATTTGGGAATTTTAGGTTTGAAGCATTAAGGGTTCAATTGATGGGTTAAGGTGATGGAGTATGACCCTTAGATGTATGATCAAGGAGAAAATTGGGATGTAAGGTAATGGAATGAGAAGTTTGAATTTTTATGGAAAACATTATTTTTCTTGAAACCCTAGGTTAATTTGTGATGACAAATAATGATGTTGCCCAAATTGAAAATAGAATCATGGAATTGGTGGGTTGAATTATACGTGTACAAGTTTAATTGGATTTTTGAGATGTTTTGAAATAATGTTAAAAATTTGCAAATAAACTTTATTATGAGCATTGTGAATCATGTTAAAATGAGAAAGGAAACTAGGGGAAATGATTTAGAGAATTAATGTGTGACTTCATATGTGTGTAGGACACGCTTCGGGAGGAATAAATGTTCCACCAACACACTGTGAGTAATAGTACGAAGATGTACATTTTATTTACTATTGATAATTATTATCACTAACGCTCTGTTTCTTGTAAATGTTGCACGAACATTTATTATGATTGAAAGTCAAAGTGAACGTTGAAAGATTGGCGTACATCGGTATGACTTTGAAATGACTCTGTTCTGTCAATAACGAGTAATAATTCTCTATGATCTATAAGCAAACTACGTCGTTTCTTAATGAATAAATGGAATTATGGCTATCTTTAAACCAAGTATCTGTATGAAACGGAGATTATTCCATTATGTTACATGTGGACCCGAGGTCGTAAGAACCTATGACATGCATGCAAATGTTAACATTATTATGTGACTCATGCTAGAGTGTGGGTTATTCTGCCCTTATTAAGCATATGGTAGTGATATATGTGGGCTCAGTTAATAATTGTTATTGTTATTATTATTCAGTTGTACGTGAGACACTTGTATTAATTTGTAACCAAGCTATGGGAAACTTATGTGCATTATTGCATAATGGAATTCTAAGAAAACTGAAATTACTTCTATTACTGTTTCGGTTATGCTATGCTATGACATGATATGATGATTCGGTCTATAAGACCTAGGAAAATCTGGTATGGAGCACAGTGCTGTACGGAACTAAGTACTGCGATGCGAGTTACCTCTAGAATCCGTACGAGCCACCTCTTGAGTCCATACATATGTGAACTGGGCGTAAAGCCAATGTGAAAGTTATAAGGCCTATGGCCATTTTGCATGATCTATTAGTATGAAACAAAGTGCTGTACGGAAGTAAGTGCTGCAATGCGAGTCGTCTCTAGAATCCGTACGAGCCATCTCTTGAGTTCATACATGCAATACAAGGGGTTTATGCCATTACAAGGGCCTTATGCCAATACAAGGGCTTTATGCCATTATAAGGCATATGCCATTCTGATAAGGGCTTCATGCCATTTTGTTAAGGATTTCATGATATTCTGTTAAGGGCTGAAAGCCACTCTGTTTAAGATGGGGCCCAATGCCGTTCCATAAAAGATACTTTTGTATAAATGATTTTGAAAATGACTATGCTATACAATGTTTAATGAAATCCATAATTTGGGTTACGGAATGTTTAATATGATAGTACTTTATGAAATGATAAAAATGCTATGAACTTCCGACATGTTTATGTTATGATACGTTTTCTGGATAATTTTCCCAAAATGCCTAGATACGCTACGAAACTCCGAATGTTCAAGATATGCCAAGTTTTCTGAAGAAGATACTTTGCTACGCATACAGAAACAAATTAACCATATGTTCTCTTTATTGATAAATGCTCAGATATGTATTATAAATCTTGTTGAACATTGAATTGTTGTGTGCTATTATTCACTGAGCTTGGCTCACTTTATTTTATGTCTGTTTCTGTGGGCACTCAACCTGGAGGTCAACCTTAACCTGTGGCTTCCGTTACCCAGTTGTCAATCCCCGAGTATCTAAACTCTTAGATGTTGACCGTTCAAGTTATGGAGTTTTGCTAAGTTTTTAATTTGTACCCTAAATGTCTGTTAAGATTGAGGTGTATGTAATTTGTTTAGTTTTTCATGTTTTCGTCATACGCCCGACCATGGGGGCTGGGTCTGCATGTGTATATGTACATGGCTATCTTCAGATGCATGTCACTATATATTTATCTGTATTATGTTCTGTTTGTGATCCTGGCATAGTAGTGGTAGCTCAATGGATATTATTTTACGTTATTATATGTTATTAAATGCTTCCGTTCAGGCCCCATAAGTTATATTCGTCAGGTTTTGTGTCCATTTTTGAGGTGGTCATGCCCAAACTTTTAGGGGCGAGTTTGGGGGCATGACAAGTGGTATCAGAGCACGAGTTGCTATCTCACACACGGATCCAATGAGCTGTAGGATGTCTAGAAAAAAAAAAAAAAAGAAGAAAAAAAAGAAAAAACTTAGGCTTCATGCATGACATCCTTAGTGCATGCGAAAAGGCTGATAGCAACGTTAAATGTAATCTGTTCACGCTAACGAGTATGATCCATGCCTATTGTACATTCCTTGTGTATATATTATGATTGATTATTGTGTAGAGCATGGCGGGAATAAGGATAGAGGATCACCTCGGGTTGGTTAGACAAAATGAAAAGGGGAAAATGATTGGTAAGTAATGCACATGCAATTTTTGGTTGTTATCTGCTTTTGAACTGATAGTTGCCTATCATTTATTTGGATGAATTGCTTAAATACGACCTATGGAATATTTAATTATGATATAGTTATGTTTTCCTTGTCATGATACTGTTATGTATACAGTGACCTACATAAGAATGTGAATTACTCTATTTTGTTAAGCGCACGATAATGACATGACATAACAAGAAATGCTTTATTTCCTGATATGTTACATTATGAATTAAGGAATTATGATCCATATATATAAAAGTATTCATGGCATCCTTAGTACAAGGCCCTTACCCAGGGGTAATAATACCGTGGTCTTATGGCCCTTGCCCGGGGGTAATGATACCGTGATTTAAGTATGTTACAAGATATCTCTTGCCATCGACGGTCTTGTACGGATGGTACCACCGATGGTCTTGTACGGGTGGGTTATGATCAAGATTAAGAATATGTATGAATATGTTTCTATTTATCCGTTTCGTTTATGTGTAATCGGGATTTGTTTATGGAATCCGTGATCTGTGATCTGTGATATGAAGTCTATAATCTGGGTTGTGTACGTGTATTCTATAATTTATGATCAGGATTTCTTGTAAGAAATGATTGAATGATATGAAGGACCTCACCCACATCACGTGTCTACTTACATGAGGAAAAAAAAAGAAGAAAGAAAAATAGGCAGCTATTGACTACTTCGAAGTCAAACTAAATGATTGGTAAATAGATAAGTTACCGTAAGAATTCAAATCATGTCTTTGTATATTAAGTGACTTAAGATTGAGAAATCATTTCTGTGAAATATTTCTGTGTAACTATGCAAATGTTAGATATTGTGACATTGTCCTATATCACTTATATGGAAGTTATGATGTGAACTGTTCTGCATGATATCGTGGATTTTGGTGAAAACAAATGGACATGGGAATATTCCATTTTGCTAATGGTTAGCGATACGTATTGGGCATTTACCATCTCTTGCATGTTTAGACAACTTTGTACAATACTCACTATGGGATTACAAATTGACTCACTACCACATTGAATTAATCTTACCAAGAATTACGTCTTACGAAGAATTACGAACTTTGATGTTACGAGATCAAATTACTCATTTGCTATACTGTTGCATATGTTGGTTGATATTATGGAATCTGTAAAGATATGATTCTTATAGTTACTATATACTTAATGAGATTTATGATCCTATGAATGGACCTGGTAGAATCTACGTGCGAGGAATAACTGGAAACTCTATTTATGTTAACTGATTGAGGCAGATGACTGGTCTCTAATTTCTGTACGATCGTTTGCTGACCCACAATAATTACAAGTTGCGAATATGAAACCCTATGATTGACCTCGTGTCTTCCAGTAAGAAAAGGAAGAATTGTTTGAATAGTGGAAAAAAAGAAGGGGGGGGGGCACCAAATTAATTTGTGCTATGACAAGAAAAGTGCTAGTAAAGGAAAATGTTATACCTTATGATTATGATTGATTAATCAAGTAAGATTTTGAATTCGATTTCTGGCCTTGTTTTTGATAGTCGTATTTATTACTTAGATTTGAACTTATGATGGCATGATCAGATGTCTATAATGGGGGATTCTTCTTCCCATCGGTCAGATTTTGTCAAGAATTAGTATATATGGTTTTAAATCCACATAATGATATGATTTTGATATGATTTCGGAAATGGAATATGACCTGAAATTTTGTCACTGTATTGGTGACTACTGGAATGCAATATATCATGCCTCCTAGGCAGAACCTTATTTGGTAGGTTCTACGATTTGCTTCAATGATGCATAATCGGATTTTAATCTAACCACGTAATTAAGTTATTTTGGGAACTATATGTAACCGTAATGGTCGTGTACCACCAAGTAAATTGCATTATAAGATTCACCTAAGGAGTTACTTAACAAGATAAGTTTGAACGTGTAATCCCTAATCAAAATTGTATTTGAACCATTAACGCTGGGTCGATCTAGTTAGAGACTTAGTGGAGAGTACTTTCATTATGATTGAACTCAATGCATGCTGTAGGAATTTATAAATTATGCATTTAAGGGAATGTCAACTATTATGTTTTGTTCTTTTAAATGTTTACGGTGAAATTCCTTGAGCAATTACGGTTAAGTAGTGAAACCATGTTTAAGGATGTCTATCTGTTTAACAAGAAACGTATCTGTTATACTTAGAATAATTGAATAAGAAATTGGAAATCTTAAAGGTTTAATTATCTGAAATTGATTACGTATCTGTGCTCAGCATAATTTTAATGTAATCTTAAGTATGTTTACGAGATTTCAATTTCGGAATGATTAAACGATTGGATTTAGTCCTATATGCTTTTATATATGACTATCTATATATATACCTAGTCTTCTTACGTATGGAAAGAAATAAGGGTTGAAAAGAAGAGCATAGATCTTCTAGAGAGCGATGAGAAAGTGAAAAGGTTGTAGAGATCCTGAAGCTTAAGGTATGTTTGATTGGCCTCTCTTGAAGTTGAGTAGGAAATGTATAATGGCCTTCACGGTTCTTTTTTTTTAAATGTCAAATGGAATAAGGAGTTGGTGACACCGTTAATTGAAGTGCAATAAAAAATTTTGGTGTTGGACCGTACAATGTGAATTGTCTTTGAAATTGAGCTTTGGGCATTCACTAGACGTGGTCTGCTTAGTTGTTAATTGAGAAGTTGTTGTGGACTTTGGGATTATAAATGATTAGTATTGCTCCTTGCCCGTTGAAATTCTGATGCGTGTATGTTGATCGAAAGTATTTGTGACCTTTTCCTATCCGAAGTGTGGATCTAGTTTTGGATCATTACAGGGTGTGTTTCCGTTTATGTTTGAACTGTCTTCTATTTGGTTTTCTTCAATTTCGAGGACGAAATTTCTTAAGGAGGGAAGGGTGTGACGACCCAGAATTTTTCCCTCCGCTCGAGCGGACTTTTGGGGTTCCCAGTAATTTTGCAGACGGCTTGAGATTCTAGGAGTTATGAATCTCCGCTCGAGCGGAGGAGTTGACGCTCGAGCGGACTGCCTTATTGGTCTGTGCGCGCTCGAGAGGGGAAAGAGGAGCTCGAGCGTGAAAAGTAAGATTACCCTTGACATTGAAGTAGTGTATTTGGAACCTTCCTATTTTATTTTGGAGTATTGATTGAGATGGTAATATGATGGCAAAGTAAGATTGGACCAAAAACTTTAATTCGAACAATTCATTTACGTTCAGCAGTCACTCTTTTGCCTTTTTGTTTTTCCACACTTGGAATTTGGATGTGAGGTTAGAACCATTGGAAAGCTTATTTCCGGGGCTTCAATTTAGACACAAGAATGACCTAAAACGGAGTATGGATGAGAGAGTTATGCATGTTTGAAGTTTTGGAATCTGTGTTGGGAGCAGGTACGCTCGAGTGGCAAGAGGAACGCTCGAGCGGGTTTTGCAAGTACAGCAATTTAAAAACGGGATTTTTAGATCTTTTCTCACATTTTTTTTCCCTCTTCTTTCCTCTCATTCTTAGTCCGAAACCCTAGCCCCAAAACCTTGATTTCCTCTACTTTGATCAACAACCCACCATGGTTTTTGCATCAAGAATGGAGAATAAGAGAAGATCAATGTTTTTACCCGATTGGAACTTGGATTTGTGAAGGCTTCTTCTCAAGCTCACTCCTTTGCTTGATCTTTGAGGTAGGGGTTCTAGTTTTCTTCAATACTTACATCAAGAGATAGATTTGTGGTATTTTCATTGTATAAAAGCACAAATTTTCATTTTGAGCATATAGAGTAATTATGAGATTTGGGAATTTCGGGTTTGAAGCATTAAGGGTTCAATTGATGGGTTAAGGTGATGGAGTATGACCCTTAGATGTATGATCAAGGAGAAAATTGGGATGTAAGGTAATGGTATGAGAAGTTTGAATTTTTATGGAAAACTTTATTTTTCTTGAAACCCTAGGTTAATTTGTGATGACAAATAATAATGTTGCCCAAATTGAAAATAGAATCATGGAATTGGTGGGTTGAATTATACGTGCACAAGTTTAATTGGATTTTTGAGATGTTTTGAAATAATGTTAAAAATTTGCAAATAAACTTTATTATGAGCATTGTGAATCATGTTAAAATGAGAAAGGAAATTAGGGGAAATGATTTAGAGAATTAATGTGTGACTTCATATGTGTGTAGGATACGCTTCGGGAGGAATAAATGTTCCACCAACACACTGTGAGTAATAGTACGAAGATGTACATTTTATTTACTATTGATAATTATTATCACTAACGCTCTGTTCTTGTAAATGTTACATGAACATTTATTATGATTGAAAGTCAAGGTGAACGTTGAAAGATTGGCGTACATCGGTATGACTTTGAAATGACTCTGTTCTGTCAATAACGAGTAATAATTCTCTATGATCTATAAGCAAACTACGTCGTTTCTTAATGAATAAATGGAATTATGGCTATCTTTAAACCAAGTATCTGTATGAAACGGAGATTATTCCATTATGTTACATGTGGACCCGAGGTCATAAGAACCTATGACATGCATGAAAATGTTAACATTATTATGTGACTCATGCTAGAATGTGGGTTATTCTGCCCTTATTAAGCATATGGTAGTGATATATGTGGGCTCAGTTAATAATTGTTATTGTTATTATTATTCAGCTGTACGCGAGACACTTGTATTAATTTGTAACCAAGCCATGGGAAACTTATGTGCATTATTGCATATTGGAATTCTAAGAAAACTGAAATTACTTCTATTACTGTTTCGGTTATGCTATGCTATGACATGAAATGATGATTCGGTCTATAAGACCTGTGAAATTCTGGTATGGAGCAAAGTACTATACGAAACTAAGTATTGCGATGCGAGTTACCTCTAGAATCCGTAGGAGCCACCTCTTGAGTCCATACATATGTGAACTGGGCGTAAAGCCAATGTGAAAGTTATGAGGCCTATGGCCATTTTGCATGATCTGTTAGTATGAAACAAAGTGCTGTACGGAACTAAGTGCTGCAATGCGAGTCACCTCTAGAATCCGTATGAGCCATCTCTTGAGTTCATACATGCAATATAAGGGCCTGATGCCAATACAAGGGCTTTATGCTATTACAAGGGCCTTGTGCCGTTACAAGGGCTTTATGCCATTATAAGGGCATATGCCATTTTGTTAAGGATTTCATGTCATTCTGTTAAGGGTTGAAAACCACTCTATTTAAGATGGGGGCCAAGGCCGTTCCGTAAAAGATACTTTTGTATAAATGATTTTGACAATGACTATGCTATATAATGTTTAATGAAATCCATAATTTGGGTTACAGAATGTTTAATATGATAAGTACTTTATGAAATGATAAAAATGCTATGAACTTCCGACATGTTTATGTTATGATACGTTTTCTGGATAATTTTCCCAAAATGCCTAGATACGCTACGAAACTCCAAATGTTCAAGATATGCCAAGTTTTCTGAAGATGATACTTTGCTACGCATACAAAAACAAATTAACTATATGTTCTCTTTATTGATAAATGCTCGGATATGTATTATAATTCTTGTTGAACGTTGAATTGTTGTGTGCTATTATTCACTGAACTTGGATCACTTTATTTTATGTTTGTTTCTGTAGGCACTCAACCTGGAGGTCAACCTTAACCTGTGGCTTCCGTTACCCAGTTGTCAATCCCCGAGTATCTAAACTCTTAGATGTTGACCGTTCAAGTTATGGAGTTTTGCTAAGTTTTTAATTTGTACCCTAAATGTCTGTTAAGATTGAGGTGTATGTAATTTGTTTAGTTTCTCATGTTTTCGTCATACGCCCGACCATGGGGGCTGGGTCTGCATGTGTATATGTACATGGCTATCTTCAGATGCACGTCACTGTATATTTATCTGTATTATGTTCTGTTTGTGATCCTGGCATAGTAGTGGTAGCTCAACGGATATTATTTTACGTTATTATATGTTATTAAATGCTTCCGTTCAGGCCCCATAGGTTATATTCGTCAGGTTTTGTGTCCGTTTTTGAGGTGGTCATGCCCAAACTTTTAGGGGCGAGTTTGGGGGCGTGACAATAACCCTGCATCAGAAAAGGTAAATGTTGTCCCTGAACCTTTCGTAGTGAAAGCCCATCGGATTTACTGGCTAACTAGTGAACATAATGTCTTGAACTATTATGCCATTTGTATAAACCGAGACAATAGACTTGACACAGGAGTCACTCCAACCATTGTTCTATTCTCATTGTTGTGTCTAGTTTGGCCTCAAAATACTTGCTTGGTTTAGTGAGTGTTTTTAAAGAATTCAACTATGTCAATTCTTAAAAAAACGGCCCCACTTCGCACTTACATAGGTGACCTACATAAGGTTACTCGCTATACCATGGTTGACTATACACAGTACTTAGGTCATTAAAAACATTAGCTTAACCTTCCACCCCATAGGGTATCATTGTATAAAGGAAAGGGCAAGAGGATTTACCTCTTCAGTGACTCTCTCGTTACCCAAAATTAGGTCCTTTTGAACTTAGATCTTGGGATCTCTAGTCGACTAGGTTGGGTTTTCCATTTAGAAAACACTCGCTAAAGGCCTTAACCCCGTTCATCTTGATGACTTCTCACTAACTCTCGATTTAACCCTTAGGTTAACGGATCCATAATATTGTCCTTAGATTGAATATAGTCTATAGTGACAACACACAAGAGTAGTTGTCGTATGGAACTATGTCTTCGACGAAAATTCCTGGACCTTCTATTTGTGCCTTACCAATACTTGATTTTTTGTCGCAAAGTATGCAAAATTGCTAGCACAAGTTTCGATCAATATGGAATATTCTCAAGAAACTGGCAAAGCCATTCAACTACTGCAGTAGCTTTATCTGAAGCGCTGAACTCTGACTCCATTGTTGATCTAAAAATATACATTTGCTTGGAAGATTTCCAAGATACAGTTGTATCCCCAAAAGTGAAAACAAGTCCACAAATAGACAAGATATCCAATAGGCGCACCTTCTAGTACAATAGGATATCAAGTGTAATGATACTCATAATCCTGATTATACTATAAGTACCATAGTCCCGCACGATTGCCTTCTAAAGATAGGCATTGGGATTACTCGTGTGTCTACTTAGCCTGCTAACTGAGTAGGTTATACCAAGTCTTGTACAACTTATCAGATACTTTAAAATTCCAATAACCCGAGAATATTCTAGTTGAAATACACTCTTACCATTATTCTTGGCCAAACATAGACTTAAGTCTACCGGTGCCCTTGTATCTAATTTACTAAATTTCTTAAATATCTTATTAACATAATGAGACTGAGAAAGTACAATATCACTAGATGTTCCGATAATCTTAAACCTATAATCACATCTGCAAGGCCCATATCTTTCATGTCGAACTTAGAGTTTAACAATTTCTTGGTAGTATTGAACATCTTCTCATAACTACCAACAATGAGCATGTCACTTACACATAGACACAAAATGACATATACTATTGTCAATGTCTTTGACATAAACCCATTTGCCAATTTCTATTTATTTAAAACCCACATAACAACATTGTGTTGTCAAATTTCACATGCCAGTGTTACGATGTTTGTTTCAAATCATGAAATGATTCTCAAGTTTACAGTCTTTCCATGTTCTGGAATCAACAAACCCTTCGGGTTGTTCCATAAAGATTTATTCAACTAAATCTTCCTAAAGGAAAGCTATATGAACATCCATCTTGAAGTATCTCCAAACTTCGCACAATTGTGATCACACTCACCATAATTGGTAATCAAGTATCAAAGCAATCTAGGCCTTCTTTTTGCCGGTATCTTTTGATAACAAGCATGTCTTATCGGCTACCATTCACATGCATCCCATGGCTTACTACCATACATGATCAAGTTAATTTAATAACTTCTGTTTAGAGAAATCACAACTTCAAAGAAGCTTTTAGCCTAAGTAGCCACCATATAGGTTTAAGAAGATTAGGTAGAAGGATTTTAAAGTCCTAACCTCTTAACATCTTCTTGGCTCACATCTTTTCTCATGAAAACTATTTCCCCAATTTCATGATAGTATTCTCGTGTAAATTCTAAATATTAGATTTGTCCACAAGAAAAACCGATATGTACTACTATATTGTGCATAACTGTTGAACATAAAGTCCATGAATTTTAAGGCCTATCCTACCCCCTTGGGTTTAGGTATTGTCACCTTTTGCACAACAGCCCCACATTTGTAGAATTTATATGAAGGCTTTCGGCCTTTTCAAAATCTATATAGGGTCTTTAAACAATTCTTTGTGTCACAATGATTATAAAACTTTGAAAATCATAAAACATATTCCCAGACTGTCATCAACTGAATTATGTCTTTCTCAAATTCAAGGCACCAAAACAAGTTTGGTCCAACAAGTCACTTCGAAGTCAATAACCTTACTATTAGAAATCGCAAACCTAGTGATCAATAGTCTACTATTTGGAACTCCATAACATGGCTAGTAGTCTTATCACTAGGAATCACTAATTTTTTAGCATGTGGTCAGTAGACTTTCCACTATTAGGAATCACAATGTCTTGACTCGTGATCAGTAGTTACTTCACTACTAGGAATCACAATGTCTTAACATAAGATTAGTAGACTCTTTCATTACTAGGAATCATCATGTCTTAGCATATGATCAGTAGCCTCTCTACTAGTAGAAACCATCATGTCTCAACATGTAATCAGTAATCTGTTCACCATTAGGAACCACAATCTCATAACTGTGTACCAGTGGTCTAACACCTCCTAGGAGCCACTAGTTTCCTATCTTTGTGATCAGAGATCTTGCACTCACTAGGAGCCACCAATTCAAGAATATATTCAGAATATTCAAAAAATATATTCACCTACCCTAACGGGCAGTCTCATCATTACCTTAGTAAAGTCACATAGCAATCATACATGCTATGATTGACACAAGGATAACATACTAATTGCCTCTGAATAATTCATAGATATCATCAAGCAATCTTATGATTTCCTTTAATCACACCTGATTTCTTTCAATCTTCGTTGAAGAACCTCACAAGGCTTAAAGTTATTAGGTGGAAAAACATTTTCTATTGTCACATTTGAAGCCATTTCTGAAAACCACAACGGAATTTCAACTATTCTGTTTTTCCAGAAGCCAAATTAACACTAAGAAATCCCAAAACCTAAAATTTAATTTAAAACTAATCTCACCACAACTTCATAATTGAACAATATAGAGAAAGTTTCTAGGAAGACTGGAGGGGTCACAACGGTCCCGTTTAAACTCAATTAACCGTGGACAAAACTTTCCAAGAGCTGGTTGACTCATTGTCAATGGGAAACAAATTCAGAATTAAGTTTCTAGGGGATAAACTGGGTTAAAAAACCAATTCCCAAGCAAATAAAAATTGCTACCAGAATTACACCACCCATAAAAGTTAACCGATACTTTCAGAACTGAGCCCATGATCTCTGAATAAAATCATAAATATTAAAGCCAATGCTAAAAATTTGTTTCTTTTCTCAAAACAAAAACACTTTCAAAATAATCAAAAGATTTCCTCAAAACTTGGTTTTCTATCACTTTGGGAATAAATAAATTAAATCTAAAGACTTCCTCAAACTCAAAAGGTTCGAAATCAAATCCATCTTAGTTGCCATTTCAAGAGATAAATCAGAAATACTCTTTAGTGAAGGCTAAAATTTGGATTCTATTACAGAAAACCAAAACACTTTGGAATAATAAAATTAATCCCAAAGATTCTCTCTAAATACGAAGGTTTATAATTTCTTTCTTTCCCTTTTTTCCTTTCACTATGGTAAATTATTACAAATTTGAAATTAAAACTACTACAAATGGAAATGCAATTGTTACAATTATAAATTGTCCAAATTTGCAAACACGAAGTTCACGATTGAGTTCAGAATAATATGTTTAGCCAACAATATACTTCTCCACCTGTAATGCTTATATTTGTATTAAACACATTACAAAAATCTATCCTTGTTGTACCTAAATTTCCATGCTCACTGTTTATATACACATTTAGATATAAGATAAGTTAATGAAGTAATCAAATGAATATTAGAGAAGTAATTTTAGCTATAAATCACAATGTATAATTCAAACAGTTAGAGATGCATTACAGTTACGAGAATGCCATTAGTTGCATGGATATAAATCAATTATATATATATAGGAATATTATGGTCGTAATGTTGGCATTCCAACCATGCAACTATAAGCAAATATATATAAAAATAAAGTTAAACTTCCACTTATCATTTCATGAATACAAAAATATTTCGTAGTAATTTCCTTGATTGAAATCAAGGCATGAAAGAACTCACAATCGACACAACCAAAAATAAATAGAATAAATAAGAGTTAATATCAGTACAATACAAAACTATACCACTATGTGATGATGTTACATAATCATAAGTAAGCTCAGAAATAAGACCATTATATAGAAAAACCAAAACTGTTTTGTATTGTAAGCAAGCTCAGAAATAAGACCAAAACTGTTTTACTAAATTTCCTCAACAAATCTCACGCCCCGGATTTACATCGTCCGACTCACGTGAATAAGCCAGCCAACAATGAACAATAGATAACAATTCTCATGCAAATGAATATAACATAGTCACACAATACATGTGTTTATCCTATTTTATACATTCCTAGATACAACATTTTAGCCAAATGGAAGTTTTGTAACTAAAAACATACACAGATGTTATAAATTAAATTGAATGCCCTGAGGATTACATCATACACAAAGGGTGTAACCCTTACAAGAATGGCACATGGCCAAATAAATAACATACATGGCCCATGGCCTACAAGTAACAGAACCACCCTATACGGTTCTAAACACAACTTCACGTCTCTGTCCACATCCACACATGCATACTTGAAAAACATTTTCAACCACGTAAGGTGAGCAAAAAGCCGACTAGAGAATATTTCAAAAAGTAAACATGCTCTACTAGCATAAATGATTATGATGCAATGCATATATACAATATGCCTAAATGCATTTTCAGATTCATCTGATTTCTCAACAAAATCTTTTCTTTCCAATTACCAAAATCTTTCGTTTAATCAAAACGTTTTTCGATTTCAAAACATCTGTTTGATTTAAAATCCTTTTCCAAAAACCAATCCAGATATCTTAATACCAACCAACAAATACATTTCTAAAGAAAATGCGAATACATCGCTAAACAACAGCAAATACATTGCTAAAACCTTTTTCCAAACATCTTTTCAAGCCAAAACGATGATAAATAAATAGGTAAATCTCTAGGGCTAGTGTTCATCCGAGTACCTATACAAGTCACAAGGTCATTTTTACTGGCGCTATCTGAAAGGCTCGACACCTGCGGCGCGGGTTTAGGTCTTTCACCATGGATACACAAGCCAACTTAATTCTTCTTTAACACCCCTTCATGGCTTTACCACTTTATTTACCTTTATCCAATAGCACAACACATGTGATTCAAAATATTATTTTTCCAAAACAATGCAAATGTTCCAAAACAAAGTATGAGAATTTCTAAAACCTCTTTCCTAACATATGGCATCAAATTCCAAAAATCCATTACATGCTCCATGATATGAATGATTTTGAAATTGCCTAATCCACATGCAATTTCTAACACACGGCAATGCCATTCTCCAATGATAGCCAAAATAGTTATTTGTGATGCAATAATTAATAGATAACAATACAAATATATTTTACCAAAAGAATAATAGCACCCATTTTTAAAATCCCATAACCATAACCATTTCCTTTCCATCTCTTTTTAACCAAACCATTTACCAAAAATCAATCCAACTTCCAAAACAAAATCATTTAGGATTTTCCTACAAATTGGGGCTTTTTCACTTTTAGAAATTCTTATGCAAGTTGTATAGCAAAAATAACCACAGTAGCATAACTATAGCCCCCAAACCTCCCAAATTTCACAAAGCCCTCAAGCCCAAAATAACATTTCAAAATCAACCAAATGACTACCATAAATAACAAAATACGCCACAAATATGTTACTGAACTCATATTGAGTTAAGGAAATAGACCCTGCCTCGACTCCGGAAGAGGAGAAAGCCAAAAAGCCCCAAAGGCCAACGTCGACGAAAACATGAAGCCTTTGGATCAAAAGAAAGCCCATGATGAGATCTACATCTTTTCTCAAAGAACTAAGGTGAAAATATCTCTCTAACCGAGTGGATATAGAGATCTATGGCAGAAAAGTTGAGTTTATAGAGAGAATGAGAGATTCAAGGCTCAAAGAGGGAAGAGAGAGAGAGAGAGAGAGAGAGAGAGAGAGAGAGAGAGAGAAAGAAATGAATAAGGAAGGTGCGTTTGAGGTCTATTCATAGTGGTAGAATAATAGCCCTAAAGTTAATGAAAAGAATAAGTCAAAAACCACTAAAAGTAGGGCCCAAACTGAACCCAAAATTATGGAAATAAGTCGCAGGGGTCGATCTCCAAGGCAGTGGTGTCAACCCTCAAGAAGAAATACTAAGACACTTATGTTTACAGTAGACAAGAGGGTTGACCCCAGAACTCGTGGTATCGACCTCAAAAAACAGGAGCAACACCCAGAACACAGCAGCAAGGTGGCGTCCATCCCAGGAAGACAGGTGTCAACCCCAAAAACCAATAGAGACACCAAGAGTACGACAACAAGGTGGTGTCGACCCCAGAAGAAAAAAACCAAACATGAAAAGGAAGAAGAACAACAACTACAAATGTGGTTCCCGGATTCAAAATCAATAAATAGGTCAAGTCTACAACAGGATCGCTTTAACCTTTCCCTCTTAAGGAATTCTGTCCCTGAAATTTAAGAAATGCCAAACCCAAAAAGGCCTCCCAATCTATAAAAGAAAATACAACACTAACCCAAGCTTAGATCCATTTGGGGATATGTTCCCGAATCTTGGTCCAACTCCTTGGGCCCCAAGACACCCTAACAACAAAATACTAAGTACATGCACGGATGCCTCTTGAACCTGCATAAGTCGTAATAGTCTATGAGACAAGAAACAACCACGACAATAACAACAACCACCCGGACTCAAAGACATGAACCATATCCTAAACCACACACAACACCGAAATCACCGCCGAGGGGTTTAACGCTCAAACACAGAGAATAACAAAAAAAGCTTCTCGCATACAAAGCTCCTAGTCAACTCTCTCGTAACTTGAGACATAAATAAAACATGATCAATCAACGACGTTGTGGCACATCAATGCTCGACAATTCTAATTCTTTGCAAAAATAACACACAACATGTAACTAGGAACTCATGCTAGGTCAAAACACAACTTCACAATACAAGATATATGATACCCCATTCAGGTTACAGAATATTCCTTATTTTCCCAATTTGTTTCAAAACACTTTACTTTCCCAAAAGTTGTTCAAACTTGCACCGTCAAAATCCAAACACATTTTCAACCGTCGACAACAAAATTCAGAGATTTCCAAATTGTCTTTCCGAAGCCACAAGTGTTACTCATGACACCAAATCAATTTCATTTTCAATTTTTTTTTTTTTTTGAGTTCAGCTTTTTATTTAACCAAAGCTTACATTTCAAACTAAAACCGTTTTAGTTCAAGAAAGCAACTCAAAGCCACAACACCAAAAATAATTTTTTTATTGTTTTCCTCAAAATCATTCCTTAGCGTTTCTCCGATGATCCACAACCCAGTCACCCAACTCAACCCATCACAACCACGTTGACGCCACAATACCAAAACAAAATTTCCAAGATGAGAATCCTTAGAAATTTTCAAAATGCCAGCAACGCAATGACACAAGAGAAAGAAACTTCACAGCCACCAATCACATAATGATGCACAAGCACAACATAAGACCAAAGTTCCCAACCGTAACCCCGAACCGGTTACCATAAATTCATAGTAACTTCCCAATTGTCTATACAAGACTTACATGCCACACCAAGACACTGTTCAATTACACAACCGTCAATTCTAACCTATTTCCGAGGTGATTATATGTCAACCAACTGAAATACTAACCAATCAACTATCTGACACCCCTATCCCACACCAGCCTCCGAACACCGACATACCGCTTAACTTCACATAACCTAAAATCAACATCAACACCAACACCAACACCAACACCAACACCTTGCCCAACCTCACTAACTCTGAAATGGAGTTCCATACACAACATCTCTTGATCATTGAATCGCTCTAGATTCCTCAAAGTTAGCCTACAGTACTCTGGTTCTCAATTCACCCATCACACACCCCCTTAAGTCAACACGCACTTCAACTCTTCACACCACGCACATAAGGACCGATAAGGTCAAAATAACTATGACTTAGAGCACCAATCACTTCACACAATCTTAGTACTTCACTTGGAGTTCCACTATCCAAACTAAACAACAAACACCACACCAATGACCCAGCACTATTGAACATTAAACTACTCAATCCATACGTTAACCACACTATTGCCTCACCAAAACACCCTTTTAGGACCGTCCTATGACCAATCCCTTTTTACACCTCACCTAACAACAATACACAAACAATATACTGTTACACACCACATAAGGAAGACTCCATCACTTACAGCACAACATCTCACCCTAAACCCCAAATGGGTTATCTTAGTACTAAATCCCTTATTCGCACCAAGCCAACTCGCAGGGGCCTACCACGCTACAATGCCACAAACACTACGTAATAACCCAAACTGAAAAACAAGCAAACACAACATCTCCATCCATCAATGACCAATAAGTCAAATCTTTAATCCACATTCCATCCCATCACCCATTATACGAGTACAACCGAAACACTAAGTCCCCTGGTCAATCCACCAGTTGCTAATACTTACTGAACAATTACCCTGAACCAAACCCCGATACATACATACAACACTTACAAGGCTTTCAAAGTTATACTATCCTAACTCCACAAAAGAACAAAAGAATTTCTCTACCTCCTCCAATTAAGTCATAGAACACTACATTTCTAACTACTCTCTCAACCAATCTAGAACACTACGTGAGCCAAAACACGGCCCATCTTCAAAGACAATCACCTCCTCACCATTATTCCAAACCTCGACCAATAAACACAAAACCACTGTGACCTTACACATAGGTCATGCACCAACCATGGGTGACATACCCAACTAACCCTTCCGAAAACATCTCTTAACTTAACCCGAATTAAGGTTGTAGACACCCCATTTTGACCGGCCCTAACACTTGGGCACTTTTGATCACCCTATGATGAAAAATAATAAGGTGTTTCTCATGAAATCCTCAACAAGAAAAATGAAATTTGGTTTTCTCTCAAAAACCTTATGCCCCATTTTTGCCAAACTATTTTAGACCTTAAAACCCTCTTTTGAAAATATTTTTCCAAATGTTTCTGCGACGTTCCGAAGCTCCCATCTCTATTAAAATATTGCAATTTTCAGTAAACCAAGCATGGACAAAGTGGAAATAAGTGCAAGGAAGGTGAGCTCTTTGAAAAATATTTAAAAACATCGTCTTTATAGGTTTGGAGTTGAAGGCAATAAGAAGGGATGGAAGAAAACAGGTTTAGGAAAAGGACGAGCATCAAATCGTTAAGAACGAAATGAACAACCTTCACAAAATTAAGCATATCATTTTGTCCACTTAGAATTTAGATATGAGGCCACCACCATTGGAAAGAAGGCTTGTGGGGGCTTCAATTGAGACTCAAGAATCACATAAAATTGAGTCCAGATAAGGGTGATATGCTCATTTGAAGTCGGGCTTCAGAGTAGATTTTGTAAACCTGGCCCGAGATAGCAGCAAACCCTTATTTTTTTTTTTTTTGGTTTTTGTTCGGTTAGGACACCCCATTGACCCATTTTCTTATATATTCATCACCAAATGCATATACACTCAGCCTCCATTATCTAGTGCTTGATCCATTGGAGATAAGGCTCCATTTTTGTTTCCTATTAGCTCCATTAGTGCCCCCATTAGCTTCATTATCTTTCTTTATGCTCTATCTTGTCTTCCACCATTTCTCCACTTGCTTAGCTTATGTGTATACATCAGATTATTGAGAGAAGAAGAAGGATAGATTGAGGAGAGAAAATTTGAGCTAGAGAAAAGAGTGAAGAAAGAGAAAAAAATAAAAATAAAAATAAAAAAGTTTAGTTTTTTAACTAAAACCACTCATATCTTCCATATACACCCCATACCTTCCATACAAACTGAAATTCCATATTTTCTACACCCAAAACTCCTCCAAAAATTCTAAAATACTTGAATTTCAATAGCTTTAATCAATAGAAAGAGTAGGTCTTGGTAAAAGTGAACAAAAACAAGAGAGATGATCACTTTTCACCACATACATCTCTAGGCCATCATTCTACCAAGAATTCCAAGCTTTCAAATTGAGGATTGAGAAAATAATTCATACACTTGAGGGTGATCAAAAGGAAGTTTGGAAACCATGAAGTTTATCCTCTCTTGAAAAGGTGAATTTTCAATTTATTTCATTTTCTTGCATTTCTTACTTTTTTTACTCTTTTGCTTTGATTTCTTGTTATATTATATATTGTTGTCATCCAATTCAAAGTTGTGAGTTGAGACTCCCATATATATTGTTTTTAGTTCTATTTTTGTTGTGGAAATCTAAGAAAACAGAGTTTGGTCGAGCTTATCGGGCCACCTGGCCCATTAGTTGGTTAGGTAGCTAACTACACCATCATGCCCGCGAGCTTCATGACTTTCCATTTGTGCCTTACCAAAACTTGATTTTTGGTTGCAAAGTATGCAAAATTGCTAGCACATGTTTCGATCAACATGAAATATTCTCAAGAAACTGGCAAAGCCATTCAACTACTTCAGTAGCTTTATCTGAAGCACTAAACTCTGACTCCATTGTTGATCTGCCGATATACATTTGCTTGGAAGATTTCCAAGACACAGTTGCACATCCAAAAATGAAAACAAGTCCACTAACTGACAAGGCATCCATTAGGCTCACCTTCTAGTACAATAGGATATCAAGTGTAATGCTACTCATAATCCTGATTATACCATAAGTACCATAGTCCAGCATAATTGCCTTCTAAAGATAGGCATTGGGATTACATGTGTATCTACTTAGCCTGCTAACTGAGTAGGTTATATTTGGTCTTGTACAACTTATCAAATACTTTAAACTTCCAATAACCCGAGAATATTCTAGTTAAAATACACTCTCATCATTATTCTTGGCCAAATATACACTTAAGCCTACCGGTGCCGTCGACACACTTGTATCTAATTTACAAAATTTCTTAAGTATCTTATCAACATATGAGACTGAGAAAATACAATATCACTCGATGTTTTGGTAATCTTAAACCCATAATCACACTTGCAAGGCCCATATCTCTCATGGCAAACTTAGAGTTTAACAAATTCTTGGTAATATTGAACATCTTCTCATAACTACCAACAATGAGGATGTCACCTACACACAGACACAAAATGAGATATACTATTGTCAATGTCTTTGATATAAACACATTTGTCAATTCCTGTTTATTTAAAACCCACTTAACAACACTGTGTTGTCAAATTTCACATGCCAGTGTTACAATATTTGTATCAAATCATGAAATGATTCTCAAGCTTATAGTTTTCCTCGCCCTGGAATCGACAAACCCTTCAGGTTGTTCCATAAAGATTTATACAACTAAATCTTCCTAAAGGAAAGCTATATGAACATCCATCTTGAAGTATCTCCAAACTTTGCACAATTGCGATCACACTCACCATAACTAGGAATCACATATCAAAGCAATCTAGGCCTTCTTTTTGCCGGTATCCTTTGATACCAAGCATGTCTTATCGGCTACCATTCACTTGCATCCCATGGCTTACTACCTATGCATGATCAAGTTAATTTAATAACTTCTGTTTAGAGAAATCACAACTTGAAAGAAGCTTTTAGCCCAAGTAGCCACCATATAGGTTTATGAAGATTAGGTTGAAGGACTTTAATGTCCTAACCTCTTAACATCTTCAAGGCTCATCTCTTTTCTCATGAAAACTATTCCCCAATTTCATGATAGTATTCTTGTGTAAATTTTAAATATCAGATTGTCCACAAGAAAATCGATATGCACTACTATATTGTCCATAACCGTTGAACACAAAGTCTATGGATTTTAAGGCCTATCCTACCCGTTGGGGTTTAGGTATTGTCGCCTTTTTCATAACACCCTCACATTTGTAGAATTTATATGAAGGCTTTAGGCCTTCTCAAAATTCACATAGGGTCTTTAAACAATTATCTGTGTCAAAATGATTATGAAACTCTGAAAATCAGAAAACATATTCCTAGACCATCATCAACTGAATTAGGTGTTTCTCAAATTCAAGGCACCAAAACAAGTTTGGTCCAACAAGTCACTTCGAAGTCAATAACCTTACTATTGGAAATCGCAAACCTAGTGATCAATAGTCTACTATTTGGAACTCCATAACATGGCCAGTAGTCTTATCACTAGGAATCACAAATTTTTCAGCATGAGGTCAGTAGAGTTTCCACTATTAGAAATCACAATTTCTTGACTTGTGACCAGTAGTCACTTCACTACTAGGAATCATAATGTCTTAACATAGGATTAGTAGACTCTTTCATTACTAGGAATCACCATGTCTTAACATAAGATCAATAGCCTCTCTACTACTAGGAACCATCATGTCTCAACATGTAATCAGTAATCTGGTCACTATTAGGAACCACAATCTCATAACTGTGTACTAGTGGTCTAACACCTCCTAGGAGCCACTAGTTTCCTATCTTTGTGATCAGTGATCTTGCACTCACTCGGAACCACCAATTCAAGAATATATTCAGAATATTCAAAAAATATATTCACCCACCCTAACGGGCTGTCTGATCATTGCTTTTAAGTAAAGTCACATGGCAATCATACTTGCTATGATTGACACAAGGATAACATACTAATTGCCTCAGAATAATTCATAGATATCATCGAGCAATCTTATGATTTCCACTAGTCACAACTGATTTCTTTCGATCTTCCTTGAAGAACCTCGCAAGGCTTAAGGTTATTAGGTGGAGCGACATTTTTTATTGTCACATTTGAAGCCATTTCTAAAAACTACAACAGAATTTCAACTATTCTGTTTTTCCAAAAACCAAATTAACACTAAGAAATCCCAAAACCAGAAATTTAATTCAAAACTAATCTCACCACAACTTCATAATCGAACAAGATCAAGAAAGTTTCCAAGAATACTGGAGGGGTCACAACGGTGCCATTTAAACTCAATTGACCGTAGAAAAATCTTTCCAAGAGCTTGTTGACTCATTGTCAGTGGGAAACTAATCCAGAATTAAGTTTCTAGTGCATATACTAGGCTTAAAAAAACCAATTCCCAAGTAAATAAAAATTGTTCCCAGAATTACACCACTCATAAAAGTTAGCCGATACATGTAGAACTGAGCCCATTATTTCTAAATAAAATCATAAATATTTAAGCCAATGCTAAAAATTTGTTTGTTTTCTCAAAACAAAAACACTTTCGAAATAATCAAATTACAACCAAAGATTTCCTCAAAACTTGGTTTTCTATCACTTTGGGAATAAATAGATTAAATCCAAAGACTTCCTCAAACCCAAAAGGTTCGAAATGAAATCCACCTTAGTTGCTATTTCTGGAGATAAATTAGAAATACTCTTTAGTGAAGGCTAAAATTTGGATTCTATTGCAGAAAACCAAAACACTTTGGAATAATAAAATTAGTCCCAAAGATTTTCTCTATGCATGAAGGTTTATAATTTCTTTCTTTCCCTTTTTTCCTTTCACTATGGTAAATTATTACAAATTTGAAATTAAAATTACTGCAAATGGAAATGCAACTGTTACAATTATAAATTGTCCAAATTTGCAAACATGGAGTTCACGATTGAGTTCAAAATAATATGTTTAGCCAACAATATAATTCTCCACCTATAATGCATATATTTGTGTTAAACACATTATAAAAATCTATCCTTGTTGTAGCTAAATTTCCATGCTGACTGTTTATGTACACATTTAGATATAAGATGAGTTAATGAACCAATAAAATGAATATTAGAGAAGTAATTTTAGCTATAAATCACAATGTATAATTCAAACACTTATAGATGCATTACTGTTATGAGAATGTCACGAGTTGCACGGATATAAATCAACTATGTATATATAGGAATGTTATGGTCATAATGTTGGCATTCTAACCATGCAACTATAAGCAGATATACATAACAATATAGTTAAACTTCCACTTATCATTCCATGAATACAAAAATATTTTGTAGTAATTTCCTTGATTGAAATCAAGACATGAAAGAACTCACAATTGACACAACAAAAAATAAATAGAATAAAAAAGAGTTAATATCATTACAATACCAAACTGTACCACCATGTGATGATGATACATAATCATAAGCAAGCTCAGAAATGAGACCATTATATAGTAAAACCAAAACTGTTTCACAAAATTTCCTCAACAAATGTCATGCCCCGGATTTACACCATCCGACTCACGTGAATAAACCACCCAACAATGAACAATAGATAACAATTCTTATGCAAATGAATATAATAGTCACACAATACATGTGTTTATCCTATTTTATACATTCCTAGATGCAACATCTAAGTCAAATGGATGTTTTGTAACTAAAAGCATACACAGATGTTATAAATTAGATTGAATGCCCTGAGGCTTACATCATACACAAAGGGCATAACCCTTACAAGAATGGCACACGGCCAAATAAATAACATACATGGCCCATGGCCTACATGTAACAGAACCACCCTACATGGTTCTAAATACAACTTCATGTCTCTGTCCACATCCATACATGCATACCTGAAAAACATTTTCAAGGATGTAGTGTGAGCAAAAAGCCCAGTAGAGAATATTTCTAAAAGTAAACATGCTCTACTAGCATGAATGATCATGATGTAATACATATATACAATATGCCTAAATGCATTTTCAAATTCATCTGATTTCTCAACAAAATCTTCTTTTTCCAATTACCAAAACCTTTCGTTTAATCAAAACGCTTTCTGATTTCAAAGCATTTGTTTCATATAAAATCCCTTTCCAAAAACCAATCCTGATATCTTAATACCAACCAGCAAATACATTACTAAATAAAATACGAATACATCGCTAAACAACAGCACATACATGGCTAAAACCTTTTTCCAAACATCCTTTCAAGCCGAAACGATGGTAAATAAAATGGGTAAATCTCCAGGGCTAGTGTTCATATGAGTAACTATACAAGTCAGAAGGTCATTTTTACTAGTGCTATCTGAAAGGCTCAACACCTGTCACGCGGGTTTAGGTCTTTCACCATGGACACACAGGCCAACTAAATTCAGTTTTAACACCCCTTCATGGCTTTACCACTTTATTTACCTTTTTCCAATAGCACAACACGTGTGATTCAAAATATTACTTTTCCAAAACAATGCAAATGTTCCAAAACAAAGTACGAGAATTCCCAAAACCTTTTTCCTAACATACGACTTCAAATTCCAAAAATCCATTACATGCTCCATGATATGAATGATTTCAAATAGCCTAATCGACATGCAATTTCTAAACACGGCAATGTTATTCTCCAACAATATCCGAAACAATTATCTATGATGCAATAATTAATAAATAACAATACTGATATATTTTTCCAAAAGAATAACAACACCCATTTTTAAAATCCCATCACCATTTCCTTCCCATCTCTTTCTAACCAAACCATTTACCAAAAATCAATCCAACTCCCAAAACAATATCATTTAGGATTTTCCTACAAATTAGGGGTTTTCCACATTTAAAAATTCATATGCAAGTTGTATACTGAAAATAACCGTAGTAGCATAACTATAGCCCCAAAACCCTCCAAATTTCACAAAACCCTCAAGCCCAAAATAACATTTCAAGATCAACCAAATGACAACCAAATATAAATAACAAAATATGCCACAAATATGTTACTGAACTCAGATTGATTTAAGGAAATAGACCCTACCTTAACTCCGAAAGAGGAGAAAGCCAAAAAACCCCAAAGGCCAATGTCGACGAAAACACGAAGCCCTTGGATCAAAAGGAAGCCCTTGGATCAAAAGGAAGCCCTTGATGAGATCTACATCTTTTCTCAAAGGACTAAGGTGAAAATATGTGTTTAACCGTGTAGATATAGAGATCTATGTGAGAAAAGTTGAGTTTAGAGAGAAAATGGGAGATTCAAGGCTCAAAGAGGGAAAAAAGAGAGAAAGAGAGGGGGAGAGAGAGAGAGAGAAATGAATTAGGAAAGTGTGTTTGAGGTCTATTTATAGTGGTAGAACAATAGCCCTAAAGTCAATGAAAAGAATAAGTCAAAAACTCCCAAAAGTAGGGCCCAAACAGAACCTAAAATTACAGAAATAAGTCGTAGGGGTCGACCTCCAAGGCAGTGATGTCAAGCCTCAAGATGAAATATTGAGACACTTATGTTTGCAGCAGACAAGAGGGTCGACCCCAGAACCCATGGTGTTGACCCCAAAAAACAGGAGCAACACCCAGAACACAGCAGAAAGGTGGTGTCGACCCCAAGAAGGCTAGTGTCAACCCCAAAAACCAATAGAGACACCAAGAGTAAGACAACAAGGTGGTGTCGAACCCAGAAGCAAAATCAAACATGAAAGGGAAGAAGAACGACCCCTACAGATGTGGTTTCCAAGATTCAAAAGCAGTAAATAGGTCATGTCTAAATCAAGATCGCTATAACCTTCCCCCATTTAAGGAATTTCGTCCCCGAAATTTAAGAAACGTCAAAACAAAAAAAGCCACCCAATCTATAAAAGAAAATACAACGCTAACCCAAGCTTAGATCCATTTGGGGATACGTTCCCGGATCTCGGTCCAACACCTCGAGCCCCAAGACAACAGAACACCAAAATAATAAGTACATGCACGGATGCCTCTTCAACGCACATAAGTCGTAGTGGTCTATGAGACAAGAAACAATCACAACAACAACAACAACAACAACCACCCGGACTCAAAGACGTCAACCATGTCCTAAGCCACTTGCAACACCAAAATCACCACCAAGGGGTTAAACGCTGAAACATAGAGAATACTAAAAAAAACTCAGCGCATACAAAGCTCCCAGTCAACTCTCTCGTAACTCGAGACATAAATAAAACATGTTCAATCAACAACATTATGGCACATCAACGCTTGACAATTCTAGGTCTTTGCAAAAATAACATATAACATGTAACTAGCAACGCATGGTAGGTCAAAACACGACTTCACAACACAAGATATAAGATACCCCATTTAGGTTAAAGAAAATTTCTTATTTTCCCCATTTGTTTCAAAACACTTTGCTTTCCCAAAAGGTGTTCACACCCGCATCGTCACAATCAAAACACATTTTTAACCGTCGACAACAATACTCAGAGATTTCGAAATTGTCTTTTCGAAACCACAAGTGTTACTCATAACTCCAAAATCTATTTCATTTTCAAATTTTATTTTATTTTTTGAATTCAGATTTTTATTTAACCAAAGCTTACATTTCAAACCAAAGCCGTTTTAGTTCAGGAAAACTACTCAAGGCCACAACACCAAAAAGAATTTTTTTATTGTTTTCCTCAAAATCATTCATTAGAGTTTCTCCGACGATGCACACCACAGTCACCCAACAAAACCTATCACAACCACGGTGACGCCGCAATTCCAAAACAAAATTTCCAAGATGAGAACCCTTAGAAATTTTGAAATGCTAGCAACGCAATGACACAAGAGAAAGAAACTTCACACCCACCACCCACATAATGATGCAAAAGCACATCATCAGACCAAAGTTCCTAGCCGTAACCCCAAACCGGTTACCATAAAGCAAGAATAACTTTCCAACCGTCCATACAAGACTTACATGCCACACCAAGACACTGTTCAATTACACAACCGCCAATTCCAACCGATTTCTGAGGTGATTATATGTGAACCAACCCAAATACTAACCAGTCAACTATCCAACACCACTATCCCGCACTAGCCTCCAAACATCGACATACCACTTAACTTCACATAACCTAACATAAACACCGACACCTTGCCCAACCTCACTAACTCTGAAACGGAGTTCCATACACAACCTCTCTTGTTCGCTGAATCACTCTGGATTCCTTAAAGTTAGCCTATAGTAATCTAGTTCTCAACTCACCCATCACACATATGCTTATGTGGCATGCACGTCCTCACCTCACATTTCAGTCTGAAATGGACTTCTCAAGTTAAAACACAATACACCCCCTCAAGTCAACTCACACTTTAACACTTCACACCACGTACATAAGAACTGAGAAGGTCAAAATAACTATGACTTAGCGCATCAATCACTTGACACAATCTTACTACTTCACTTGGAGTTCCACTATCCAAACCAAACAGCAAACACCACATCAAAATGACCCAACACTATTGAACATTAAACTACTCAATCCATACATTAACCATAGTATTGCCTCACTGAGACACCCTCTTGGGACCGTCCTATGACCAATCCCCTTTTACAAATTACCTAACAAGAATACATAAACAATATACTGTTAGACACCACATAAGCTAGACTCCATTACTTACTACACAACATCTCACCCTAAACTCCACATAGGTTATCTCAGTACTAAATCCCTCATTTTACCAATGTACTAACAACCTCGACCGAGTTCACAACAATGAAATTCACATATTTAATCTCTCGCACCAAGCCAACTATCAAGAGCCTACCATGCTACAACGCCACTGACATTATGTAATAACCCAAATTGAAAAACAAGCAAACACAACATCTCCATCCATCAGTGACCAATAAGTCAACTCTTTAATCCACATTCCATCCCATCACCCATTATACGAGTACAACCAAAACACTAAGTCCCCTGGTCAATCTACCAGTTGCTAATACTTATTGAACAATTACCTTGAACCAAACCCCGACACATACGCACAACACTTACAAGGCTTTCAAAGTTATACTATCCTAACTCCACAGAAGAACAAAAAAAGTTCTCAACCTCCTCCAATTGAGTCATAGAACACTACATTCCCAACTGCTCTCTCAACCAATCTAGAACACTACATGAGCCAAAACATGGCCCATCTCTGAAGACAATCACCTCCTCACCGTTATCCAAACCTCGACCAATAAACACAAAACCATTGTGATCTTACACATAAGTCACGCACCAACCATGGGTGACATACCCAACTAACCTTTTCAAAAACATCTCTTAACTTAACCGGAATTGAGGTTGTAGACACCCCATTTTGTCCGGCCCTAAGACTTGGGCACTTCTTTTGATCACCTTATGATGAAAAACAAGAAGGTGTTTCTCACAAAATCCTCAACAAGAAAAATGAAATTTGGTTTTCTCTCAGAAACCTTACACCCCATTTTGGCCAAACTATTTTAGACTTTCAAACCCTCTTTTCAAAATATTTTCCCAAATGTTTCTACGATGTTCCGAGGCTCCAATTTCTATTAAAATATTAAACTTTTTAGTAAACCGAGTAAGGACAAAGTGGAAATAAATGGAAGGGAGGTGCACTCTTTGAAAAATATTTAAAAACATCTTCTTTATAGGTTTGGAGTTGAAGGCAATAAGAGAGGATGGAAGAAAATTGGTTTAGGAAAAGGACGAGCATCAAATCGTTAAGAAAGAAATGAACAACCTTCAGTAAATTAGTCATATCTCTTTGTACGCTTGGCATTTAGATATGAGGCCACCACCATTGGAAATGAGACTTCTAGGGCCTCAATTGAGACTCAAAAATCACATAGACCCGAGTCCAGATAAGGGCGATATGCCCATTTGAAGTTAAGCTTCAGAGCAGATTTTGTTAACCAGGTCCGAGATAGCAGCAAACTCTTTTTTTTTTTGGTTTTTTTTTTTTTTTTGTTGGGACACCCCATTGACCCATTTTCTTATATATTCATCACCAAATAAATATACATTCCGTTTCCATTATCTAATGCTTGATCCATTGGAGATAAGGCTCCACTTTTGTTTCCCATTAGCTCCCCTAGTGCTCCATTAGCTCCATTATCTTCCTTTATGCTCTATCTTGTCTTCCACCTTGTCTTCCACCATTTCTCCACTTGCTTAGCTTATGTGTATACAACAGATTATTGAGAAGAGAAAGAGGATAGATTGAGGAGAGAGCATTTGGGCTAGAGAAAAGAGTGAAGAAAGAGAGGAAGAAGTTGAGTTTTTTTTTTAACTAAAACCACTCTTATCTTCTATGTACACCCAATACCTTCCACACAAACTGAAATTCCATATTTTCTACACCCAAAACTCCTCCAACAATTCTAAAATACTTGAATTTCAGTAGCTTTGATCAAGAGGAAGAGTAGGTGTTGGTAAAAGTGAACAAAACAAGAGAGATAATCACTTTTCACCACATACATCTCCAAGCCATCATTCTAGCAAGAATTCCAAGCTTTCAAATTGAGGATTGAGAACATAATTCATACGCTTGATGGTGATCGAAAGGAAGTTTGGAAATCATGAAGTTCATATTTTCTTGAAAAAGGTGAATTTTCAATTTATTTCATTTTCTTGCATTTCTTACTTATTTTGCTCTTTTACTTTGATTTCTTGTTATATTATATATTGTTGTAATCTAATTGAAAGTGGTGAGTTGAGACTCCCGTATATATTGTTTTTAGTTCTATTTTTGTTGTGGAAATCTAAGAAAACAGAGTTTAGTCGATCCTACCGGGCCAGCCAGCCCGTTAGTTGGTTGGGTAGCCACCTAAACGTACACCATTACGCTCGCAAGCTTCATGACCATGCCTGCGACCTCTAGGAAAAACTGGGTTACCTTTCGACGTTGATAAGATCAACCCCCGATGGTCTTTGAGGTGCTTGAAGCTACTATTTTGTTATGTTTATTTTATTTTAAGTGTTTGTGAGGATTTTTATATTGTGTTGTAATATTTATTCATCTCCCTTAGATTTATAATATTTAAACTGTTGTAATAATTCCTTATCTCTACTCCTTATGTATTTCATTCTTTAATTTCTTTCCCCAAAGTTATACTATCCTACTATATCCTACATGCCTTGCATGTCCATGCTTTTATATACATGATTCATGCCTATATCTGGCTAAATTTACATATTTGTTCTTTAATTGATTATTACATGATTTTGTGCACTATCACATGTTTTGCAATGTTTCACATGTCATGTTTTAGAAGTTGGGTCTTTAGAAGCATTCTTGTGTATGTATTGCATTAAGATTTTGTATATATGATCATGCATATTTTCCTAACTTTGTTTTGTAGTTGTTCGTGGGACATTGGTAAATATGTAAGTTGTTATGCTTTAGCATCCAACTTGTATATAATTTTCTTATTATGTGTTAGCATCCTACCATGTGGCTATTTGCGTACTTGATATAACTATATGAATGCCAGTGGATGGAAGTTGTGTCACTTAATTTGGAATGATGTTGATTTTTCATGTTTGTAAGCTCAATTTATTTGGGTTGCACATCTTTAAAACACTTTCGAAATACATGAAATCAAATTGTTCTAAAATGAATGGCATAGTCTATACTTGTATGCTTCACATAGTAAATTGTAAGATTTATTGAATAATCAGAACATGAACGTAGAAAATAAAATAAAATTCATATCATGGTTTAGTAGAGGCCGATCTTTTGATCGGGTGAGCGGGGATGCTCAATAATGACCTTCCCCTCATACCTAAAGTTTTGAGCCAAGCATCTTTGGTGACAATGAACAGTGGTCTTGGCACGAGTCACGAGTTTCCTAATTTTCTCAAAACATTAGGTGGCAACTCTAAGATCTGGTGATGCAGTCCATTTCTAGAAAAGGTTTTGTAATAAAATGGATTTTCTATAAAATTCGTCAAAAATGGACTCTCATCTATATTTCACATTGCACTCGTGAGACTAGATCCAAAAAATTGAGGGTCCGAACTGCTTAACGCGTATGGGTACCCCCGGGCATGTTACAGTTTCTGGTAACTCTGATGGGGATATTATGAAACCTTGAGTCGAACTCCATGATATGACTTTTAATTTCAATTATATATTCATTGCATTGTATGCATTGGTACACTTTAAGTCCCTGTGTTGCCAAGATACTGGTAGGCGCGTAGGCATGCTTTTTGTGACACTACACCTATCTTAAGATACTTTAGAGGCCTTTTGTTGTAACCTCTTAAGATCTATCAAAAAGGTAGCTCTACTATCTAAGGTTCTCAAACTTTGAAGAAAGGCTATATTGATTCTTCTGATTTCTTGAGATGTTTATTGGTTATGACCCAAATGACTTTTTAGTAACATCACCTTGGCTTCAACTCCTAAAGTAGAGCCAACCTTGTACATTTAGTGAGCTGTAGTACCTTTCAAAATTAGGACATGATGCTCTCTCATTTCTAAGTTGTATGATACTGCTTGTTTGAATAGTGAAACCCTAGATCATTTCAAACTTAGGATAGGGTAACCCTACCCCCTTATAGGGGTGTTTTGGCTCTCTTTACCTAGTATGTGCTTTACAGTGAAACTATACAGGAATGTTCATATCAATGGCACAGTTGGTATCAGTTTGTGGGGCAGAATTCAGTATGGAGTACAGTCTTACAACTTTGATCATATTTGTTCTGATGGAATCTTAGCTGAGACACTGTCCGATTTCTATTCGTTATTTTTTCTTTATCTCTTTTGGAAGGTAGTCTAAAACCATAGCCTTAGAATGTTTTGATATCCCTCGATTACTCTAGACCCGTGTTGGAAGACTTTATAAGGTCGGAGATCTGGTTTGGGGACAACCAATGCTTGCCTCACTGTCACCAGTTTCAAGGTGAAGAAGGATCAGATAGAGTTCACTGGTTTAGTTATTTTAACAATCACCCCTCAGCTCACCTATACTTAGTTCACCTCGAGCACAATCACCTATTCGTAGAATGGCTCAGTATCCCTCATCTGACCAAGAGGACTTAATAATCTGTCTGCAGTAGTCAGCTGACTCTCTCCAGCATGACATGGTCCACCGGGCTGAGGTCACGACTAGCTTGCAACAACAATAACAGTTGCCAACTGAAGCTTCTGCTTCATATGCGCCTAACGTGACTGTCTCCATACCTGACACTACTGCCAATGCTGCTACAACTCAGGATCCATAAGCCGAGGGAGTTCCAAATTTTCCTGTCTAAGCAGATCCAATCCCAGCATAGACATCTAGAGCCCTAGTGTACCAGACTGAGGCACCTTTTGAATTCGAGGTTGACCCAACCATGCTCAAAGTCAACAAGTTGGAAAAACTATTCAAAATGGCACAAGGGGTCAAATCCATTCCAAATATGGAGGATGGGTATACTGAATATGCAGTTACTTTGTTGGAGCGATTCAAAATGCCGCATATTGACCGCTTCGACGGCACCAGAGACCTGATGGTACATCTACGTCTGTTTTTTGATATCTTGCGACCAATAGGTTTGACTAGATTGCAAAAGTTATCGCTTTTCGGCGGAACCATGTCGGGTATAGAGGCCATCTGGTATGCTAAGTTGGAGGACTCTATGAAGCAAAATTGAGAGGAATTGGCCGAGTCTTTGATTGCTCAATACTTCTACAACACGCAGATCAAGGTCAAAACTAGTGATCTTGAATCAACACGTTGTAAACACCCCATTTTTTACTGTCCTTAAGACTTGGATGTTCTCACATGTACGTCCTGTGACAAGTGTGATTGCTCGTCGAGCGCTCGAATTCCACGGCGGAACGCAACAGGTTTGAGCTTTCCAAACCTTGCATCAATTTTGTCTCATTTTTTGACCATATGTTGGTCCTTTCAGCATGCTTCTTTAGGTGCACTTCCGGCCATGCATTTATGCTTGCCGGCCATTGATGAGGCCTGCCAGCCATCAATGAGCCACTGTCGGCCATCACTGATGGCCGGCGGGCCACCAGTGCATCAGTAGATATTTTTAGATCTTTTGAGCCAGTTGGTGAGCACTGGTGCCCCCCTTCATACACGTGTATGGAGGGATGAAGGCAAGCTTTGGCTTGTATTTTCTATAAAAGGGGAGGTCCCCCCACATGTGAGGGGTTACAAATTTTGGTGAGCAAAATTTCCTCTCTCTCTTGATTTTGTGCTTGAAAGTGGGAATTCTCTACACATTTGTTATAAGAACCTTGACCAAACACCTTCACCTTGAAGTTGAGGTTCTTTGAGGCTTGGTTTGAGGTCTTAAGCTTGGTTTTGGCTCAGAATTTCAGTTGTTTTGTTATTGTGGTTCAAGGGTAAGGACTAGTCCCTTTTAAGCTTTGTTTTGGTTAAGTGTTTGGCCATCTTTCTACAATACTTTGAGGCTGGTTTTAACCTCTAAAAAACTCTATTTTTAAGGTTTTAAAATCATGGTTTGAGCCTTGTTTAGTTAGGGGGTGGTTTACTCCCTTTGCTCTTTGGCTTGTAAAGCATTTTGAGCCACTTTACAAAAAGCTTTTGAAACAATCTTTTCTTGGCCTTTTAACCACTGAATTCCAAGGGAATTTCAGTGGTAGAAAGTTGGTTTTGAGGTCCAAAATAGGAGGGGGTGGCCTCCCCTCCATATATCTTGCTTGCATGTGTTGATGGCTTGACATATGTGCATGTATTTCTACCTTTTTGTAGCTTAGTTCAAGCATGTGTTTGGCCATGTTTTGACATGCTTCAACTCCATTTTTTCCTGGTTGGGTCACTTCTTGCTTGCTTTTTGCACTTATAGTGTAATCATGCTTACTAGCCTAGCATGTTTGATGATTCAGCCTATCATTCTAGCTTGTGTTAGCTTAACTCCAGCATGATTTTGCTACTGATTTAGCATGATTTAACTCTTTTTTGGGTGGTCTTGGTCATATATGCTTTGCTTTGTATAGCTATAGTGTAGTTGGCCTCACCAGCCTTGTGTTTCAAGGCCTCCAACATGCTTTGCTTGTGTTGTTTGCATGCCATATCATTATTTAGCATGTAATTCCAATGCATGAACATCTATCATACTCTCACATTTTTCACTTCTTTATTGCTTTTAAGGGTTGTGAATTGTGCCTTGCCTACGAGCCAACATGTGCGCATGTTTTTCTTGCTTTATATGCTTCAATTCCAGCATGATTTAGGCCTTTGTTTTGGCATGCTTAAGCTCTGTCTAGGGCTACTTTGATCATTTAAGTTTGTTAATGCATGCCTCTAGTGCAGTGCTCTTCACTAGTTTCAATGCTTTTGGCTTTTATCATGTTGTGCATGTGTTGCTTGCATGTTTTAGCATTCTTTTTCATGCCATCTCAACACTGAAATTCTGCAACCTCCATCATTTCTTCACTTTTGATTTTCTTTAAGGGTTGGTTAACCTTATGCATGTGTTTAAGCTTAAGGTAGAGTTCATGCTCAATGCCTTTAACTCTCTTTTCAGGGTTCCTCCTAGCCAAAGGCATGAGCTCTCTCATGTCTTAAACCATCATTTGGTTGACCCCGGACAATCATCTTGGACAAACCAACTAAAGAATGGCTTGGTAATGCTAAAATGAGTAATTAAAATGAACCAAGTAAAACATGACTAAGATAAGCATGTTATGTGTGCATTGCATTCTGTTCAATCAGACGTTATGTTTAACACGAGGAAGATTGGTCCATTTCATACTCAAAGTGATGAAATGAGCCAATCTCCTTTGTCTCCATTGCCTTTGATCATCCATGATAAGGTAGTGGACTTGAGTCTTCGTTTTGTGCATTTATTGAATGCGTGCAAGTTGGATCCTTGGCCATCATGCATAAAAAAATGCCTGGTTGGTGGCTTTAGATCCAATAGCCCCCCTCCTTTGATGTTTTGAGATGATAAGGAGAGGGTGCAGTACAAACATGTTCTAGAAAAACCCTTCCTTTTCCTCTATGTATGCCCTGTTGCAGCTTGGTGTTACAGCACACCAGTGGCCGACAGTGCCTTATCATTGGCCGGCACTGCTTCATTGTTGGCCAGCAGCAAGCCCTCATGGCCGGCAAGCCACTGGTGCACTCCCCAGCTGTGATTTGGTAAAATGGTGCAGAGAGTTCTTGGAGTAACCCTAGAAACACAGCCTCTCAAGAGCAAACCGGAGAGCTTTTCAGGAGGGAAACCGAGGCATGCATCTGCTAATTTCCAAACAGAGCTAAGGCAGTGTAGTTTAAAGCTTTTCTTGTTAGATAGAATGAATTTGTAATTTAATTAATTAGTATGCTAATTAGTTAAGTGTTGTGATAATTAGTAAGTAGTTTACTAGTTATTCAATTTGGTTGTGTAATAATTAGTCTAATTAGTTTAATTAAATTAGTTAGTTTAGCTTAGCTTAAATTAGCTTAGCTTATTTATTCGGATCCTCCTTCGCGAGGGCGTAATGTTGTAATAAGGGTGCATGTGTGTGTGCATGTCTTCCAACCCCACGTCCTTCTCCCTTTTATTTAACCGCTTTCGATGGTTAGATTAGGGCATATTTCGATTAGCATACTTTATGCTCGCATGCGTGCCTCATTCATTTGTTTTGCATGCACCAGGCTCGACACATCATTCAAACTGCATTGCAATTTTAATACGCCTATTTGAATGCGTGTTTCAAAGCATGTTATCAAATTGTTGCATTCATATGCCATCTTAGGTAACCGAGCCTATTAGTTGCATTATTGCATGTGTTGCATTAGGCATATTGTATAGTTAGGATCATGCATGATTTTTAACTAGTTTCTGTTTTGGCTTGGAGTACACTGTAAGTTTTACGCTTTAGCATACTTGCATGGGTGTGAGTGTTTCCATGTTTAGCATGTTTGCCATGAGGCTGTTTGCTTAAATGATTAACTGCATGAATGCATATGGATGGAGGCTTTGTTGCTTGAATTGGGACAATTCATCAAATGTGAGTTTTAAGCACACTTTGCGAAGTGGCAAATCATCATGTTTTAAGCCCACTTGAGGGTGGCATTTTCAAACCATTTTTGAAAACAAACATGAGTTGAGTTGTTCCAATTCTTGCGATTTAGTCTATACTTGTATGCTGTGCGCATCACATAGTAAAGTTAGATTAATAACCAGAACAAGAACACATGTGTTTATAAAACAACATATCATGCATAGTAGAGGCTGATCTTTTGATCGGGCGAGCAGGGGTGCTCATTTCAGGACCTTCCCCTCTCGTACCCAAGTTCCCGAGCTGAGACAACTTTGGTGATGACAGACACGTGGCCTTTGGCATGAGTCAGGGTTTCCTAAATTTCCCAAAAGTAAATATTTAGGTGGCGACATTGTAATCTGGCAAAGCAGTCCAGTTTTGGCAATATTTGATTTAAAATATGATTTTCCAAAATGACTTGTTGGATTGGACTCTTTGGTGTTTATTAGTCTCACATTGCACTTTGTGAGATTTGATTCAGAATCGTGACAGGAGTCCGAACTGTAGGAGACCAATTCACGCCTCTCCGAAAGGGGGGCGCGCAAAGAAAGGCGGGCCTACACGTGTCAGGAGCCAAAAGAGGGTTTCTCAGAATTTGTCACTAGGTGGAGGACCAAGGCATCGATGATGACCACCTGACCCTCCGAGAAAGACCAAATCAGAATGGTTGTTCGTAATTGTGGACGTGCCCTCGGGCTTTATGCCACCACAGTTCGGACTCCCTTTTGTGTCACGGTTCTTAGTCTAAACCAAAGAGTCCAAATCCGGCAAATCGTTTTGAGAAAACAGATTTTTAGAAAAGAAGTGCCAAACATGGACTGCTTTGCCAGATACAGAGTCGCCACCTAAATATTTTTTAATGGGGAAATTTAGGAAACCCTGACTCATTTGCCTAAGGCCACGTGTCCGTCATTACCAAAGTTACCTCGGCTCGGGAACTTGGGTACGAGTAGGGAAGGTTAGCTATGAGCACCCCCTCTCGCCCGATCCAAAGATCGGCCTCTACTAACCATGATATCCAATTTTGAAAACGTTATGTGTTCTTATTTTGGTTAATTAGCTAGAATTACTATGTGATGCGCACAGCAAAACAAGTATAAACTAGATCGCCTAATTTGGAACAAAGTATCGCATATCCGTTTGTTTGGAAACTGTTTTGAAATTTGCTACTCGCGAGTAGGCTAAAACACGGATTTTGATGAGTTGTTCCAACTCAAGCAATCCAACCTTCATCCATAGGCATTTAGGCAGTTCCTATCACATAAGCATCTAGCCACATGGTAAGCATGTTGTCATGTTAACATTCACACTCGTGCGAAATGCTAAAGCACAAAATACTTACAGTGTACTCCAAGCCAAAACAAAGAACTCGTTAGCAATCAATGTATGATCCAAGTCCATGTTAAGTGCCCAATGCAACGCATACAGAATGCAATTAGGATACGCTCAGCTAATCCTAGGATGGCATGTGAAATACAACCATTTGATGCACATATTCAAGTTAGATTTGAAATACTTATGCAGTTAGCATGATGTGCCAAGCTCGGTGCATGCAATGCTGATGAATGATGCACGCATGCATAACATAAGGTATGGTAAATTAAATATGCCCTAGTACTAACCATCAAAGCAGGTAAGTAAAAAGGGGGGTTGGATGACATGCACATACGCACCCACACTTATTACAAATTTTCGCTCCCTCGGAGAGACCGAAAGAATAATACAGATTTAACTAACCTACAAGCTAATTAAATATTACAGACCAATTAAACTTGTTAAGCAAATTAACTAATCTAATAAAACAGTAAACAGCCTCGGGGAGAGGGCCCGATGCAATGCGTGCTTGGCTCCGCTCGGAAGTCCACTGCCATGCGCAAGTTTGCCTTTGTTTCCCATGCTCTATTCTTCTGAAAATTGCACAACTCCCAAGGTATGCTCTATGGACACTGTGGATCACCACCGACCAAGTGGAAACCCCACCGACCATGTTCGGATGGTCATCGACCATTTGTTGAGCTCTCGGCCATCAATAATTGGTCGGTCGGCGGTATGGATGGCCAGCCGGCCAAAGCTTCCTGTAGAAACTGTTTTGATAGCAGTAGAGGGCAAAATAAGGCATGGCAATGCATTCCAAGCAAATGTGTGCACCAACACATCCCTTATCATGTTTATGACTCAAAGGGACATGGTTCTCGGTTCTCAGGCCACCAATCGCGCATTTTGATGCGTGATGGCCCAAGAAACCAAGTTATGCACTTTGATTTCAAATGAAATGCACATAAACAAGCAAGGAGCTCAACCTCTATCATACTCAATTCAAGAGGCTAAGCATGCATGTCAATGCAATGCAACCTAGACATATGAGCTAGTATGCAACATGAACAATGCGAACAAGCATTCAAGGCATGTGACAATCATGCTAACCAATAAGTATGCCCGATACAATGGGGATGGTCAATCATGCAAGCAAGCATGTGACTTCATTCAATCATGCAACAACACATGGGGTAAATATGTAGCAACATGTTAAACAACATAAACATGCAACAACACACAAGTATGCAACAACACACATGGTAAGCATGCACCAACACCTAAAGGGTGGACTTAAACCAATTTGGGCAGCCCTCAACTAGGCCCAAAATAGTGGCCAGTGCTAAGAAAATGGGGGCCAAATGCACATACAAGCATGCATGCAAACATGGTCTATCACTTAGGCATCAAAGAGAAACTTCTAATTACACTTAAAAGAGGCTAAACATGGGCATATGGCAAGTAATATAAGCTCTGAAAATCACATGAGAATGGTGCCAAACCAACCTAAACCAAGCAATCAAAGCATGCTAACAAGCCCAAAGCTTGAGGCCAACCAAAGGGCTCAAACTATGGCCATGCCAACCAAGCCTCAAAGGGCCAAGGGGACTCCAAACAGCCCCAATGCAGGTCTAAACAAGACCAAAGACACACCTAGATGGCGTCTAAATGGTTTAAACATGCAAGCATACAAAAGAGGCCAAACATGGAGCATACGGTGAGAACCTTATAAAGCATTAAAGGGACATCAAATGCAAGCATACAAGCATGCCATGAGGACTAAAATGACATGACAAGTATTTCGAAACCACTGAAATGATGCAAGGATGGCATGCTAGAGGGGTCAATGCTTAAGGTATACAAGAGAGGTTACATGGTAGCTATACGAAGCAAAGCATGGACAACCCAAACAACCAAAAACAGACCTTTAGCATGCTAAAACAAGCATAAAAGCTTCACAAAGCTAAGCCAAAAACATGCTAGAAACAAGGCTCAAAGCACAAGGCATGTTAAGGCAATTCATGGCATTACAAGACATGTATGCTAAGCAAGCATGGTGTACCTAAATCAACTCACAACAATGCTATATTATGGCATAATAAGCATAAAAAACAGTTAAGGCATGGCCAACATACACTTAGACAAGGTGCTCACTAATGAGGCTTAAATGGCCATTATTGAAGACAACAATGAGAGGGGGTGGTCCTCTCCTTCTTAGGACCTTAAGGCACCATCCTCACCACTGAAATCCCTCAAGATTTCAGTGGTGAGGAGGCCCAAACAAAGTGGTCCCGGAGCTCACCAAAATAGCCCAAAAATAGGGCCAAACAAGGCCTGAGAGGGGTCAAACACCCCCAAATGTCAAAGCAACATGAAACAACTATGTTAAGCAGGTAAAAATAGAACTTTTATATGTTATATGCAAAGTCTAAAAACAGTTGCAAGATAGTCAAAAAAGCTAAGCAAAAATGGGGAATAAAGGGCAAGAACACTGACCCTTGATGAACACTTCCAAGATCACAAGACCAGACCTTTTCTTGGATCAAAACCAGCTCAAAAAGTCTAAGATCAACCCTCTAATGCCTCAGCAACTAAGAAAAGGTGTAATGGTAGGTGTTTGTGTGCAATAATAAGGACAAACACACACTTAACTCACAAGGGAGGGAGGTATAGAGATAGAATAGACACACAAAACAATTGCCCACTGGGACATCAGTCAATTTTCCGCTTTCCAATTGGGGCACATCAGCCGATCATCGTCTCGGCACCTTTGATATGCATGCATACTCAGCCAACTTGGTACAAACATTACAACGACGTTTACTCGAGTTACAAACTCCTGCTCCTTCTCACACAGCTTGAAGCAAGCGCCCGTTTTGGGGCAATACATTACACACTTGGCAGTCAGTAGTTTGCATATTTTTGCGCACCGTGATTTTACCAAAGCCGAATCTTTCCTGCAACATAGGGCAATGGGAATCTACATTCCTTCCGACTAACACATGTCATTCGAAAGCAATGGGGCATGTCTACCTTGGACTAAACGCAAACTGAGCAACTCGACAATTAAATAGTTGGCCCAATATCTACTTGGCAATTCCATACAAGCGGAGCAATATTATTGGTGATTAACACGTCCACCTTATTCGGTACAGGATGCATTATTCAAAGTCCTTGCCATATTGGCACTTGGTTGCTATTTAAAATCAGTAAAAGTCTCCGAGTATAGCGTAATCTTCGCACTCGGCATGGAGCGCCATCAGCAAAGGCCTACACCCATGCCCGGGGTTTAGAATACTGCGGCCTATACCTATGCCCAGAGGTTAGAATACCGCGGCCTACACCTACACCCAGAGGTTAGAATACCGCGGCCTACACCCTCACCTGGGGGTTATAATACCGCAGGACCACACCCTCACCCAGGGGTAATAATGCCCTGGTCCATTTTTTGGCTGATATATCTACCTTATTTAATCTGTCTTATTTGGTTCAGGCAATCATTTCTATGCTCGGCTAATAGAAATATTTCAAGCTCAGCACGAAAGTCCATATTTGGAAGCAATTTTTGCACTCAATAATATATTACACCCTTGCCCGGGGTTATAATACCGCGGCCTACACCCTTACCTGGGGGTTATAATACCGTGGCCCATCGTTATAGAAATAGTATTACTCACTGGGCTTTAGTTCACCTCTCTCCTCTATATAAATATATTTGTACATACATTCATATATACATGCATTCATCCATCCATTCATTCATTTATGTTATTCATGTATCAAATGTATTTTTTGTCAAAGAACCTAACATCTATTTGAACAACATAACTCGGCAATAAAAACTTTAATTCCTTCTACCGAAGACAAAGAAAGTTTTGGGGCAATTGTGGGAGCCAGAAAAAAATATATATAAACTTATTGGGCTAATCCAAACAAGGCCTGTCAAGGGCCCAACTATTGGGCTTATTCGGCCTACCCTTGTCTATAAAAGAAAGGCACCTCAAGGCATATGGTAAGATCTCTTTTCTGCTCCACATAGCATACAAATACACTTTACTATTCTTGATTCTTGACTATTCTTGATTCTTCATTCATGGATTCTAACTTCATCATCGAAGTGTCTCCGGCTGACAACCCCAGTTGGGTGGCATCAACCAGATTTATCTCTTGCAGGTTCATGGAGCTGTCTTTGTTGAATCTCACCAACAATCCATGTGAGAGGATATTTCATGGTCTCATAGAATTGGTTGTGGACTCCACCAATTGCATTTTGGATGCGTTGAGGGTGCCATACCTCACTTGGCAGTTGGAGAAAAGCTTTATTTCTAGTTTTGAATTGGATGATGAGGCAAAACCTAATTCCACCGAGTATGTTGAGTCGGAATCAAATTTGAGTTAGTCTGGGGAGTTAGAGTCTGGCACTTCCGAGAGTGGTAACCTGAATGCCAAGGTCCTGTCTAGGTCCTTTTTTGCTTTCTCTTTTGAGTCTATTGAAACCGAGGAACCATAACTTCTAAATGAAAATGCTGCAGATTCCGTTTACTTCTTGGTGCCATTGATTTATTGCATTGACAAACATTTTCAACATTTTCATGAAAACAAAGAGGAAGAAATTCCTCAGGCTTTGAAAAACTTGATTAACAGAAAGAAGGAAAGGTGTGCTAAGCCCTGTATAGATGAAATCATTGCAATTAATGTGGGTACTGAGGAGGTTCCCTGCTTAGTCCCGATCGAGTCCACGTTGTCTTAGAGGAACGTGAGCATTTAATGGTTTTATTAAAAGATTTCAAAAATATTTTCGCGTGGTCCTATAAAGACATGCCTGGAATCAATCCTGAGATTGTACAGCATCGGATCCCTCTTGACCCCGAGGCCCAACTTGTTAAGGAGAAACTCCGTAGGATTTATCTCGATTGGGCACTAAAGACCAAAGAAGAGGTCACCAAGCAGATTGATGTTGGGTTTTTGATGGTATCTGAATAGCCAACTTGGTTGGCTAATATTGTTTCGGTTCTGAAGAAGGATGGCAGAATTAAAGTTTGTGTTGATATCCGGGATCTTGATTGGGCTATCCCAAAAGAAGACTTTCTATTGCAACACATCGACGAGTTGCTACACTTCATTACTGGCCATGCATTACTGTAATTCATGGATGGGTTTTATGGATATAACCAGATTTTGATAGCGCTTGAAGATAGAGAGAATACTACATTCACTATACCATAGGGTACCTACTGCTACAGGGTTATGCCGTTCAGGTTGAAAAACGTTGGGGCTACATATCAGAGAGCTGCAACCACCATCTTGCATGACATGATTGTCAAATCCAAAGAACATGAAGGCCACTACACCGCGCTAGAAATTTTTTTTGAACAGATCAGGGACTACAGGCTGAGGTTGAACCCACAAAAGTGCACTTTTGGGGTGACTACGGGAAAAATGCTGGGATTTCTAATCACGTAGAGGGGAATTGAAGTAGATCCATCCAAGATCAAGGCCATCTTAGAAATGCCACTACCAAGGATTGAAACAGGGGTGTGCGACTTTCTGGGCAAAGTGCAATTCATAAGATGGTTTATCTCGAAATTAATCTTGACTTGTGAACCACTATTTGCTCTCTTGAAGAAAGGGAAAAAGTTCTGATAGGATGATCGATGCCAATTTGCTTTCAAACAGGTCAAGCAGTACCTTCCGAATCTACCTGTATTGTTGCCACCAAAACCGAGAAAGCCACTAAACATGTATCTATCGATAACAGAGACAACCATGGGGCGCATGCTAGCACAATAATCAGAAGCTAAGGTGGAGAATGCCGTCTATTATCTGAGCAAGAAGATGTTGGATTACGAGACCCGCTACACTTCTCTAGAGAAGGCTTGCCTAGCTTTGGTTTGGGCCACTAGGAAGTTTAGATAATACTTGTTAGCTCACTCTGTAATTCTAGTTTCAAGATTAGACCCCATCAAATATCTCTTTGAGAAACCGGCACTTACGATTAAGCTAGCTCATTGGTTGCTTCTGCTCTCCGAGTTTGACCTCAAGTAGGTCACTCTCAAGTCCGTCAAAGGGTGAGCAGTAATGGAATTTTTGGTAGACCACCAAGTGAAAAAAGATGAAGCAGTAGAGTATCTGTTCCCAGATGAGGAGATTCTGCAGGTAGAAGAGGAAGTATGGACAATGTACTTTGATGGAGCAGCTAACCAATATGGTTATGAGATAGGTGTGTTGCTTAGAGTACCTGATGATTCCTATATACCCCTATACTTTAAACTCTGGTTCAGAGTATCCAATAATGAAACAAAGTACAAGGCGTGTACCGCTAGATTGGAAGTTGCCCTAGAATTTGGGGCAATAAGGTTGGACGTCATTAGAGACTTGAACCTGGTTGTTTCTCAAGCCAATAGGGATTGGAAGGTCAAGGAAGAAAACATGAAGATTTATCATCAGACCCTGGATATTCTAATTTCGAGGTTTGAAAAACAGACATTCATACATCTGCTAAGAGAGAACAACCAGTTTGCTGATGGGCTGGAAACTCTATCCTCCATGGTAGACATATCACTCGGGGTGAAGATGCGTCTGATCATCATTGAATAGAAGTACATGCTTGCTTGTGAGACAATAGCCGCAATAAACGAAGTTCAAGACAAGAACCCATGGTATTATGACATTTGGAACCGTCTAGAGAAGGATGCATATCCACCAGGGGAAAATGCCAAGGATAAATGGGGAATACAATGTATGGCCATTCAATTCATCATCTGCAGAGATAAGTTGTACAAGAGAGGCCATATGGGAATGCACAAGCTCTACGTCGAAGAAGAGGAGTTGAAACATTTCATGGATTCAATCCACGGAGGAGAATGTGGAACACACATGAATGGTGTGATGCTGGCCAAAAAGATCCTCAGGCAAGGCTATTATTGGTCAACCATGGAGAAGGATTGTATGAACTTTGTTCGGCAATTCCACAAATGTCAATTCCATGCTAATTGTAGATTCGGCTTTCTTCGCGCCCCCCTTTTGGGAGAGCTCGAATTGGTCCTACAATTCGGACACCTATCACGGTTCTAAATCTAACCTCACAAGGTGCAATGTGAGACTAATAAACACCAAAGAGTCTAATCCGACAAATCATTTTGGAAAATTGATTTTAGACCAAATAATGCCAAAGCTGGATTGCTTTGTTAGATTATAGAGTCGCAAACTAAATATTTTGTTTTGGGAAAATTTAGGAAACCCTGGCTTGTGCCAAAGGCCATGTGTTCGTCATCACCACAGTTGTCTCGGCTTGGGAACTTGGGTACGAGAGGGGAAGGTTCGGAAATGAGCACCGCTACTCGCCCGATCAAAGATCGGCCTTTACTATCATGATATGTTGTTTTACAAACACATGTGTTCTTATTCCCAGTCATTAGCTAACTTTACTATGTGACGCACACACAAGTAAGTATAGACTAAAATCGCAAGAATTGGAACAAATTCAACTCATGTTTGTTTTCGAAAAAGGTATGAAGATGCCACCCTCAAGTGGGCTAAAATGCGGATTTGCCACCCTCAAGTGGGCTTAAAACATACATTCGTCGAATTGTTCCAATTCAAGTAATCAAGCCTTCATCCATAGGCATTCATGTAGTTAATCACTTAAGCAAATAGCCTCATGGCAAGCATGCGATCACGGCAACACTCATTGTCATGACCCGAACCCGCCCCCATGGGTTAAGGACTTAACCGGCCAGTAATCCTGTGATTACCTATGGCCTCAAACCAAAATAAACATAAGTCAACAGAGTAGAGGGGCCAAACAGAAGCAATAATCAAAAACTTTGTCCATAGAGCCGTGCTTATATGCACTTCAAAACAAACCAAACTCATATACGTTAATAACCCACGTCAAAGGTGCAGTACCATAAAATTCTTTACAGACAGGATCATCTAATTAAGTCAACCCATGGCAGACTATTTGCAAATATACATAAAGTCCTTGCCGGCAAGACAAAATATAATTACATAACAAAAAGGCAAGGATAGGTCTCAAGAGTGAGACGCAAGGCTGACTTCCTCAAAACTCGTATTTTCCTGGCAGACTTCACTGTGGCTGGGTTTGGACTTCCCTTGGCTCACCTATAACCACATGAATGAACATGAGCGATAGCCTAGTGAATAATATCAAATATAGAAGTCATATAAATAATATGTAGAATAACGGCCCAATTCATATTCCTACTTAACATATGTACATTTATATTAAAACGGCCTTTGGTCCATTCATTCTTGTCAAAACGGCCTTCGGCCCGTTCATTTATATCAAAACGGCCTTCGGCCTATTCATTCTTGTCAAAACGGCCTTCGGCCCATTCATTTATATCAAAACGGCCTTCGGCCCATTCATTCTTGTCGAAACGGCCTTCGGCCCATTCAGTTGTATCAAAACGGACTTCAGCCCATTCATTCTTGTCAAAACGGCCTTCAGCCCCTTCATTTATATCAAAACGGCCTTCGGCCTATTCATTCTTGTCAAAACGGCCTTCGGCCCATTCATTCTTGTCAAAACGGCCTTCTGCCCATTCATTTATGTCAAAACGGCCTTCGGCCCATTCATTTGTTCGTATCAAACTTTTGTCCACAATCCTAATTAGCAAATTCATAAGGCTTATAAGGGAATAACAATTGGACATTCACAAGCTTTCAAATATTGATATTACTCACAGTGATCGGCTTGTGGATTTTCCCTCGAACTTGACCCTACACATTTCATGAACACAAAAGGGTCACTGACAGTTCAATCCGCTCTTTAATTCACATATCTCTCTTTAGGCTTAATTCACATTTCATTAGCTCATTTACAATGCTTAACATATGCCTAAGAGTGCTTACAAGTGAAAGAGAACAGAAAACAGAACACAGAATGCATTTCCAGAATTTCAGAAAACAGGGTCCCCGCTCGAGCGTCAACTTCCCCGCTCGAGTGGAACTCTAAGGCCTACAAAAGTACTGGATAGGTGAAATTTACGCTTGAGCGTCCAATATAGCATTCGAGCGGAAAGCCTCTCAACATAGCTCCCCGCTCGAGCGTGAGACGCTCGAGCGGACACCAAGCCTACAAGAACAAACCTCCTATAGTACCCCGCCAAGCCCATGAAGCTACGAACTTCTGTCACATTGGTCGGTGTAGGCCAATTCACAACTGCCTCTATCTTCTACGGGTCCACTGAAATTCCTTTCTTGTTGACCACGTGCCCTAAGAAAACAACCTCATCCAACCAAAACTCACATTTCTTTAATTTTGCAAATAGTTTCCTTTCCCGAAGTATTTGTAAGACAGTCCTCAAATGATGTTCATGTTCAAGTCTATCTTTAGAGTATATCAAAATATCATCGATGAAGACTACAACAAACTCATCAAGGTAGGTTTTAAAAATTCTATTCATTAAGTCCATAAAATGCTGCCAGAGCATTAGTCACTCCAAATGGCATAACAAGAAACTCAAAATGACCATACCTCGTTCTGAATGCGGTTTTCTCAACATCCTCTGCCTTAACTTTCAGCTGATGATACCCGGATCTCAAATCAATCTTAGAAAACACCTGTGATCCCTACAATTGGTCAAATAAGTCGTCAATGCGGGGTAAGGGATATTTGTTCTTTATCGTTACCTTGTTCAATCCCGGTAATCAATGCACAGGCGCAAAGTACCATCCTTCTTCTTTACAAATAACACTGGTGCACCCCAAGGCGAAGTGCTAGGCCGGATAGTCTTGCAACTATTCCTTTAATTCTTTCATTTCGGCAGTAGCCATTCTGTAGGGAGTTTTAGAAATAGGCTGGGTGCCTGGCACAGTTTCGATGGTAAAGTCGATCTCCCTGTCTACCAATCCCCCTGGTAATTCATTCGGAAACACATCTGGAAATTCTCTAACAATAGGAATATTATTCAATTCAACATTCTCAAATTGTTCAGACAACACGTAGCACAAATAACCTTGGCACCCTTTCCTAATCAGTTTGCATGCTTTCATTGCGGATATCAAATAAGGTGGAGGCACTACCTCGTTACCCAGAAACACAATCTCTTTCTGTTTTGGTAGGTTAAATACAACCCTTTTTGTCACACAGTCTATGGGGGCACAGTACTTGGCCAGCCAATCCATGCCCAAAATTACATCGAAATGTCTAAAGTTCAAGGGCAACAAATCTACATATAGGGTAGCATCCTCGATATGCATGTCACAAAACCGATATATATAATCACATAGCACAGACTCCCTCGATGGAGCGGACACACATAACAAATATGGCAATAACTTTAGGGGTCTATTCAGTCTGGATGCAAATGTATATGTTACAAATGTGTGCGTTGATCCAGAATCAATTAATACAAAGACACCCTGATTACATATTGAAATAGTACCTGAGACAACGGCATTGGTATTCCGTGTATCGCCCGGAACAAGTGCAAAGACTCTCCCCTGTCTCACTGTATCCCCAGCAGTAGCAGATTTCAAAGTGTTCCCCGGCTTCAGGGTTGATGCAGTGGAACTAGCTGCTAGTTTCCCACTGTTCTGATTACATTCTCGGGCTATGTGCCCTTGTTTCCCACATTTGAAACAGGCTCCTGATGCACGGTAACAGACTTCACGGTGCCTTTTGCTACAAATACTGCACATGGGAGCTGCGTCTCGGGAAGAACTCGAAGTATTTGAGGAGCCCGTGTTTTGCTTTTTCAGAAATTTCTTCTTCGAAAAGAAACCTTGTCTTTTGTTGCCTTTCCATTCTGTCACTGGCTTAGCTTGTTTGGCTATGTTAGCCTCTGATATGATGGCTCTGTCAAGCACCGCAATGTAGGTTTCCAATTTCAGGACATTCACCCTCTCTAGGATGTCATTGCGGAGCCCACCTTCAAAATGTCTTGCTTTCTTATAGTCCGTGTCAATTACGTGTGGTGCAAACCTGGCCAATTCAGTGAATTTGGCCGCATACTCAGCTACAGTCATGCTGTCTTGCTTGAGTTCCATGAATTCTGCCACTTTCCTATCCCGGACACACTACGGGAAGTACTTGTCATAGAATATTTCTAGAAACTTTACCCAGTTAACATCCCTATGATTTTCTCGCATCAACATCCACCATCTTCTTGCCTCGTCTTCTAGCATAAAAGTGGCTATAAGCACTTTCTGAGTCTTTGAACAGGGGAACACTTCGAATAATTTCTCAATGCCGAGGACCCACGCTTCGACTTTCAACGGATCTAATCCCCCGTGAAACTGTGGTGGTTTCATTTTCTTGAATTCTTTAGTGAGAGCTATAATCCGGTCATCATTCTAATGATCTGGCACGGGTGGTGCCGGAGGTGGAGGTGGCGGGTGTGGTTGCTGCCACTGTTGTTGCCACTCCTGTTGTTGTCTCAAAGCTTCTGCCATTTCCTGTATCAGTCTTTCCATCTTGTCCATTCTGGCAGTTGAGGATTCTTCTATTTCATCTCCTCTGGTTCTCACCATCTGATTAAACTTGCATTATATTTTATACAAAAGGTACACAAAGATGCATGTAACAAGGAGCATACATATTCAGGTAATTTGCAATGCAAGTAATTCACAACTCATAACTTATAATTGTTCATATCAAAACATTTAAGAATATAATCAATGCTTCCAAATTCATATTTATCACATGAATGCATCCTAGATCTTATCTAGACGCTCATTGCTCTTTTTGGACAAGTGTGTGAGTTATTAACTCGTGCTCTGATACCACTCTGACATGACCCGAACCCGCCTCCATGGGTTAAGGACGTAACCGGCCAGTAATCCTGTGATTACCTACGGCCTCAAACCAAAATAGACATAAGTCAACAGAGTAGAGGGGCCAAACGGAAGCAATAATCAAAAACTTTGTCCATAGAGTCGTGCTTATATGCACTTCAAAACAAATCAAACTCATATACGTTAATAACCCACGTCAAAGGTACAGTACCATAAAATTCTTTACAGACAGGATCATCTAATTAAGTCAACCCATGACAGACTATTTACAAATATACATAAAGTCCTTGCCGACAAGACAAAATATAATTACATAACAAAAAGGCAAGGATAAGTCTCAAGAGTGAGACGCAAGGTTGACTTCCTCAAAACTCGTATTTTCCTAGCAGACTTCACTGGGGCTGGGTTTGGACTTCCCTTGGCTCACCTACAAACACATGAATGAGCGTGAGCGATTGCCCCGTGAATAATATCAAATACAGAAGCCATATAAACAATATGTAGAATAATGGCCCAATTCATATTCCTACTTAACATATGTACATTTATATTAAAACGGCCTTTGGCCCATTCATTCTTGTCAAAACGGCCTTCGGCCCATTCATTTGTATCAAAACGGCCTTTGGCCCATTCATTCTTGTCAAAACGGCCTTCGGCCCATTCATTTATGTCAAAAAAGCCTTCGGCCCATTCATTCTTGTCAAAACGGCCTTCGGTCCATTCATTTATATCAAAACGGCCTTCGGCCCATTCATTTATATCAAAACGGCCTTCGGCCCATTCACTCATTCTTGTCGAAACGGCCTTCGGCCCATTCATTTGTATCAAAACGGCCTTCGGCCCATTCATTCTTGTCAAAACGGCCTTCAACCCATTCATTTATATCAAAACGGCCTTCGGCCCATTCTTTCTTGTCAAAACGGCCTTCGGCCCATTCAGTTATGTCAAAACGACCTTCGGCCCATTCATTTGTTCGTATCAGACTTTTGTCCACGATCCCAATTAGCAAATTCGTAAGGCCTATAAGGGAATAACAATTGGACATTCACAAGCTTTCAAATATTGATATTACTCACAGTGATCGGCTTGTGGATTTGCCCTGGAACTTGACCCTACACATTTCATGAACACAAAAGGGTCACTGACAGTTCAATCCGCTCTTTAATTCACATATATCTCTTTAGGCTTAATTCACATTTCATTATCTCATTTACAATGCTTAACATATGCCTAAGAGTGCTTACAAGTGAAAGAGAACGGAAAACAAAACACAGAATGCATTTCCAGAATTTCAGAAAACAGGGTCCCCGCTCGAGCGTCAACTTCCCCGCTAGAGCGGAACTCTAAGGCCTGCAAAAGTACTCGATAGGTGAAATTTACGCTTGAGCGTCCAATATAGCGCTCAAGTGGAAGGCCTCTCAACATAGCTCCCCGCTCGAGCGTGAACTTTCCCACTCGAGTGGACACCAAGCCTGCAAGAACAAATACTAGGAGCTCGAAATCCCCGCTCGAGCATGAATTTCCCTGCTCGAGCGGACATCGAAATTATGTGTTTCCCAGATCGTGTAATTGAGCTCCAATTCAACCTTCCATCTACAATTCTTGCATGCAATGGCTCAAAACTCAAATATACACATATTAATATGATACCACTACAATATTACAACATTAGGAAGCTCAATCTCTTATATCATTTACATGCATGCCTCAAATTAATCCCAATTCATCACCAACATATCAAATTCTAACATGCAAAGCCTATCCTTTCATAATCTCCTCTTGCATGTAAGAAATACACATTATTCACAGCTTATTTGGTGAGGAAATGGTCACACACATGGATTTCCTTCAAACTTCAACATGGATTACACAATTTACGCTCAAACATGGAAATCTATAACAATTCTTCACATGCATGCTTCTATTAGCTTGAAATTCAACATGTACAACTCAGTTCCTTTTCATTCAAACTAATTCATGTTCTTGACCATTATTTCAACTTGAATTCACAAAATTAGAACTTAATATACATGAATTCACTTACCTAGAGGCTTGATTCTCCCAATCTATGGTCAAAACTTGAATAATCTTCAAGGCTCCCAAGCTTTGAGCTAAGTTTGCTCAATTCTCTTCTCTCCTCCTCTCTACAGCCGGCTCTCTCTTCCTCTCAACAGTCTAACTCAGATTTTTGAGTTCATAAGGGCTAGAGGGGAGTGTAATGCTATCATACAACAAGGCCCACTAACATAATATTTCAGTATAAAATATTTGGGCACTAATTCATCAATTAAATCGACTTAATCTGGCCCGAATCGATTTTTCAATTAAATTTTACCGTAGGCTCTAAAAATTACGCTAATCACAAAGGCGAAATAAATTTCGCGTTTTGTACCCGATAAGGCCCTCAATTTAATTTCCAAAGCGGATTATTCAAACAGATATTCCTACGGTGAATAGAAAGAATTGCAAAATCACATATATTCACATAATGGCACATAAAATCATGCTAAACACATAATCATATTCAAATTAAGGACCAATTTAGCATATTACGGAACAGGGCTGTCACACTCATACTCATGCAAATATGTTAAAGCGTAAAACTTACAGTGTACTCCAAGCCAAAACAAAAGCTAGTTAGAAAGAATGCATGATCCTAACTATACAAGATGCCTAATGCAACACATGTAATAATGCAACTAAATAGGCTCGGCTATCTAAGATGGCATATGAATGCAGCAATTTGATAACGTGCTTTGAAACACGTATTCAAATAGGTATTGAGATATAAGGCAGTTTGAATGATGCGCTGAGCCTCAATGCATGCAAGACAAATGAATGATGCACGCATGTGAGCATAAGGTATGCTAATCGAAATATGTCCTAATCTAACCACCGAAAGTAGTTAAATAAAATGGAGAAAGACGTAGCGTTGGAAGACATGCACACACGCACGCACCCTTATTACAACATTGCACCCTCTCAAAGGGGGATCCGAACAAATAAGCTAAGCTACACTAAGCTAAGCTAATTATTACAAAACGACTAATTAACTATTCTAGCTAATTAATTACAATACAATTCAATAACTAGCTACACTAAGCTAATTAAAATATTACAAAATAGATTAAACTAATTAATTACAACACATGTAATCCAATAACTAGCTAATAAAAGCAATAAAGTGGCCTCGCGGGTGAGGGAGACATGCATGCTTGGTTGCGTCCTCCTGAAAATCCATTGCCTTGCCACCGGTTGCCTCTGTTTTCACTCGCCTTGATCTCTGAATACTAAACCAATATTCCAGGCTGCCTCTGCTCCAAAACAAGAACACCTTACACAAAAATGGACTGGTGGCCAGTCGGCCACTGCTTTTTCCTTGCTTTTGCTGCAACAAAGAGCAATAGAGGCAAAGCAATGTATTTTTCAAGGAATGTATGTACTGTTGCCCTCCTTATCATGTCTCAAGCTCAAAGGAGTATGGCACTTGGCTCTCAAGCCACCAATCAAGCATTTTCTTGCATGATGCCCAAAGAACCAAGCTTGTACAAGCTTAATGAATGCACAAAAACAAGACTCTAGGCCACTACATTGTCATGGATGATCAAAGGCAATGGAGACAAAGGAGATTGGCTCATTTCATTACTTTGAGTATGAAATGGACCAATCTACCTTGTGTTCAATGTAATGTCCCATTGAACACATGCAATGCACACAACGTGCTTATATTGGTCATGTTTTACATGATTCATTTTGTTTACCCATTTTAGCATTACCAAGCCACTCTTTAGTCAATTTGTCCAAGGTGATTCCTCTAGTGAGACAGGGGTCAACCAAAGGATGGTTTAAAACATGAGAGAGATCATGCCTTTGGCCAGGAGGAACCCTCAAAAGAGGGTTAAAGCCATTGAGCACAAGCTCTATCTCAAGCTGAAACACAGTCATAAGGTTAACTAACCCTCAAAACAAATGGAAAAATAAAGAAATGACGGAGGGTCCAGACTTTTGAGTGCTGAAATGGCATGAAAAATAATGCTAAACATGCAAGCAACACGTGTAGAACATGTTAAGAGCCAAAAGCATTAAAACCAGCCAAGAGCACTACACTAGAGGCATGCAATATCAAGCTTAAATGACCAAACCAGCTCTAGACAGAGCTTAAACATGCCAAAATAGTGGCTAAAACATGTTGAGATGGAAGCACAAATGGCAAGAAAAACATGCTCATGTGTTGGGCTACAAACAAGGCTCAAAACACAACTCTCAAAAGCAATGAAAGAGTGAAAGAAGTGAGAGTGTGACAGAGATATATGCACTAAAACCACATGTTAAATGATGCTATAGCATGCACTCATCTCATGCAAAATATGTTAGAGGCCTTAAAACAAAAAGCTAATGAAGCCATTTGCACTATAGCCATGCAAGACAAGGCTCGTATGACAAACACAGCTCAAAACAGAGGTAAAGCATGCTAAATCAGTAGTAAAAACATGCTGAGATCAAGTCACAAAAAGGTAGAAAAACATGCTCACATGTTAGGCTATCTACACTTGCAAACAAGGCACAAGGAGGGAAGGCCACCCCCTCCCATTTTGGATCTGAAAACATACTTTTTGCCACTGAAATTCCAAAGTGTTAAAAGGCCAAAAAAAGTTGTTTTAAAAGCTTTGAAAAATGGCACAACACTTTAGCAAACAAGCTACAAAAGAGGGTGGACCACCCCTAACTCCAAAACACACCTCAAACCACTATTTTAAACCATAAAAATAGAGTTTTTAGAGGTTAAAACCAGCCTCAAAATAGCATGCAAAGGCGGCTAAGCAAACTAACTAAAACAAAGCTTTAAAGAGGTAAGCCATATACCTTTGAAGCACAACAACAAACAACAGTAATTCTACACTAAAACCACTCTTAGAAGCTCAAACAAGGCCTCCAAGAATCACAACTCCAAGGTGAAGATGTTTGGTCAAGGGTCTTAGAACAAAAGTGTAGAGAATTTTCACTTTCAAGCACAAAATAGGGAGAGAGACAGTGAGAGAGAGTTCTAGAGAGAGGAAATTTTGCTCACAAAATTTTGTAACCCCTCAAATGGGAGAGAGACCTCCCCTTATATAGAAATGCAAGCCAAAAGCTTGCTTTCATCCCTCTATACACGTGTGTGGAGATGGCAATCAATGATCAACAGCTGTCACAACTGGCAAAGAAAATATCTGAAAAAGGAGAAAAATGATCCTCTGCTACTTCAGGTGGCCGGTCGGCCACCTCCCCTAGTCAACCGACCACTTCAAGTGGCCGACAAGGGGGAAAAGTGGCCGACAATACCCAAAAGTGGCCAACAAGGCTCTTTCCCCCTCCAGGCAAGAGGCACCAAGGTTTGGTCCAAAAACAAGCACAAAACAAAGAGGGTTTAAAGGCTCAAATACACGACGTTTCGTCGAGAACTTCGGGCACTCAAAACAGGCACAAACATGCACAATCATTGAGTTCACAACAATGATGTCTGAGTCTTGGGGTCGGTAAAAAATTGGGTGTCTACACTAATCGCATGAATGTCCCACCGTCAAAGCTCTACAACATGACTTCACCATGGACTTTCTCAATCTAGGGAATTGATGTTATCGAGGTTGTCTCGCCAAAGGGTTCAAATGGACATGAGTTTATCTTGGTGATCGACTATTTTACTAAGTGGTGGAAGCTCAATCTTATTTAGTGTTAAAGGCGTCACATGTGACCAAGTTCATCAGAAACAACATCATCTGTAGGTATGGGGTACCAAATGAGATGATTTCAGATAATGGCTCACACTTCAAGAAGGAGGTGGTAGATTTGCTTGAGAAATACAATGTGACTTTTCACAAGTCATCAACATACAGACCATAGACCAGCGGAGCTGTTGAGGCCACCAACAAGAATGTCAAGAACATCCTATGAAAGATGGTGGAAACCTACAAGGATTGGCCAGATAAATTCCCTTTTGCACTCTGGGTTATAGAACGTCGATTCAAACATCCACATGGGCTACCCCTTATTCTCTAGTATATGAGATGGAAGCTATTTTCCAATCGAGATTGAAGTACTGTAATGCCCTAAAATAATCCAACATAATTTAGGTACCTCAACCAACATTCATTAAAGAATAATAGCAATTCTCTAACCTTTACATCATTAATCAATAAGGTTTGTACAAAATAGTTCCACATGCGAATTATACATTCAATGATATAAAATACATGAATCTATAGCATGTAGAACATCAAACCCCAAAAATAAATAAAATGCCCTTAAGGCTTACATATTCCAAGGCTTAAGCCCAATTACACAAAAATGATTTCACGAACCCATACATTTATAGCCCTTGGCTAACAAAATGAACCATAACAAAATAAGAGTCATTCACTCTCCGTAAAATATGTCCACACCCTCAACTCGGCGAGATCACCGCAGCTTTCTTGCCCTAAAATCCCATAAGGGTGAGCTTAAAGTCCAGTAGAGAATTCTTAACGAAGTATATACATTTATGCAAGATTTCCAATATAAAATGCACATGCCATGCTATGCCCCAAAATAAAGGGATTTTATTTACATCTTTTGAAAATCACCATGCACAATGATAACTTAAAATCTCAATGATTCAGAAAATTACAATTTAATTCAATGGGGCAGTAAATACGACTCAGGTAATCCCTAGGTTGGTGTCTGCAAGTAGGCATAACAAGCACTACCAAAACCCTACTTTATCGGTTGCTAACCGGAAGGGAAGTGGTACCTCATCCGCACGTGTTTTTGGTCTTTCACCCCGGACACTTAGGCCAACTTAATCAATCTCATCTACACCTCCTATTCGGACTTACTAACGTATTTACCCCAAAACATTTCAATAATTCTCATTTCACAATATTTCCTTCTTAATGTAAGTCTCAAATCCCAATTCAATATTCATAACATGCAAGGCTTTGAAATGCCAATGCAACAATTATCTATGCCACATAATGTTTCTCCACTTTGAAAATAACTCTAACAAATATTCTGTAATGATCTAAATTCCCATTTTTCTCCTTTCAATGCCATTTCACAAAATAGCCCAAATGTTCGCTACAATTCATCAATATATATAACAATATTTCCATAATTTATAAATTCCCAACATTTTAGTCATTTCAAGACTATAGCAATATTTGGACAACAACTTCCAATCTTAACAGTTCTCATATGTTATGAAGCCCATCATCTATATATGTAGTTGTGTAAAATCAAGAAAATTTTCCATTTTCTTTACTCATTTAGGCACATAAAAATATATATATATATATATATTAACCATATCCACCATGTATCCTCAATTTCTTTCTTTTAAAAACCCCAAAATTTCTAGGTTTTTCCTAACAACAACACACACACCCAAACACTTGAAAGAAATCCTAAAAAGAGAACATCATCCCTTACCCAAAGTGATTCAAACCCTCAAGAGATCATTTAAAAGAAACAAGGTTAAACCCATTTTTGATGATCTTAACATTCTTGAGCGCCAAACAAAAATCAAAACTTTCTTATTAACATCAAGAAAACTCCAAATTTAATATCAACCTTGCAAAAACATATATACAAGTCAAAGAAGTCCCTACCTCAAGTTCTTGAAGAGAAAAGAGATAAAATCCCCAAAATCAACAGTGACGAATCCCGATCTTCACCACATCTAATGTAGCTCTTGAGGAGCTCTTCAACTTTGATGAAGGAACAAGGATCAAAATCCCAATGGATTCCAAGAAATCAAGGTTTTAAGATGTTTGGTGAGAGTTTTTAGAGAGAAGGAGGAGCAAAAATGCTTTTACAGTGAGAAAGGAGTGTTTAAAAGTGATATACACTCAGCCCCAAAAGAAAGAAAAAACAGGGTTTTTGGACTTAGATCCGTCCCGCACGTGCGACACCCCTTCCCGAAAGTGCGGAAACCCCCTCCGTGCTTGCGGCTCTCACCCCCGCATGTGTGGTGCCCTTCCCCTACACATGCCTCCGCACCTGGACATAATTTAGTGTTGTATCATGGATCTCCCTTGCTCTTCGCACGTGCGGCTCTCCCCTCCTGCCTAGAAAATTTTCTAGCTCACCCGAAAACACACCAAGCCCAACTTCGCACCTTCCGAAACACATGAAATTCGGAATAGCAATAAATAAGAATGAAAATTTTAGAGGAGGAGTTTTCCAAAACAATAACCCAACGGCCAAACCAACGCCTCACACTAAAACCTGATACTATAATAGTAAACCCAAGGTTAAGCAAAGAGGAACGAAATGAATAACATGCCCAGTCATCACAAGTACCATCACTAAGGATCGTGGTCAATTGTCAGATAACAGAGGCAGACTGGTAGTAGAACAGATTCAAAGAATTCATGTTGTTTGACGAGAGAAGGTTGAAGGCATTGTATCACATCCAAGGATATCAGCACAGAATTGCTAGGGCCTTCAACGAGAAAGTCAAATCCAAGAACCTCAAAAAGGAGATATGGTGCTCAAGGACAACCGAGCCCCCATCCATGGCCCTAGGGGCAAGTTTAGATCCAATTGGACTGGTCTTTACATCATCAAGTCTATTTGGTCAAGAAGAGCGATTATCCTTATGGATTTGGATGGCTTGGAGTTCTCACAACCGATCAACATGGACAAGTTGAAAAAATACTATCCCTAAGAAGCTCACTAGGCCAAAAACCCGAAAGGGCGACCTAGGAAAAAGTTAGAGCATGAAAAATTGGAAATAAAGAAAAATAGAGCCCGCAAGGTTGAAAACCCGAAAGAGTGGCTTTACAAAAGTTAGAGTGCAAAAGATAAGAGTAAATACTCGAGTGAACCCTGTCCAAACTATGTAAGAGTAAATACTCGAGTGAACCCTGTCCGAACATGTTTGAAACTCAATATAGTCGGAATAATCACATTAACAGCTGCATTGACAGTTATCTTCATTCCCAAATGTTATTATCCCAAGTTGAAACTGTTCTCCACATAACTAACGGACATCCTGATAGATCATGGAACCAATTGACTAAAAGTTTCTTTTGTTTTACATTCATAATACTATCACCTAATAGGTATGACTGACACTTATAAGAAATAAGTTTCTTTTCTCCTCACTCTCTCTCTCTCCCCGTTTTAGTTTTTCTATTTCCCCAAAGCCTCATTTAGTGTTAATGAAAGTAATGCCCCTGATAAAATGGTCCTTTAGGTGTTTGCCCATTTCAATTTTAGATAAGCTAAAGCTCAGTTGTGGATCAAAATATCTAATACTTGATTCATAGGAATCTAAGAGTTGGTGGGTACATTGACCACCTTAAGCAGGCATCATCTAATGGGCATTGGAATTCAACTTGAACAAGTTCTTTGTGATTTGTTTGGAACAGGGTATTACTATTGCTTCTTAAGTGAACATGCAACCTAGTGCGGGAGCAGATTCTATTTCTATTACTATCGCTATTGATGAAAGGCTCACTCAAATCTCACCTTCACCATCGGGGTGTTGTATATTTAGAGTACATAAACAACAACATGGGGTAAATGAGAAGGCCTATGAACCAGAGACTGTTGCAATAGGTCCTTACCACCACGGTAAACGTAGCCTACAAATGATGGAGGAGCATAAGTTGCGCTGTTTGCAATTACTTCTTAAAAGAAAAAATGAGATTCGTGCAGATAGATACGTCACTGCTATTATATCCCTAGAACAAGAAACATGTAGATGTTATGCTGTACTGATAAGCCATAGTGCAAACGAAATTGAAATGATGCTATTGGGCGGTTGCTTTATCATTGAATTGATGCGGAAGTTTGAGATGGCATACTTGAGAGACAAGAATGATTCTATTTTTCAAATCGATTGGATTGTTAGTAGGTTGCAGCACTATTTAAAGCTATTTGAAAAACAGTTACCATTTTTTATACTCTGCAAGTTATTTGACATGATCGAGATTCCAAACCAACATAACGGACTCATTTATCTTGCCTTGTGTTTTTTTCATGATCTTTTGTTCCAGGAACTAATTAGGTTAGGCAGCTAACAACTTCATTAGCTTAAGTGGCCGAGTTTAACTCGAACTAATCTTGCCTGGCCTCCAAGAAAGAGAATCTACAGAGTAATTGTAGCTTGACGATACCAGTTTAACTTAAGCAACTCATTTGATGTTTTCTAAATCACCCAAGTGTTCAATTATCAAGTGCAAAAGGGTGAATTTGAATTCGCTTTAATCTGCATCCTATTTCCATTTCTTTTCTCTAGCTTTCTCTTCTAGATCTCATGGAGAAAGTTTCTCTCTAACTCTCTCTGTCCGTCTCCAACTTCTCTCTTTCGTTCTAGGACTAATAGTTTCACTAGCTTAACTGGCTAAGTTTAACTCAAACTGATCTCGCTTAGCCTCTAAGAAAAAGATTTTACTAGTAATTGTAACTTAACGATATTAGTTTGACTTGACACTACAAGAAAATACAGTTTTGGCGACCACTTTTGCCGACTAAAAATATTTTGGTTGCCAAAAGTTGTGAAATTGGCGACCAAAAATTATGTTAGTCGGTAAAAGTACAATATTTAGCTACTAAATTTTTTTAGTCGGGGTATATTAATTTTTGGCGACTAAAAAAAAATTTAGTCGCTAAAAATCTCACAATTGGCGACTAAAAAAAATTTAGTCACTAAATTTGCCACAATTGGCTACTAAAAAAATTTTTTTGTCGCTGTATATATATTTTGGCAACTAAAATAATTTAGTAGCTGAAAGAAAAATAAAAATTTGCTTTTTATCTTTGGCGACCAAATGTTTGGTCGCCAAAAATTGAATTTCAGCGACTAAAAAATATTTTGGTCGCTGTATATATAGTTTTGGCAACTAAAATAATTTAGTCGCTGAAAGAAAAATAAAAATTTACTTTTTATCTTTGGCGACCAAAAATTTGGTCGGCAAAAATTAAATTTTCGCGACTAAAAAATACTTTGGTCACTGTATATATAGTTTTGGCAACTAAAATAATTTAGTCGCTAAAAGAAACGTAAAAATTCACTTTTTATCTTTGGCGACCAAAAGTTTGGTCGCCAAAAATTTAATTTCCGCGACTAAAAAATACTTTGGTCGCTGTATATAAAGTTTTGGCAACTAAAATAATTTAGTCGCTCAAAGAAACATAAAAATTCACTTTTTATCTTTGGCGACCAAAAGTTTGGTCGGCAAAAATTTAATTTCCCCGACTAAACAAATACTTTGGTCGCTGTATATATAGTTTTGGCAACTAAAATAATTTAGTCGCTAAAAAAAAAAAAATTTACTTGTTATCTTTCGCAACCAAAATTTTGGTCGGCAAAAATTTAATTTCAGCAACTAAAAACTATTTTAGTCGTTGTATGGATAGTTTTGGCAACCAAATTATGGCTTCTGAGTTTTAAAAATTTATTTTAAACTGTTTGGTTAATCTTATTTCAAACAACTTTTGATTCTAACAACTTATTTTATGTCAAAAAAGCTGATTCTGAGAAATTACTCACCTGTTGTTTCTGATTATCTGCTTCTGCTGTGCACATATTAATTCACAGTTATACTTCTAGATTTTTTTATTTTTTATTTTTTATTTTTTAAAAATAGAAAAAGACACAAATGGACTATAAAATATTATTATTATTTTTTATGAGAAATGTAGACGAATAATGAATAATCAAAAATAAAAGTTAATTGAAAAGCTACTTCACAGTTTATTTAACAAACACTACTTAGCAACTTAAATCTATATTGCAACAGCTATACCAAACAGATTATCAGTTTTTGATTAAAGTCATAATCTATAATCTGTTAAGCTATAATCTATAATCTGTTTTAACAGCTACACCAAATAGGACCTACCTCATTTGGTAGGCAAATATACACTTTTGGTGACTAAAACATATTTACTCAGCAATAAAACTCAATTTTTTTTTTCTTTTGTGGGAACACATACTGCCCAATTTGAGTTCATGTTTAATTTTATTATTATTATCATTATTGTTTATTATTATAATTTTCTTTTTTATTTATTATCATTTTGGAGGGATTTTTAAATTAATTTTGTGAGGAACTCTGGAGGGATTTCAAACACACTAAAATGAGTTAGGGCTTAAATACGTCTCTCTCTCTCTCACTCTGTCTCTCTCTCTCTCTCTCTTTCTCTCGCATCTGCCCTCTTTCGATTCTTTCACGCCTCTGTCTCTCTCATTCCATTACTCTCTCTCTCACGCCGATTGCCCTCCTCTTGATATTGAATCTCTGTCACTTTGTTTCCATTGTCGTTGGGTAAGGAGCATCACTGCCATTGAGCACCACCGTCAATCCACTATTGGAGTATTACCCCAGTATGTCCTCTCTATTTTGCCTTCTCTCTGTCCCTCTCTCTACCTCTTTTCCCCTAATATCTATCTCTCTCACTCTGTGACTCTCTCTGTCTTTGTTTTCTCTTTGACTAAAGTAATTTTGTTCTACAATGTCTCATCTACCAGGGCCTTCACCATCCCCATTTTCTAAAGCATCTTCAACTCTCCCTAAAAACAATTTGAGGTATAAATATCCCTCTCTTTCTATAAAATGATTCAAGGAACATGTAATTTATTGTTTTTCTTTTTTGGGGTTGTGAAAGCCTGAAATTCGTAACACTTAAATTTTATCCTATAGATTCATCATATACTTAATTTATACTGGTAGCACCAGATAAATATTCTTGAAGCTGCCTTACTGAACTTTGCTTATGTGATCTTCATCTTATACTTAATTTATACTAGTAGCACCCTATAAAGGTTTGGAGTTTTACTGACTAATATTTCTTGAGTTGCCAAAATATAAATTTCTGCGACCAAATTGAATTAGGTCAGCAAAAGTCGAAGAGGGAAGACAAAAAAAAAAAGAGAAAAAAGTGAGGTTAGATTCTGTTGCCATGAGAGCTCTAAATGTTGTGGAGCGCAAAACTGATGCTAACAAAATCAAAACTCTTTCCGAAATTGTAGGGGTGGCCATGTTTGGTTTGATTTTCTAAAACTTTATTCAAATTTATTTTTTTAAGACTAAAAATTAGTTTCGTAAAAAAATTTTAAAAAGAAAAACTACCTTACTTGTCAATTTTATATAATTTTACGAAGGATATGATTAGCTTGTTTGGTTTGGATTTTCAGTATTCACTTTTTAGAAAATTGAATTTTTTTATTTTTCGTATTTTTTTGTTTTTCACTAAATTTTATATTCTAATGTTTTTTAAAAATTTTCGATATACCAAACATAAATACACTTTAAAAGTATAATATTTGTAAAAAAAATATTTAAAAAATTCACTGAATACTAAAATAAAACAAATTCACTGAATACTAAAATATTTTAAAAAGTCACTGTTACTTAAGTTCTGGCTAGAAGAAGTTTTAGTCCTTGTATATGGGTTATTTGCCGACAAATAACCAATTTAGTCGCTACAGGTCTAAAATTTGAGAGGGAAATTACTTTCATATTCGCGCCCTCTTCTATATTCTCTGTTTAAACAAACACAAAAGTCCTCTTCTCTCACACATCATCACCAAACCTCACCCCACCTCATCTCAGCGCAATCCCTCACCACCGTCGCTCACCGTGGCTCACCGTACATTGCACATCGCCACCGCCGCAGCCGCAAATCACCACTGCCACCGCCGCAGATCACAAGTTCTCTCTCTCCCTCTCTGTCTCGGTTGTGCTCTCTATCTCGCTCTCGGTCTCTTCTCTCTCTCTCTCTCTCTCTCTCTCCCTTCCTCTATTTCCCCAACTATCAACTCTTGCTATAGGGTTTTATATGATTTATACTAAATAATTTCGTGTTGATTTCTTAAACTGGTTTGATTTCTAGAGCTTTATGGGTTTGATCTCGTAAATGGGTTTGATTTTACTGGTAAAATTTACTTTCGCCCTCTTTTTCCTTTCTCTCTCATTAGTTTCAAAGCCCTAATCCATTGATTGTGAATGTATTTGCATGTATGGCTACTCATTGATTGTGTATGTATTCTCATGTGTTCTGATTGTTTGAATTGAAATTTGATTCTATGATTGCAATAGTAAAAAATTTATTGGCTTCCATTTGATGATTATTTCTCAAATTTTGGGCAATACCCCTCATTTTGCTAGTTTTCAGGAGGTTTCTCAGTCTCACTCCATGGTTTTGCTACATTTGTTTTCTTAGATCTTGTGTAGCCTTGGATTTGGTGTTAGAGTAATAGTGTAATTCTCTGAGATATATATCTGGTTTTCCTCAAGCTAATATCTTTGTTTATTTACCTACTTAAGATCTATATATTAAACATATAAGGAAGTCTAACTTATTAAGTCCTCCTATTCACACTCTCCTTTTACAGAACCCTAGAAAATAATCTTGCATGTCCAGGGAGGTTTTACTTTTGGGCTTAAAAATTCAAAATGGCAACAAAGGAAGAATTGTTTTAAGACTGGGAAATATCTTTACGACATGAATTTTTCTTAGTGAATTCACTCTCTCTCTCTCTCTCTCTCTCTCTGTGATTTAGTTTGATTAGATGTATGAATGTAGTAGTGTATATGCTTGTGTGTTTATAAGATTTGATTGTTTGAAGTTGTTTTATGGATTGTTGTCTTGTTATGTAAAAGTTTGATCTTTTTGACGCGTCATAATCAGAACTTTAACGGGTTATATCATGTTTGTTTTTTAGCTACTTTCAAGCCTTTTGCATAGTTTAGGATTATGATTGGATGGATTAGAAATTATTGGAACAATAAGATCCAGATCTAACATTTTAGTATGAGGTCCGTGTTTCTTATTTTTTTTTAACTCACTGTATCTTTGGGAGAAAAACTCAAAATCAATGAGTTTATAAGAATTAATAATTAAATTCATAAACTTTTTCACTGATCTGTAAATATTTTATATAAATCTCACTAATGTGTAATTTCCCCTAATTTATTTGTGAAGTACATAACTTTTGTTGAGGCTGTCTTTTTATGGTAATTACATCTGCCTAGATATACAGCGTACTCAATAGTGTGTTGATATCTGATTTAATCTTTGTAACAAGCAACCTTATTGGGCTTATTGGGGGATTGAATTCCCCACTTGCGACAAAGAAGGATCTTGACTTGGATCGGGGCAGAATTGTCGTATGTGGGATTTGATTTCAATTAGTTATTGGTCCTTTTCCATTATTGTCTTTTTAACGTAATTGATGATTGAAAAAATTTCTAAGACCGTCACACTATGGGTGATTGATTATTTGCAATAAGTTTTTGCCTTGAAAGACTCCCCCTTTCTCTCTATTGCACTTCTTTTTACATACATAAAATTATTCTTAGCCCCATCTCTTGTTCTTACTAAAATCACATCTCCTGTTCTTACTCAAAAATGAATTTGAGTGAAAACTTTATTTGATATGAAACAATCCATTGAACAATCTCATATTTCAGCACAAGGTTGAGTAAAAGCTTCAGTAATGGCAAAGTCTTAAAATTTGATTCTTCCTTTAGTTGGAGGTTTTACGGAATGAATTTTTCTTCTTTTGCTGGGAAATATCTTTGTGTTTTTTTTTAACTTCCGTAAAACATTGTTTTATACTTCAAAGTGACTGCTTGAGCAAGAGGCAAGCTCAGTCCCAAGACTCCCTACTACCACTAACAAAACTCATAGCTGGAGTAAACTTTGTTTTTCCCCCAATGAGCTAGAAATAATTGCTATTTCTATTTTCATTTGCAAGTGACTGCTTCTCTGAAATGCATTGACATGGCCTTTTAAGTGTTCATTAGATAAAAATATCTCACAGAGGCTTTTGTTGCTCCACAATTACATTTTTGTTGTGGTTTCTCCCTGGTGATCAAGGTGCACAGTGTCAGGCGTTTGTTTGGGTGAAAAGTTCTAGATGTTGGAATTAAGTAAGAAGACAAATTTCTGTTTGAGTTGGTTGTATGCTGTTAATGTTTAACTCTGTCAAATTCCAATTTCCCGAGCATATCATTCTCTCCGGAGTTTTACATACTTGGGAGTTAATTTTTTCTGTTTGTGTATACTTGTCATTGTATCAAAATAGAACATTGTTGAAGAAGAAAAGAACAGAAAGATCACAAGAGTACTCGATTGAATGATAAAATATTCTAAATTGTGGCAGACTGTCAAAGTTACCAAAATATTTTTATCTGTGATCTAATATTCTATACGTGCGAAAGATCAGTAACTGCAACTTTATTATGTTGTGATATCTGTGACCTAATTAATTGATTTAATTTAGGATACTATGATCAGCACAAATGTGTGATAGCTGAGCTTCACAGTAATTATTATGTAGTTGGACCAAGGTTCAAGAAGAAATCTAAATTGAGGTAGGAAGAGACAATCTGCTGCTGCTAAATGTAAACTTTGGAAACTTTGTGAAAAACTTTGATTCTGCTAAATGTAAACTTTGGAAACTTTGTGAAAAACTTTGATTCTGCTAAATGTAAACTTTGGAAACTTTGTGAAAAACTTTGATTCTGCTGAATGTAAACTTTGGAAACTTTGTGAAAAACTTTGATTCTGCTAAATGTAAACTTTGGAAACTTTGTGAAAAACTTTGATTCTGCTAAATGTAAACTTTGGAAACTTTGTGAAAAACTTTGATTCTGCTAAATGTAAACTTTGGAAACTTTGTGAAAAACTTTGATTCTGCTAAATGTAAACTTTGGAAACTTTGTGAAAAACTTTGATTCTGCTAAATGTAAACTTTGGAAACTTTGTGAAAAACTTTGATTCTGCTAAATGTAAACTTTGGAAACTTTGTGAAAAACTTTGATTCTGCTGAATGTAAACTTTGGAAACTTTGTGAAAAACTTTGATTCTGCTAAATGTAAACTTTGGAAACTTTGTGAAAAACTTTGATTCTGCTAAATGTAAACTTTGGAAACTTTGTGAAAAACTTTGATTCTGCTAAATGTAAACTTTGGAAACTTTGTGAAAAACTTTGATTCTGCTAAATGTAAACTTTGGAAACTTTGTGAAAAACTTTGATTCTGCTAAATGTAAACTTTGGAAACTTTGTGAAAAACTTTGATTCTGCTAAATGTAAACTTTGGAAACTTTGTGAAAAACTTTGATTCTGCTAAATGTAAACTTTGGAAACTTTGTGAAAAACTTTGATTCTGCTGAATGTAAACTTTGGAGACACTCTCCTGAATGTAATTAGCTTTGATTCTTCTAGAAAAACTTTGGCTAATCCTACTATCACCAATGGATGCATATTTGCTCCAGATTAAAAAAAAAAAAAAAAAACCTGATCATTTATTTGTATCTGGATATCCAATTGATGAAGCATATCTGGTTGTCATAACCTTGAATGGACTTCCTGCAGAATTTCTGTCACTTAAGACCACAGCTCCTGCATAATTTTACTCTATTATGGGGCTTTGTATGTTGCTTCAGATACTAAGTCTTCTAATTATGATCTCAGTGTTGCGTACTCCATTACAATATATCACACTCACTCGGTTTCAAAATCAATCATCTGCTAACACTCGAGTGAATCATAATCAGTTTCGTAGAGGAGATAATAACTCCATAGGAGGTTGATTTCGAGGAAATCCGATTCTCTAACTCAGGCCGACAATCTCAATCTTCATCTTCTTCCTCTGGTTCATTTCTATTTTGTTAGATCTGTAGCAAGCCTAACCATACAGCTATTGATTGTTAGTTTTATATGGATGCTTCTTACAATTCTTCTACAAAATCATCCTCTCCATCCTACACTGCCTATATGGCTTCTCAGTCTGTTTCTCCTCTTACAAATTGGCATGTTGATTCTGCTGGTACTACTCATGTCACTAGACCTAAAGCATTAGTCTCTCATCAGTGACTGTTGGTTTCTATTGCTCCTGATCCCGTTCTGATTGAGCCTCATAGTTTCTCAGATGCCATTAACACTCCAGTTTGGGCTGCCGCCGTAACTGAGGAATTTCAGGCTATCCAAAGTCAAAACACATGGATGTTGTTGCCTCTTCCTCCTGGCAAACAGCAAATTGGATGCAAATGATGCTGCCCTGAAAGCAGGTCAATTTGAGCACAGCTCCAACCAAAGCCACCTGATACCGTCCTCAATTCTAGTGGAGACATCAATACAACCTGAAAAACCAAACAGTGGGCAGAAGAACAGAGAAACAAAGTAAAAAAAAATTGAGAATAGGATCAATAACCTGAGGCAAACCTCACTGATATTTGTACTAACAAACTCAAATACCCAGTGACGCAGGACAAGTAGGGACAGCAGCAACAATGTGTTTACGGACTGATTTTAATTGGGGTTTTATGGCTGAAATTGCAATAAGAGTATAGGGGTTTTAAAGGTTTGTTTAGAGTAATAAAGGGGTAAGCGTACAAGCATGAAAACATGAGTTTTTGGCACTATTCAAGGGCTGCTTTAAGCCCTGTGAACAGTACCCGTGAACAGAGTTTGAGCTGTTAAAGTGTCTACAAGAGGGAAAGATGGAGAAGAGGAAGATAGTTTCTACGAATCACTCCTAGAGGCCTTAGGCATCACACAATCCATAAGAAAGCATCAAAGCTCTTGAAAATCTCTAAAATATCAACTTTATTAAATTATAAGCATTACATGACTTTATATAGATTTTAGAGACTTCCTTTATCAACCAAGATTCTAAAATATAAAACTAATAAAATTGCTAGTACATTAATTTGTCCTTTAGTATTCAAATGTTATTCCATGTCAAGATAGTAACAGAATTGAGTTAAGAATATGAATGGAAATGTTTGTTAATTATCAGTCTTGATGTATATGTCTATATGCATTAAAAATTTGTGCTCATTGTGCTCTTTGGCCTTTGATTATGTTAAATTGTAATAGAATGGCTCCTGCGAAAAAGATGCGCCGTTTCCCACCACCAAAGAGGGCATTAATTGAACCATACTCATCGCAGACCGATACACCTACACCTACTCCTGAAGGAGTTGCAGCAGATGGATCTCAGACTATTGTACCATCTCCGTCTGAACAAGCTGCATTGTCAGGATCTGAGACTGTTGCACCATCTCCGTCTGAAAGTAATGCACCAGCTGCATCTGAGAGTTGTGAAGCATTTCCGTTTGAAACGAATCCACCATCTCCTCAAAGTCAACCGAGTGGCACAGGTAATTAAATATGTTTGAGATCTGTCTTCAATTTATATATATTGTTAATATTTTGTAATTTTTAAATACATTAATAATATTATCAATTACCAGGTGCATCTTCATCAAAGCGTGTGCGGGGACCAACAGTTGGAAAAGCAACAGCAAAAAGAATTGCCAACAATAATGGAAACAAGCTGTACATTCCAATCACGGAGACATTCAATGCATTCGAAGGTGTGCTAGCGACCCCAGGATCGAATGAGATCGGCCTTCAAATTAGGAGGATGTGCCCCATTCAAGGCGTTAAGAGTTGGACTGTTGCTGAGCCAGCGACAAAAGCTGCTGTTGTACAAGCTGTCCGGGTATGATTAAATTGCTTTCATAGTCTGTGTGGATGATGGAAATAGTGCTTTTATAATGTGCATATAGGAGCTCATTTGTTTTCTTTGTTTACTTTGTTGGTTTTCGAAGCTTGGTTTTCTATAATCATATATCATGGAAAGATTATAGGGAGTCTTGGTCATAGCTCCCTCATTTAAACTAGTATAATGACACCATTTTAAGGCTTTCGCACTGTTAACATATTTGCAGCTTTCACATTACATAAGTTAAGTTACTTATTGTGTTTGTATTGATTGTAGGATAAATTTGAGATTGGGGATAATTACGAGGATAATTCACTATCCCAAAAAGTTGTGGAAAAGAAGTGTTATGTGTTATATAAAGATTGGAAGTACAGAATGAAGAAGAAATGGGATAAGCTTGTGGATGCGGGAATTGATCCCTATGCTCATCCATACAAAGGAGTACAATCCGATGATTGGAAGTATTTGATTGACCAAGTATGGTTGGATCCTAAAAACAAGGTACGTTATGATTTAGTTATTACTTAGCACTCTTTATCATTGTTTAACTATATATGTAACAAACCCTTATAATTTGGATTATGTAGCGTCGCTACGATGCCGGCAAACTAAATAGGAGCAAGCTACCCTACAATCATAGTAGTGGGTCGCGATCTTTTCCGGCGGCGATGAGCATTGCGGTGAGATGTGTGTCATTGATTTTATTAACTTTATCCACACATATTTAATATGTTAGTGTTGATATCGGTGTTTGGCATATCACAGGTGAAGGAAAACGGTGGCTTGTTGCCAGATATTTGCAATTTCTACAAGGACACTCATCAGAACAAGAAGACAAAAGAATGGATTGATCCTATATGCTGTGATTTACATGTAACTATTCCAATCATTTGGACACTTATAGTAACTACTGTGTTTGATTTATATTAACAATAGTTATATGTCACAATTACAGGAGCAAATGACAATGGTGCGGGATGAGTCTATTGAGTTTGGAACACCGATGACACAGGAGGATATATCAAGAGTGGTGCTGGGGAAGAAGAAGGGATACTTGAGAGGTTTTGGGGTCGGACCAAAGCCCTCGTCTTGTGATGTTGGGTCGAATGTGGCATCACAAGCACGTGAGGAGCACTTGAAAAGGCTTACATCCGAGTTGGAGATACTGCGTGCGGAGCAGCAGAGTGACCGTGAGGAGCAGAAAAAAAAGGAAGAGGAGCAGCAAAAAAAGGAAGAGGAGCAACAAATGAAAGAGGCAGAGAATGCAAGACAACGTGAGGAGATGCAGATGCAGATTTTTGGACTTCAGAGCACGTTGGCGCAAGTTTTGGAAAAGCTCAATCCATCAAAGTCCCCACCATAGCTACTTATGGTAATGGGTAAGTGTGTTAACCAAATTGCATTATATTTATGTTCAAAGTCAAGGCAAATAAACGTGTTATGAGAATATTAGAGAACAAATTGTGAGGCAAAAAGGGGAAAACAACCCATTCGGGGCCAAACATTGGAAACAGCACCGAAACAAATTGGTGGTAGTTTGATGGGGAGAGAGAAGATTGTGAGTGTTTGGATCTAAGCCAAGTGAGATGAGCTTTTTCTTGATGCATGAGTTCCAAAAGTTCTTGACTTCATTGTCAGTTCTACCAGGGAGGTGTTTGGCTATCTGAGCCCATCTGTTGCCTAGAATTCTATGAACATCAATGATGATTCTCTCTTCTTGTTCAGTAAAAGAACCCCTCTTGAGATCTGGCCTCAAGTAATTTATCCACCTTAGTCTGCAACTCTTTCCGCACCTTTGCAAGCCTGCAATATCTCAACAATAAAATTAGAACAAATATTGGGTATAATGGTATTAATACATGACAATATTAATAGTATCACCGATCAATGATAAATCTTATATTGCGGTAGTGTAGAGTTAGATTAGTGGGTGACAAACGATGTCTACTTAATCTTATTTCTGATATTTTGTTTGTTCGTAACTTGTGTCACCGTTAAACTCAATATTTGTTCCAAAATCCAGTCATTGATTTCTAGAAATGACAGTACTAAGTATAAAATAGATCTTGAGCAAGTCCTATAGTGCAGTGAAATAACACCAGACTCCTAGGGATCAGGCAAGCTCAGCACCTATATTCGATTTCCTTCTTCTATCCCTCTCTTGAAATGAGACAAGAAATAACAAGTACTAGTTTAGGAACAGAACTCCAACAGCCATGGCCATGGCTGCTGATGTATGTGATGAGCTTCTTATCTTCTTCAGGAGACCACAGCCCCCTCTTGACTTTCTGTTTGCTGCAACAATGATGGCCCATCTCAGCCCTTCACTACCCAACTTATTAGCACAACTCATTGTCTATATATATATATATATAATTATTGTGCCCTTGTGTGGTGCTTTTATTTCCTTCTAATAATCATAAAAAAATATCAATCTTTTTCTACATACAGAAGGTTCTGTAAACTTCAGCTTTGTTATAACTTCTAAATGTGATGTAGATGAAGTGTGCTTCATTTTATATTAATATATTTATGAACATAGCTTTTACATGAGAGAGAGACAGAGAGAGAGAGAAAGAGAAATGTGATGGAAAATTAACTTGGGATGTACTCATGAGAGGAGAGAGGACCACAGGGGTCTCATTGAGTGTTTTGGCAGTTTCCAAACCTTTTGTCCTCCTCTCAACCATTCCTCTTAACTTGGTTAACACTCTTCTTTAATCAAAGAAGAGATAATATCCCCATCACACACAATTTGTTGACATAGTATGTACAGATGCTACCCTTCAATAAGCAACATCCTGAAAACCAATCAATTGTAACTTAGAAAATGTCCACAAGACCCATCAGCAGCTTAGCTTCAAACCCTTCACAACCCTTGACTCCCAAAAACACTTTGTCTTACCTGAATGCAAAATAAGTAGCATAAAAAATATGAGTTGAAGGTAAGTGTTTTAATTTTTTGTTTGGTGTTGGTAATATGCTTCTGATGATATGGGTCTGTTGTTTTGCTGGAACTTGTGTTGATAATCACAACCTCGTATCTTCCACTCCGCTCTCACACTTACCCTTCTCCAAATAAAAGTTCAACCAAAGCATATAGACTATTCAGAAGTAGAAAGACTATTTTAACTTAGTTTCCATTGTTGAAGCATAGGTCAATATTGGCATATTGTGGAACAATAGTTATAATTGATATATACATATGAATGATGTTTAATTTACAAAATGGTATTGATTGTCATTTAATTTGTTAATGTTTCCTTTACTTTCCATGTAGAAAAAATATTTTTGTCCAATTTTACAATAAAGTCATGTGCAAATATTTTTAACCAAAAGTTACCTGACATTATTTCTCATTTTCTTTGGTACAGATGGATGATCTCGTGCACAAAGCTAAATTGTACAGGACTAATTGGCACTATAATCATTTTTGGAAGGAATATATATTTTTGAATAGATGTGTATGGAAAATATTTTGGAGGAGTAGTAGTTATATTTTTTGGATGAATGTGTATGAAAAATATTTAGATAGACTACTAGTGTGTATATTTTTTGATAGCTGAGCATGGATAACAATTTAAAACATAATAACAACTAATTGTTATGTTTTAAATTGTTATGCTAGATGGATGTGACTTGGATAATTATATAGATTACAAGTGGATTTTTAATTGGAGGAATATGTATCTTTGAAATTACTTGTGGATGAAAGTTTATAATAGTTGATGACTTTCATTAAACAAGTTTAGGCTTGGATGATTTATATTTTGTCGATTGTTCATGATTCAGTTGATTTGAATGAAGCTTGCAAATTACATATTATATTGAATGGATTGGATGAATTATTATGAATTACATGTTTGTTTTGTTGGATGTTGGCGACCAAATGTTGATCTTGTTTTTTTTGTTTTGGCGACCAATTGATTAGTTGGGAAAGATAACTAATACTTTTGACGACAAAATAATTAGTCGTTAAAATCATTAATTTTGGCGACTAAAAATGAATTTGTCGCTAATAGGTCAATTGCCGACTAAAGTTTTAGTTGCGTAAACATTCTTTTTCGCGACTAACATATTTGGTGGTGGAATGTGACAATTGCCGACTAAACTTTTTTGGTCATGGAATGTGCCATTTGCCGACCAAACTTGTTAGTTGTGGAATGTGACAATTGGGAACCAAATTTTTTGGTTGTGGAAACGGGCCTCAGTTGCCGACCAAACTATTTGGTCGTTAAATGTGCGAATTGGCGACTAACATATTTGGTCGGGAAAATATGATTTTTCGCGACTAAAATGTTTTAGCTACTAAATGGATTAGTCGCAGTAATTATATATTTAGCGACCAAAAATTTAGTCAGCAAATATGACTTTTCGCGACAAAAATGTTTTAGCTACTAAATGGATTAGTCGCAGTAATTATATATTTAGCAACCAAAAATTTAGTCGGCAAATATGACTTTTTCGCGACTAAAAAACTTTTTAGTCGCTAATTACTTTCTGCGACCCTCAATTGGCGACCAAAGTGGCGACTAAAAAAATTAGTCGCGGATGACTTTTGCCGACTAAAAATGGACTTTTGCCGACTAAATTTTTAGTCGGCAAAAGTGTTAATTCTTGTAGTGTGAGCGCATCATTTAAGGCTTTCTAAATCGCCCAAGTGTTCGATTCTCAAGTCCAAAAGGATCAATTGGAATTCCCTTTAATTTTCATTCTATTTCCTTTCTTCTCTCTAATTTTCCCTTTTAGTTATGAGGAAGAATGTTTCTCTCTAACTCTCTCCGTCCTTCTCCATCCTTCTCTCTTTTGTTCTAGGAACTAATTAGCTTATCTAACTATTGGTTTCTTTAGCTTAAGTGGCCATGTTTAACTCAAATTAATCATGCTTATCCACGAAGAAAGATAATTTACTGAGTAATTGTAGTTTAACGATATTAGTTTTACTTAAGAAAATGACTTAATCTTTTCTAAATCACCTAAGTGTATAACTCAAGTCCAACATGGTGAATTGGAGCTCACTTTAATTTTCATCCTATTTCCCTTTCTTTTCTCTAACTTTCTCTTCTAGCTCCCAAGAAGAAAGTTTCTCCCCAACTCTCTCTGTCCTTCTCCAGCCCTCTCCCTCGTCTTCTAGGAACTAATTACCTTAGGCAACCAACAGTTGCATTAGCTTAAGCGGCCAAGTTTAACACAAACTAATCTTGCTTAGCCTCCATTAACACAAACTAATCTTGCTTAGCCTCCAAAAAAGAGAATTTACTGAGTAATTGTAGCTTAATGATATTCGTTTAACTTAAGCAACTCACTTAATGTTTTCAAAATCAACTAAGTATTTAATTCTCAAGTCCAAAATGCTGAATTTCAATTCGCTTTAATTTTAATACTATTTCCTTTTCTTTGCTCTAACTTTCTCTTCTAGCTCTCAAAAAAGAAATTTTCTCTCTAACTCTCTCTGCCCTCCTCCACCCTTCTCTCTTTTGTTATAGGAACTAATTAGGTTAGGCAACTAATAGCTTCATTAGCTTAAGTGGCCATGTTTAACTAAAACTAATCATGCCTAGCCTCCAAGAAAGAAAATTTACTGAGTAATTGTAGCTTAACGATAATAGTTTAACTTAAGAAACTCATTTAATGTTTTCTAAATCACCCAAGTGTTCAATTCGCAAGTCCAAAATGATGAGTTTGAACTCCCATCAAATTTCATTCTATTTCCCTTTCCGTTCTCTAACTTTCTCTTCTAGATCTCAAGGAGAAAGTTTGTCTCCAACTCTCTCCGTCCGTCTCCAACTTCTCTCTTTTGTTCTAGGAACTAATTGGCTTGGGCAACTAGTCGTTTTATTAGCATAAGTGGCCAAATTTAACACGAACTAATCTTGCTTAACCTACAAGAAAGAGATTTTGCTGAGCGTAATGTGAACATTCCATCAAAAAGTTTTTGTTTAATTGGAAACCATATTGTCACTAGCATTTGTTTGAATATGGGATAACATGCTCAACAAGCCATGAGTTCAAACATCACTAGTGTTTCTTCATAGGAACATCTATGAAACACATGGAATTCGGGATATCAATAAATAAGAATGAAAATTTTAGAGGAGGAGTTTTCCAGAACAATAACCCAACGGCCAAACCAACACCTCACACTAAAACCTGATACTATAATAGTAAACCCAAGGTTAAGCAAAGAGGAATGAAATAAATAACATGCCCAGTCATCACAAGTACCATCACTAAGGATCATGGTCAAGTGTCAGATAACAGAGGCAGACTGGTAGTAGAACAGATTCATAGAATTGATGTTGTTTGACGAGAGAAGGTTGAAGGCATTGTATCACATCCAAGGATATCAGCACAGAATTGCTAGGGCCTTCAACAAGAAAGTCAAATCCAAGAACCTCAAAAAAGGAGATATGGTGCTCAAGGACAACCGAGCCCCCTATCCATGGCCCTAGGGGCAAGTTCAGATCCAATTGGACTGGTCTTTACATCATCAACTCAATTTGGTCAAGAAGAGCAATTATCCTTATGGATTTGGATGGCTTGGAGTTCTCACAGCTGATCAACATGGACAAGTTAAAGAAATACTATCCCTAAGAAGCTCACTTGGCCGAAAACCCGAAAGGGCGACCTAGGAAAAAGTTAGAGCATGAAAAATTGAAAATAAAGAAAAATAGAGCTCGCAAGGTTGAAAACCCGAAAGAGTGGCTTTACAAAAGTTAGAGTGCAAAAGATAAGAGTAAATACTCAAGCGAACCCTGTCCGAACTATGTAAGGCCTGATTCCCATCTTTGGGATACGTAGACAACTTCATTTCGAGGTTTGGCCATAATCATCTCCAACTCAACTGTTATGCTCATTTGATAGTTCGTTCCATCTTTCCGTCATCTGTTAGTTTGGTTGTGTTACCTCCATTTTGGCAAAAGGTTCAATTGTTAAAGCAAGTTGCGGGCAATTGTTAAAGGGTCACTACCTGACACACATAGAATGTAGTTGCGGGCAATTATAACTCTTTCGATTCGAGGCTATACATCTTAAGGATTGATTCTATGTGTGACAGGTAGTGACTGCTTTTGAAAATGGTTTTGAAAAGTTTTGTTAATTTTTCTCAAAATTTTGCCTTTTACAACACGGACCATTATTTGGATCAAAAAGGAAAATTTTCAGTACTCACAACTTTAATTGCAAGATTTCAACACAAGTACATTCTCCAATTCTTTGATTAAATCAAAATTACTTTTACATAAAAAAAGGGGGGGGGGCAAAGCAATGAATTAGAGGCACAGCTGAGTCATGTTTTCTACCATTTGCCCGCGCTTCGAATTCTCATCACCTTAATCAAGCAATTGCCAGAAAATGCACAGTAGTTGTTGCCAGCGATGCTTTTCCGTCAAGCGATTGACCGGGGATGTTTTGTTTTATGCCTATTTTATTCCAGCAGCCATAAGGGGTTTGTTTGGGATGATTTTTGCTTGTTGTCGCCGATGATGCTTTTCCATTGGGCTGTTGACTGATGATGTTTTGTTTTGTGTCCATTTTATTCTTGCAAGCATAAAGGGGTGTGTTTGGGATGGTTTTCGCTCTGTTTTTTTTTTCTTTCTTACATTGAGTTGTATTTTGTGTTTTGGTTAGTCATAGGCTCGACATTCAGTTCAGAATTCATTGAAATGTAGCCATTTTCAAATTCAAAATTCAACACAAAAGGTTTTTATGCTCAAGTGGTGCACCATTCATGCCTTTCAGATTTACAAAACAAAAATCTTTTATTAGCTTTTAGGATCCCCGATTAGAGTTGTACAAAAAATAGTTGAAGCTATTGGTGTCCACTCCAAAATAAATAAATAAATAAATAAATAATAAACAATAAAAAAAGGAAAAAAGCAAAAAAGGAAAAAAATAGAAGAGGTAATTATTTTCTCAATTTTTGGCAGAAGTCCGGCGGTAGAGATTACAAAGACAGCTTCGTCGCCCAACTCTACAGTCAATTGTCACACTTCATCTTCACTCCTTCGAAGCTCATGAAGACTCTGCCTCGGCCTTAGCAGAACTTTCCAAAGAAATTATTCCCCACTGGCCATCAAATGCAGAGTATGAGGGAACTCCAAATCAAGCCGCAACAGTGGCCTGTCATCTTAGCTCTTTGTTCTACTTTTTCAATGCACTAATCTCTACACAAGCCTCTTTGTATATACATTGAAGTAGGGAGAGTTGCATTGATAGTTGATACACTTCAAACGTCCTGTTCTGTAGTCGACGGGAGAAGTAAGAGACCGCAGTCACAATTCACACATGACCTCAGTGTATACGACTTAGCCTCGATGTCAAACTGTACTGCCATTATTTGTTCAACTGACATTGCTGGAAAGCTAAGAACATGAGAAGTTGGAGAGGCGCGCGTTAGAGGTTCAAGGGAGTTAGAATTGGTTATCTCTATTGTGGATTCATTGAGGACTGGAAACAGAGTGATAGAACCGCGGGAAGAGGCCATATCAGAGGAAAGTGATGCAAAAGAAAGGGGTCACAGAGTGTTGGCAGAGAGAGTTCGCAGCTTTTTGCTCTACCTCTCTCATAGGCCTTGGTTTAAGTAGAAAACGAAAAAGGATAAGAAGACAAAAGGGAGAGAGAGCTGAGGTGATCATTGAAGAATCAGGGTAGTTGGTTGTCGGCCTGCTGACACAAATGTCGAAGCCGCATGTCAGGCTCGACATTCAAAGGGAGAAAGAGACAAAAACAAGAGAGATGAGAGAGACGTATATATATATATATATATATGTATGTATAGGTGTCTGTATGTGTATCTGTAAGTTTGTATAGATATATGTATATCTTTGTATTTATATATATATATATCTACTTGTATATACTTTGTATGTGTATGCATATTGATGTATATGTATACTTCTGTTGTGTATATTGATGCCTTTGTATATCGTTTAAACTCGGTTAAAAACTTCCCTCTCAATATGAAATACTTTGAGATACACATATTGGTTACACTATTGTTATTCTCCTTAATTAAAACCTTCCCTCTCTCCGTATGAAATACGTTGAGATACGCTTGTTGGTTACACCGTTGTTATTCTTCTCAGTTAAAACCTTCCCTTTCTCCGTATGAAATATGTTGAGATACGCCTGTTAGTTACACCATTGTTATTCTCCTCGGTTAAAACCTTTCCTCTCTCTGTATACAATACGTTGAGATACACATGTTGGTTACACCCTTGTTGTTCTTCTCGGTTAAAACCTTCCCTCTCTCTGTATGAAATACATGGAGATACGCCTGTTGGTTTCACCACCCTCCCAGCCTTTCGTGTGAAATGCGTTAGGACATCGTTTTCCCTAGTTACAATGTTTCCTATCTCCATATGAAATATAGAGAGATATGCTTGTTGATTGCACTATTCCCTCCTTTCGTGTGAAACATGTTTGGAATTGTTATTTGCTTACTCCTTTCCGTGTGAGGAATGGTTAGATTTGTTTTGATTTAAGTTGAGGCTTCTTTCATTCATATGTTGCTGACTTGATTATTGCTTATTGCATTGCCTTGCATGATCATGGATTTTCAAAATAATCGGCTTCGCAAAGCGTGTTAGTCCAGTTTTCAAGTGTAGTATTGTGCATATAGCGTATTGCCCCTGAACAACACTGGTTTGATTCCTTTTAATAGGATACATGGACAACCTTTAGGTTCAACCACTTGTGTTTGCATTTTGATTGTCTGTCCACAATCTTACGACCTTGTCAAATAGGTCATCTTCGGATTTTGACATTCAGTCATGTCATTTCATGACTTCGAGCTCTGTCAAAGAGGGGCAATAGTAGACACCCCATTTTGACCGGCCCTAAGACTTTGGCGCTTTCTTTTGATCACCATATGATGAAAAGCAAGAAGGTGTTTCTCACGAAATCCTCAACAACAAAAATCGAATTTGGTTTTCTCTCAAAAACCCTATGCCCCATTTTAGCCAAATTATTTTCGACCTTAAAACCCTCTTTTGAAAATATTTTTCCAAATATTTCTACGATGTTCCGAGGCTCACATTTCGATTAAAATATTGCACTTTTCAGTAAAGTGAGTAAGGACAAAGTGCAAATAAATGGAAGGGAGGTGAACTCTTTGAAAAGTATTTAAAAACAACTTCTTTATACGTTTAGAGCTGAAGGAAATAGGAGGGAATGGAAGAAAACTAGTTTAGAAAAAGGATGAGCATCAAATCGTTAAGAAAGAAATGAACATCCTTCACTAAACTAAGCATATCTCTTCGTAGACTTAGAATTTAGATGTGATGCCACCACCATTGGAAAAGAAACTTCTAGGGCTTCAATTTAGTTTCATGAATCACCTAAACCCGAGTTCGCATAGGGGAGATATGCCGGTTTGAAGTCGGGCTTAAGAGTAGATTTTGTTGACCTGGGCTGAGACAATGGCAGACACGTTTTTTACCCATTTTTTTTTTTTTTTGGTTTTGGTTTGGTTGGGACTCCCCATTGACCCATTTTCTTATATATTCATCACCAAATGCATATGCACTCAGCCTCCATTATTTAGTGCTTGATCGATTGGTGATAAGGCTCCACTTTTGTCTCCTATTAGCTCCATTAGTGCTTCATTAGCTCCATTATCTTCCTTTATGCTCTATCTTGTCTTCCACCATTTCTCCACTTGCTTAGCCTATGTGTATACATCAGATTGTTGATACATCAGATTGTTGAGAAGAGCAAGAGGATAGAGAAAGGAGAGAACATTTGAGCTAGAGAAAAGAGTGAAAAAAAGAGAGAAAAGTTGAGTTTTTGAGCTAAAACCACTCCTATCTTTCATATACACCCCATACCTTCCATAGAAACTAAAATTCCATCTTTTCTACATCCAAAACTCCTCCAAAAATTCTAAAATACTTGAATTTCAAAAGCTTTGATCAAGAGGAAGAGTAGATGTTGGTAAAAGTGAACAAAAACAAGAGAGATAATCACTTTCACCACATACACCTTAAAGCCAGCATTCTAGAAAGAATTCCAAGCTTTCAAATTGAGGATTGAAAACATAATTCACAAACTTGGGGGTGATCAAAAGGAAGTTTGGAAATCATGAAGTTCATCCTTTCTTGAAAAGGTGAATTTTCAATTTATTTCATTTTCTTCCATTTCTTACTTATTTTGCTCTTTTGCTCTTTTGCTTTGATTTGTTTTTATATTATATGTTGTTGTAATCTAATTGAAAGCGGTGAGTTGAGACTCCCATATATATTGTTTTTAGTTCTGTTTTTATTGTGGAAATCTAAGAAAACAGAGTTTGGCCGAGCCTACCCGGCTACCTGGCCCGTTACTTGGTCGAGTAGCCACCTAAAAGTACACCATCGCGCCCGCGAGCTTCGTGACCATGCCCGTGACCTCTAGGCAAAACTAGGTTGCCTCCGACGTTGAGAAGATCAACCTCCGTTGATCTTTAAGGCACTTGAAGTTGCTATTTTGTTATGTTTATTTCATTTTGAGTGTTTATGAGGATTTTTATATTGTGTTGTAATATTTATTCATCTCCATCGGATTTGTAATATTTAAAGTGTTGTAATAATTTCACATCCCCACTTCTTATGTATTCCATTCTTTAATAGCATTCCATAAATGTACATATGTATATATCTTTCATGCCATGCATATCCACGCGTTTACATACATGATTCAGGCTTAGATCTGGCTAAATTTGCATCTTTGTGCTTTAGTTGATTATTACATGATTTTATGTGTTATCGCATGTTTTGCAATGTTTCACATGTCTTGTTTTAGAAGCCGGATCTTTAGAAGAATTCTTGTGTAAGTATTAAGATTTTGTATATAGGATTATACATATTTTACTAATTTTGTTTTGTAGCTGTTCGCGGGACGTCTGTAAATATGTGAGTTGTTATGCTTTAGCATCCCGTTTGTACATAATTTTCTTATTATGTGTTAGCATCCTACCATGTGGCTATTCGCTTACTTGATATAACTTTATGAATGCCAGTGGATGGAGGTTGTGTCACTTAATTTGGAATGATGTTGATTTTTCATGTTTGTAAGCCCAATTTATTTGGGTTGTACATTTTGAAAACTCTTTCGAAATACATGAAATCAAATTGTTGCAAAATGAATGACATAGTCTATACTGGTATGCTTCACATAGTAAATTTTAAGATTTATTAAATAATCAAAACATGAACATATAAAAAAATATATAATTCATATTATGGTTTAGTAGAGGCCAATCTTTTGATCGAGTGAGCTAGAGTGCTCAATAATAACCTTCCCTCCCATACCTAAAGTTCCGAGCCATACATCTTTGGTGATGACGAACAGTGGTCTTGACACGAGTCACGGGTTTCTCAATTTTCCCAAAAACATTAGGTGGCGACTCTATGATCTGATGATGCAGTCCATTTCTGGCAAAGGTTTTGTAATCAAATGGATTTTCTATAAAATTTGCCAAAACTGGACTCTCATCTATGTTTCACATTCCACTCGTGAGACTAGATCAAAGAAATTGAGGGTTTGAACTACTTAACACACACGAGTAACCCGTGGGCATGTTACAAAGGTTCACATCTCTCACACCCAAATACAATAAATAAATTCTAAAACTTAAGAAATGTCCGCAATACCATTGCCCAAAATACAACACAAGGTGTTCAAAACACACTAACCACCAAACACAAACAACCAATACCACGATAAGGGGTGTAGGCGGCCCAAACTCTGCTCCGTGTGTGAGGACGCGAGTCGTGGTTCTAGCTACTACAGTTCGAACTCTTGTCACGGTTCTGAATCTAATCTCACAAAGTGCAATGTAAGACTGATAAATCACCAAAGAGTCCATATCCGGAAAACCGTTTTGGAAAATCGATTTTAATCAAGAAGTGCCAAACATGGACTACTTTGCCAGATTATAGAGTCGCCACCTAAATATTTTGTTTTAGGAAATTTAGAAAACCTTGAATCGTGTCTAAGGCCACGTGTCCGTCATCACCAAAGTTGCCTCGGCTCGAGAACTTGGGTACGAGAGGGAAATGTCCTGAAATGAGCACCCCCGCTGGCCCGATCAAAGATCGATCTCTACTAACATGATATGTTGTTTTTGAAAACACATGCGTTCTTTTTCCGGTTTATTAGCTAGCTTACTATGTGATGCGCACAACATACAAATATAGACTAAATCACTCAATTTGGAACAAAACATCTCATGCTTGTTTCTGAAAATGGTTTAGAGTTGCTACTCGTAAGTAGGCTAAGTCACGGATTTGCCACCCTCAAGTGGGCTTAAAACATGATGATTTGCCACTTCAAGTGGGCTTAAAACTCGCATTTCGATGAATTGTTCCAATTCAAGCAATAAAGCCTTCACTCACAGGCATTCAAGCAGTTATAGCAGTTAAGCACATAGCCTCATGGCAAGCATGTTAAACATGGCAACACTTACATGCATGCAAGGATGCTAAAGCATAAACACTTACAGTGTACTCCGAGCCAAAACAAAAGCTAGTTAGTAATCAATGCATGATCCTAGCTATGTCAAGATGCCTAATGCAACACATGCAAAAATGCTACTACAATAGGCTCGGCTATCTAGAATGGCATATGAATGCTATTTGATTCATGTATTCAAATATGAATTGCAATACAATACAGTTTGAATGATGCGCCGAGCTCGATGCATGCAAGACAGATGAATGGATGCACACATGCGAGCATAAGTATGCTAATTGAAATATGCCCTAAAACTAATCATCGAAAGCTGGTAAATAAAAGGGAGAAAGAAATGGGGTTGGAAGACATACATCACACACACGCACACTTATTACAAAATTTTCCGTCTCGACGGAGGGTCCGAATAAATCAACTAACTAACTACGCTAAGCTAATTAATTACAAACCGAATTGAAACTAGCTATACTAAGCTAATTATAATATTACAAAGATGAAATAAATTAGCTAAATACATTAACTAATTAATTGCAAAATCAGCAAATTAACTAGCTAAACAAAGCAGTTAAAATGGCCTCGAGGGGAGGGAGATATGCATGCTCGATTGCCTCACTCGGAAATCCATTGCCATGACACCAATTGCCTCTATTTGCACCCTTTTGGACTTCTGAAAATTGTGCCAACTCCCAGATTTCTTCTGACCCACCTTAAGAACATACTGAGGGATGGTCAGCCAAACGGATGGCCATCAGCCAAAGATGGTGGCCATCGGCCACTTTTGATAGCTGATCGACAGCCTTGGTGGCCGGTCGGCTGGCTTTGATGGCCGGTCGGCCATTGCTTCTTGCAATTTCTCCTTTTGTTGCAATAGAGCACAAACAGAGGCATGGTAGTGTATTTGCAAGGGAATGTGTGTGCAACCACACTCCTTATCATGTCTTAAGCTCAAAGGAGTGTAGTGCTTGACTCTCAAGCCACCAATCATGCATCTCGATGAATGATGGCAAAAAAGTCAAGCTTACACAATGTCGATGAATGCACAAATAACACATAGGACTTGAGAGGCCTCCGCCCTATCATTCACAATCAAGGGGGAGGGCGACAAAGAAATGAGGCACGTTTCATCACTTTAAGTATGAAACACCCCTCGTTTCTCCTGTTTGGATTAACGTCCGATCCAAACACATGAAATGCAACACAAACATGCTATCCTGGCATGTTTTACTTCAATTCATTTTGTTTACACATTTTAACATTACCAATCCATTCATTAATCCACTTGTTTGAATGTGAGAGCCCTCTAATGAGAGAGAGGTCTATCAAAGAGAATGGTTTAAGGCATGTGAGAGACCAATGCCTTTGACTAGGAGTAACCCTCAAAAGAGGGTTGAAGCCATTTAAGCATAGGCCTCAATACCAAGCATTAAACACAACCTCAAGACTAACCAATCCTCAAAACAAATCAAAAATGAAGAAATGAGGGAGATGGCAGATTTTTCAGTGCTAAAGTGGTATGATAAACAAGACTCTAACATGCAAACACTTCAATCACAACATGCTAGAAGGCATAAACATTGAAACTAGTGAAGGACACAACACTAGAACCATACAATGCAATGCTCAATGGACTAAGCCAGCCCTAAACAGACCTCATGCATGCCAAAGCAGTGGCCAAAATGAGCTGAGATGATAGCATGAAAGGCAAGAAAATGATGCTCATGCAATGGCTCACAAACAAGGCATAAAGGTGCAAATCTCAAGAGCACTTAAACAGTGAAAAACATGGATGTGAGACAACACTATATGCTCTAAAAGAACATACCAAATGATGCCAAGACATGCAAATACCTCAAGCCAAGCATGCAAGATACCTCAAAACTCAAAGCTAGTCAAGGTTATTGCACTACAAGCATGCATAACAAGGATCATACGACCAAGAGGGCTCAAAATAGAGCTAAAGCATGCCAAAATATGAACAAAAGCATGCTGGAGTATAGCCAAAATGAGCTAGGATAATAGGTTAAAGAACAAGCATGCAAGGCTAGCTAGCAAGGATTACACTACAAGTGTATAAAGCATGCAAGAGGTGAGTCCACCAATCGAAATCAGAGTTATAACATGCCAAAATAACACTAAAAATGGGCTAAGACTAAGCCAACATATGCTAGAATAACAAGCTAACTCATTAGGCATGCAAGGCTAGCAAAGAGTATTTACGCTACAAGTGCATGAAGCATGCAACCAATGATCAAACAAGGAAAAAACAGAGTTATGGCAGGTCTAAGAAGTCACAAAAATGAGCCTAAACAAAGCCATAAAGAAGCAAAAGCACATGCTCATTTGGTTGGCCATCAACACAAGCAAGCAAGACAAGAGGAGAGGGGACCACCCTCTCCTATTTGGAACCTCAAAACATGGTTTTTACCACTGAAAAATCTCTGGATTTCAGTGGTTAAAAGGCAACGAAAAGTTGTTTTGAAAGGCCTTGAAAGATGGCTCAAAAGCCATACAAGCTAAGGAACAAAAGGGAGAGACAACCCCCTAACACAAAATAGGCCTAAACCATCATTTTTAGGACTAAAAAATAGAGTTTTCTTTAGTTCAAAACCAAGCCAAAAACAGTTTGCAAAGGTGGTAAAACAAGCATGCAAAACAAAGCTTTAGAGGGACAAGTGCTTACCCTTAAAGCCAAACAGCAAAAGAACAAGATTTCTGAGTTAAAACCAAGCTTTAGCAGCCCAAAATAAGTTCCAAGGGACCTCAGCCCAATGGTGATCAAGTCTTCTTAAGGGTTGATAGGTTGAAGATGGATGTATGCAAGCCTTCAAACACAAAATCCTTAGAGAGAATGTAATCTAGAGAGAGTTTTCAGAGAGAGAGAGAGGCTCCCAAATCTTTTGCCAAAATTGTTCTAATCTATCCTCTCATGTTCTAACCCCTTGAATATGAGATATAAGGCTCTCATATATAGCAAAATATCAACTTGGGTTGAAAATATCTGAATTGGGACAGTTGAAAACAATTGGAGGAGAAATATCTACCAATTCTGGGCTTTCTGGACAATTCTAGCCAACCGACCACCATTTGTGGCCGATTAGGTTAACTCTTGGCCGACCTATGGCCGATGAGCTCCAATTGTGGCCGATGCACTCCCATAGAGGCCGATGGCAAAAACTAACCCCAATCCCTAACTTGCACCAGGCATAAATCCTTCATCTAGGCTCCTTTTCAGGTCATTCTTGTGCCCAAATTGAAGCCCCGGAAGCAAGCTTTCCAATGGTGGCATCCTCACCTCAAAATTCCAAGTGTGATAAGAGATATTCCTCTTTTAGTGAATACTGCTCAGTTTCGGTCCAACCGGAATGATGCCCAACTTCAACCAATCATATCTCCTCCATCCGGACTCGGCTTTAGGAGATTCTTGAGTGTAAAATGAAGCCCCGAAAGTCTTCTTTCCAACGGTGGTAGCCTCATAGGTTAAATCCAAGTATACAAAAAGATAGGCCTGATTTAGTGAGGACCATTCAACTCTCTCTTAGCGTTTCATGCCCATCTTCTTCTCTAACTTGGTTTCTTCTCTCCTTTCCTCTTTTCTTCAAGTCCAAACCCCTAAACAAGGTGTTTTGAAAGATTTTTCAAAGATTTCATCTCTCTTTCATTCATTTCCACTTTGTTCTTGCTCAGTTTACTGAAAAGCGTGACATTTAACAAAATGCGAGCGTCGGAACATCGTAGGAACTGTATTTCAAAAATATTTTGAAAGAGAGGGTTTGAAGGCCTAAAAACCATTCAAAATAGTTTTGGTCCAAAAATGGGGTGTGAGGTTAGGATTTGACTCTCCTCTTGCTGAAGAAATCGAACTTTTGCCATGCACATCTTTTATCACCAAGTAAACCATCAGTAGCGCCCAAGTCTTAAGGGCGGTCAAAAATGGGGTGTCTATAGTTGCCCCTCTTTGACAGAGCTCGAAGTCATGAAATGACGTGAGTGAATGTCAAAACCCAGAGATGACCCATACAGATAAATAAATGGTTGCGCCCGCAGGCTGCCTACGTATCCCTTTGCAAGGAATAGTGTAGTTCAGGGGCAGGATGCAAAATGATATGCAATATTACAAAACAATGTAATGATATACAATGCAATAAAATAATCAAACCACAAGCAGTGCAAAACCACACAAATATCATAAAGGGATGGAGATACAACATCAAACTACGTGTAACATAGAAAAGGTGCCAGAGCACTCTAACGACAATTCTCTTAGTGGAATAGGTGCATGCACAGACAGAACTATGTGTTTCGCAGAAAGAATACAAGTAATTGGGTGGCATGATATAAGTGAGGAATGATCTGCTGAGAAAAGATCGTGATCCTACATGCTGAATGCAACAAACTACAATGCAATGGATGCGATGGATGGAGTGAATGCAGTGAATAAGGCGCGCGGCCAAACCACATTTCTACCTAGCAAAGGTATGAGCACAAAACTGACCACGTCTAGCATAGAAAAGGTACCGACACCCTTAGACCACAATTCTCTTAGTAGAATAGGCGCGTACACATAATCACAGAACCATGCTTTAACAAGAAAAGTATGGGCGCAAGCCAAACTAAGCTTAACATGGAAAGGCTACAGGCGATAAAACAATACAGTGGATGCATGCAATAGATGCTATGTGTAATGCGATAAATGTTATGCAACACTAATGATAGATACAATGATACGGCTAGGAAATGACGCTCTCAAAAGTACCTTACAGGGGCAATCGGCGATGACTCACCTTATGCTGCTGGGGACCTTCCCCTTCTTCTTGGTTGAACCGCAGGTACTACTTTTCTCCCTGGCTAGGGTCACAGCTTTCCCTATTCTCTAACAGGGTGACAGACTAGGTTGGTTCAGTATGCAGTATTGAGGCGCATACACATGCTATCTCAATCTATGGGTCTTCCATACAGATTTCAAGGCGAGGATACAACCCTAGGTATTTAAACCAGACTTTAGTCTCAGAAATCCCAAACCTTTGCATTCTAGGCATTAGCCATTCGAACCCTAGTTTCCACCGTCTTAGTTGATCTCCTAGGAACTCACCGTTAACGCAGACAGGTGGCTATACCAGACCACTGGAAGTCGTTGGGGCACGACAAACACCAAAGGAATTGCACCTTCAGAGGATTTAACGTCTCCTAGACTAGCGATGGAATGGATGATGCAATGGATGTAACAGCTAGAGTAGTAGATGAAAAAAAGGGAAACACACTCCAACTACGCTAGAATTGTGAGAGGAGGAAAAACGAAGAAAACCAATCAGAAGCGCATTCCACGCAACCTGAGATAAATTCCAAACCCGCTGAAACCGTGTGAAGAAGGGGAGGCTCTAATCACGTTGAAATCGTGAGAAGAGGTTCAAAAATAGCCGCTCGGGCTAGCGCTTCACGTGTCTAAGATAAAACATGCCTAGAGCAGCACTTCACGCATCCTGAGATACAAGAAAAACCGCTCGGGCTCGTGTTCCACACGTCCCGAGATACAACCCGCCCAGGGCCGCACTTCACGCGTCTTGAGATACAACCCGTCCAGGGCCGCGCTTCACTCGTCCTAAGATACAAGAAAAATCGCTCGGGCTCGTGTTCCACACGTCCCAAGATACAACCCACCCAGGGGCACGCTTCACGCGTCCTGAGATACTACCCGCCTAGGGCCGCGCTTCATGCGTCCTGAGATACAAGAAAAACCGCTCGAGTTCGTGTTCCACACGTCCCGAGATACAACCCACCCTGGGTCGCGCTTCACGCGTCCAGAGAAAGCCCTGAAGGACAACGATCCTAAACGCTGCTCAGCATAAAAGGATAAACGATACAAGATAACACAAGATGCAAATAAATGCAATAAGTGCAATGATATGACACATGTTACAAGCAATGTAGAGCATGATGTTTAGGGAATGCAATAAACAAACAAAGCGGCACTTTCAAAAAAAAGGCACCTCATAGGGATGAGTGGCAACAAACTGCTTTACTCTGACGGGGGTCTCCCCTCCTTGTGTTCTTCGAACACTTACCTTCAACTCACAGTACAAAGGTTTTGGAACGCTGACAAGGGGTAACTTCTGCATGTAGAAACCACAAATACCATTTTCCTTCTTGATCATATTCACAACTTTCCCTATTCTCCAATGGGGTGGCAGGCTAGGTTGGTTCAGTATCCAGAATTGAGGCGCATACGTGCTATCTCAACCTATGGGGCTTCCATACAGATTTCAAGCTGGGGATACTGTAGACACCCCATTTTTGACAGTCCTCAAGACTTGTACGTCATCGTTTAAACACTCGATGATCATCCCTGTTCGTGTTCGTCTTGAGTTCTCGGAGGTTTCGACCGTGCGCCTTGGCTCAAGACCTCTCGACTTATCTGTTTTGTGCTTGGTTGTGGACCAAGCACTTGGGTTTTTGTCTCTGAGGGTAGGGAATGGCTTGTTGGCTACCCCCACACCTCACCGGCCATTTCTTGAGGCCATTGGCCCTGTTTTCCTGCTACCGGCCAAAGGTATTGGCCGATCGACAATGTTTTTGGTCGGCCGACCATTTTTTTTGATTAATCGGCCACTTTTCTGGCCGAGACCTTTTCTTGAGAGGGTTTGAACCTTTTGAACCGTTGTTTTAGCTTCTTGCAGAAGCTTGAACCTTTTGAACCTTTTTTAGCTTCTCCAAGAGCTTGACCGTTTCAACTTCTTAGAGAAGCTTGACCCTTTGCTCTAAGCTTCTAAGAGAAGCTTGAACCCTTCTAAGAGAAGCTTGAACCAAGAGAAGCTTGACCCATTGCTCTAAGCTTCTAGGAGAAGCTTGACCCTTTTTGCTCTAGCTTCCTCAAGAAGCTTGGACCTTTGCACAAGCTTCTTGAGGAAGCTTGGACCTTTGTTCCTCTATAAGAGGGGCCCTCTCTCTCCTTTAGAAGGGTTCCAAAAATTTTGCTAAGGCATACACATATATCTCTCTTTGTCTTTACACTTAGGCTTAGAAAAAGTGAATTTCGTGGCCCCTTTGCACACCAACTCTTAGCCTAACACCTCCATCATCAACCTAAGGATCTTGAAGGCCATTTTCAGAGGTTGAAGGTCTGGTTTTTTGGTCTGAAAGCCGCTGGTTTTGCTGAAGCTAAAGGGTAACACACTATTCCCTCTTTTAAGCTTTATTTTGATCCATCTTTTAGCCATACTTGCAAGCATATTTGGGCTTTGGCATAAACTGAAAAAAGTCTTATTTTTAGCTCCTTTTGAATTTTGTTTAAGATCACTTTTGTGTTTGGGACTGTTTACCACCTCTTAGGCCTTGTTTGGCCTCTTTTTTGTGCCTTTTTTGTGAGCTTGGGGACCACCTTATATTGGCCCTCTCGAGTGGTGGGGATGGTGTTTTGAGGTCCTAAGAAGGAGAGGGCCATCCCCACGCCTTATTGTCTTGTTTGTTGGCATTTTTGGCCTTACAAAGGAGCCCTTACTTGCATGCTTCCTAAGCTTGGTTCAGGCCTTTTTTAGTGAGTTTTAAAACCTGCATGAGCTTTGTCAGGAGTTGGTTTTTACATATTGGATGTCACTCTTGCATATGTAGAACAACCCTCTTTATAGCCTATCAAAGTAGCATCTCATTCTTGCATGTATTGGACACATTTCAGTGGGTATTTGGTCATATTTTGGCATGCCATGAATCTGCTTTTGGCTGGTTTGGTGGTCCCTCATATGCTCCATATGCTTGTAGTGTAAACCATGCTTACTAGCTTCCATTGCATGTTATTTTGGCCATCCATTCTAGCATATTTTGGTCATACCTTAAACTGATTTTGTCCTTGTTTTGGGCTGCCTTAGCTCTGTTTTTAGGCCTCTTGGTCATTTGGTGCTTTTCATGTATGCTTCTAGTGTAATAGCCATGCCTAACTTTGAATTTTGAGCACTCTTGCATGCCTAACTTGAAGTATTTGCATGTTTTGGGACCGTCTTGTATGCTATTTCAGAGCTGGAATTTGTGTCATTGTATGCCATATGTCATCCCTTGCCATGCTTTGGTAGAGTGGCATTTGATGCCTTAGGTTCGGTCCCTTGCATTGGGCATGTTTGCATGAATGTTCTTGCCTAATTTCAATTGTGTTTGGCCACTGATTTTGGCATGCATGAGAGCTACCCATGTTAGTGTAAGTCCATCTCACCATGTTGTTGCATGCTTGTTTCATTTTGCATGTTGTTGCATGCTATACATGTCCACATGTTTAGGTTGTATGCCTATTGCATATTGCATGTTAACATGCTCATGTTGCATTTGATTTGTTGCACACTTGAGTTATTTGCATGCTTGCTTGTTTGCCTCTGTTACATTGCATTGTGTGTGCATCTCTTGCCTCTTAATCAATCATGATAGAGGTTGGGGCCCTTTATGTGTTTTGTGCATTTCATTCCATATTGAGTTGCACACTTGGCTTCTTTGCCCATCATGCATTGGAATACGTGATTGATGGCCCGAGGGTCGAGAATCATACGCCCTTGAGCTCATGCCATGATAGGGGGGAGGTTGTGCAAACATTGTCTCGCAAATACATTGCCATGCTCTGTTTGTCCTCTGCTGCAGCAAAACAGGATTTTGCAGGAAGAGTTGACCAACTGACTACATTAAGTGCCGATCGACCAACAATATCTGGCTGAGATCCCTACAATTGGTCGATGACCATTTTCCAATGGTCGATGGCCACTCCTCTTGGACGATGGCCTCCCACAATGATCATGAAGTGGTTTTGAAGCATCCTTGGGACTTGTGCAGTTTTCAGAGGTGTAAAACAGTGCAAATAGAGGCAACATGTGGCATGGCGATGGATTTCCGAGCGGAGCCGAGCATGCATGCATTTGATCCTCTTCCCAAGGCCTCTTTACTGCTTTAGTAGCTTAATTAATTTGTTTAATTAGTTAAGTGTTGTGTAATAATTAATTAGCTTGTTAGTTAGTTAATTTGTATTATTCTTTCAGAGCCCCCGAGAGAGGGCAATGTTGTAATAAGTGTGCGTGTGTGTGATGCATGTCTTCCAACCCCAAGTCTTTCTCCCTTTTATTTAACGGCTTATGGTGGTTAGTTTTAGGGCATATTTGATTTAGCATACCTTATGCTATGCATGCGTGCATTCATTCATCTGTATTGCATGCACCGAGCTCGGCGCATCATACTAATTGTATTGTATTTCAATTCTAACTTGAATACGTGTATCGAGTTGTTGAATACGTGTATCGAGCTCGGCGCATGTGTTGCATTAGCCATCTTAACATGAACTAGGATCATGCATTGATTACTAACTAGTTCCTGTTTTGGCTCGGAGTACTCGGTAAGTGCTTATGCTTTAGCATCCTTGCATGTGTGTGAGTAACTGCCATGATAGCATGATTACCATGAGGCTATTTGCTTATGTGATATAACTGCCTGAATGCCTGTGGATGAAGGTTAGATTGCCTAAATTGGGACAATTCATTGATTGCAAGTTTTAAGACCACTTGAGAGTGGCAAATCATCATGTTTCTAAGCCCACTTGAGGGTGGCAAATCATCATGTTTCTAAGCCCACTTGAGGGTGGCAAAATCCGTACTTTAGCCTACTTGCGAGTAGCAAACGCTTTCGAAACAAACATAAGATGATTTGTTCCAACTTAGGCGATCCAGTCTATACTTGTATAATGTGTGCATCACATAGTAATTCTAGGCTAATAACCGGAATAAGAGCACATAATGTCTTCAAAAATCGATATCATGGTTAGTAGAGGCCGATCTTTGATCGGGTGAGCGGGGGTGCTCATAGCTGACCTTCCCCAATCGTACCTAAGTTCTCGAGCCGAGGCAACTTTGGTGATGATGGACACGTGGCCTTAGGCAACGAGTCAGGGTTTCCTAAATTCCCCCAAAATAAAATATTTAGGTAGCGACTCTGTATCTGGAAAACCAGTCCATGTTTGGCACTTCTTTCTAAAAAATCAGTTTTCCAAAACGATTTGCTAGATTTGGACTCTTTGGTGATTTATCGGTCTCGCATTGCACGTTGCGGGATTAGATTCAGAACCGTGACATTTGAGTCTGAACTGTAGTAAGCCTGAAATGAACAAAACGGGGGATTTTCCGCCGGGACGTTCGGGACGTCTACAGTTTCTGGCGACTCTACTGGGGATTTAGAGAACTTCGCTCAAACTCACGATATCTTGTTTTGACTACACTTATGTGTTTCTTTGCATTACACTTGCATTGGTGTGCCTAGGACACCGTGTTTGCCATCTGCTATTCCTGAATGGTTTGCCGGAGGCTGCGTGCCATAAGGCTGACGGTTACGGGCTCTGCCACGATGGGAACACAAACTTTGGTTTTTACCGGGGCACCCTTTTTGACCATTCGATCTAGTGCATATTCGGAATCCATAGTGACCATTCCAAGCTAGGACAGGTTGCTTCCCCGATTGTAGGTTGTGTGAAACCGCTGCGTGCATAGTGAAACCCTAGCTCTTGACAAAATAGGACTGGGAAACCCTACCCCTCCATAGGGGTGTTTTGGCTCTCACTTGTTTGTTATGTGCTTTAGAGTTGGCCTCTGCAAGGAATGCATGTATCAGTTTGCAAGTTTGGGTATCAGGCCTGTGGGCATCAGCATCGGTATTTTGGGGGGACCAGTTTTACCTGAGGGTATCGGTTTACAGGCAGAATTTGGGGCAAAATTTAGTAAAGAGTCAAATTTGTTTTTGCAAAATTGGGCTAAGATGCTCTCTGTTTTCTCTTTTGCTAGGGTAGTCCGGGAACCGTAGCTTCAGAAGGCTCCAATATCCCCCGAGGTTTATCGGACTTGTGCTAATAAACTTTGTCAGGTCAGAGACTCAGTTCAAGGGCAATCAGTATTCCTTTACCAGAGGTAGGGTAAAAGAGCTAGTCAGGTACAGATCACCAGTTCAACAGTTACCAGATTAGTGGCCCTTATCCACCCCACCAGTGAACAGTCAGGCTGAGGTCTCAGTTTTTACTATAGAGATAGAAATACCGGTCAGTCAGCTGGAATAGAAAAACATGGTAGGGATGGAGGAAATAATGCGTTAACTCCAAGAAAGTATGAAACTCATGCAGTAGGACGTTGTCTGCCAAGTAGAATTTGCCAAACAGCAGGCTGCGATCATGGCCCAGCAGGCAGAGCTAATCACCAGGTTGCAACAGCAAAACGGAGCATCTGCTTCGCATCAAGCTCCTCCACCACCAGGGGTTCCGACACCCGGGGAAACAACAAATGTCCAGGAAGGTACGGACATTTTGACAGGGCCGGCTTCGCCCTCAATCCTACCACAGTTATCCAAAACACCTACCAATCTACCGGACTCTCCCTTCGAATTCGAGGTGGACCCCACGACATTAAAACTGAACAAGCTTGAAAAGTTGTTCAAGAAATCCCAAGGAGTGAAGTCCATCCCGAACATCGAGGATGGGTATACCAACACAGCTGTGACGCTACCGTACAGATTTAAGATGCCGCATATTGACCGATTGGATGGATCCAGGGATCCCATGGTGCACCTGCGGCTGTTTTCAGACAAACTAAGGCCGATGGGCCTCACCAGACTACTGAAGCTTTCTTTATTCGGTCGGACCTTGTCAGGTGTAGCGGCCACATGGTATTCAAAATTGGAAGACGATGTCAAGAGGAATTGGGATGAGATGGCCGAGGCTTTCGTCGTTCAATACTCCTATAATACACAGATCGAGATTACAACCCATGATCTTGAGACGACTAGACAGGAGCCTAAGGAGAACTTTTCTGAATTTGTAGCCCGCTGGAGGGCCAAGGCCTCAATGATGACCATTAGGCCCACTGACAAAGATCAAATGCGAATGGTTGTGCGCAACCTCCAACCCAAACTGATGCAGAAAATGATCGTGCTGCCCTTCCCTACCATTTCAGATTTGCATGAGATGGGGGTACAGATTGAGGATGCCTTGAAGTAGGGCTTGATTGATAATGACAAAGGGCAACCCAGGGGAACCTTCAACCGCAACAACAATACAGGCACAAGCAGTGCTGCAACTGCAAGATCTTCTAAAGTGGGTATGGTCACCACCGCTGCATCAAGAACAACTATCCCATTCACCGGTGCATCCGGAAGTAGCTCACAAAAAACCAAATATCCACCTCGAGTCAAGAGGATTTTTACCCCACTTTATATGCCTCTGTCAAACACTCTAGAGACCTTACTTCGGAAAGGATATATGAAACTGTTGGAACAACAGCCTCTACCCGATCCTCTCCCTCCAAAGCATGACCAGACTAAATACTGTGCCTACCATCAACAAACCAGTCGTGACACTAACAGTTGCTTTTGTCTTCGCCATGATGTACAAGATCTGTTTGACAACAAGGTCATCGCCGCACCAGCTCAGCAAAGTCTTCGCCACTAGATCAGTGAACTTGGGGGGTAGTACGAACATGTGATCAGGGGATGAACCACCTGCAGGCAGCACTCAGTTTACTCCAGATGTGGCGTATGGCACGCACTGTTTTAAACATTTGTGAATACTGGTTTTTGTACTTTCTGAGGTGGGTATTGAGTCAGTTTTGTTATGTCATGTAGAGTCTGTCCCGTTGTGTAGATTAAGTCTTTTCATACTGAGTCAGTTGGGTCTGTCTTGTTGTATCGAGCCAGTCCTGTTTTGTTAGAGTCGGGTGATTCCGGGGATGTTACCTCAGATATCACTATTTTGTTTAGTGTTTGTCTTTTCACTTTCTTTTGAGTCTGTTTCTGCCATGGAGCCAGTTGTGCCAACAGATTTTGAATGAAACAGCAGTGATTTTCACACTCTTATGTTTGCTTCTGCCTTGCACCAGTTATGCCGGAAGTTCTAAATGAGATGGCAGCATTTGACTAACAACTTTGTCTTTTTTGTGCTTTGAAGTCATTGCATCGACCTAAGTTTTTCAAAACTTTTTGGACCACTGCGGTGAAAATGAAGAGGAAGGAATTCCTCGGGATTTGTGAAAATTTGATCAATCTGAGAGAGAGATAGGCGTGCTAAGCCCTTAATGAATGAAATCATGCTTGTTAATGTGAGTACTGAGAAGGATCCTGGCTTGATCCAGATTGGTTCTACACTGTCATCAGTGCGAGCGATTAGTCGCTTTCTTAAAAGGTTTCAAAAATGTTTTGCGTCGTCCTGCGAAGACCTATGTGGAATCGCTCTTGAGATTGTGTAGCCTAGGATCGCTCTCAGCCTCGAGACTTAACCCCTTGCTTTCAAACATTGAACTTAGATTCAGAATGTTCAATGGTCAACCACAATGTGAGGCCTGTGTGGCCGGATCAGAAGCAATCCTCGAACTACGGGCAGGGAAGTCAAATCAAGAAGATCAGATGTCGTCAAAAGAAGCTTGCAAAGCTAGATCAGAAGCACCACTCGAACTAGGGGCAAAAGATGCCAGATTGTGCTCGAAGAGCCGAAGATGGATCATTCCACAAATCAACGAAGATCGGCAAGAATGCCAAACCCCAGAAGGGAGGAAAGAAGAAGACATTGCTGAAGGACAACCGAGTTCCTATCCACAACACTAGGGGAAAATTCAGCCGCCATTGGATGGGCTCCTACATCGTCAGCGAACAACAGCCACTCTCTTGGATTCAGACGGATTCGAGATCTCAGAACCACTTGACATGGACCAAGCTACACTTTACCCTTGAGAGGCTCGCTGGGCCAAAAACCCGGAAGGGCAACCCAGGCAAAAGTTAGAGCAAGAAAAAGAAGAAAAAGAACAAGAAAAAAAAGAAAAATGCAAAGAATGGAAAAAGAAAAGGAAGAAAAAAGATGAAAAAGAAAAGAAATGAAAAGAAAAGAAGAACAAAGCTCGCAAGGTTGAAAACCCTGAAAGGGCGGCCTTGGCAAAAGTTAGAGCACAAAAGGTGAGGGTTAATACACGGGTGTACATTAACCCCGAACTATGTAAGGCTTGATTCCCATCTTTGGGATACGTAGGCAACTTCATTCTGAAGTCCAGCTGTAAAACACTTCAAATTTGACTGTGTCCATGTGATGGTTCTGGTCATCTTTGTCTTCTCTGTATCCGAGAGTTCGGTTGTGATCGTCACTCTAAGGACTGATTACAATGCGCTGCGGTGCTATCCAAACAAGGGGCAACTTTCCGTTGCCATGCGGTATCCTTCAGACAAAGGGGCAATTTTCCATTGTTTTGGATCTGAGGTGGTGAATCTCAAGAGTGGGTTCTGTGCTCGTTGAGCAGTGGCCATTTGCAAAAAACGTTTATGAGAATTTTTACTAAAGTTGACTAATGTTCTCGAAAATTATTCCATCTTTTCCAAAACTGAACCATTTCTTGGACCTAAAACAGGAAAATTTTCAGTGCTCATAGCCTGACTTACATGATTTTAAATCAGAAAATTGAACAAGCATGTTAATCTAACTCTCATGTTGGTCAAAACTATTTTAGTAGAAAGAAAAAACAAAAAATGGTCAAAATGATGATCTAGGGGCACAGTTGAGTCAGGTTTCCTGCCTTTTCCCCGTTGTCAATGCATTTGCCAGAAAGGGCACCATACTTGCCAAGAAGGGTAAAGCGGAAGCTAACAGAAAATGGCTGAAAGCTCTCTCATCCTCCGAGCAACGAGGTATCAAAGCAAGTGCGAAGCACAAACTGGAATGGATCAAGATATTCCCATTCCCTCATCTGGGCAGATCTGATCACATCCAAACTCCCCAGCAGAGCATCGTCCACCGATGTTAGCTGCAGATTTGCTACACATCCAGTTGTAGCACAGCCTCTCTGTGGAAGAAACTCACTGTTGTGAACAAGAAGAAAAATCTAGCGGAATGCTAGGGGCAAGAGCCCACAACATTCTATTTATCCATCAACTACTCAGGGGATGGATAAAAAATGAGAGATTAAAGAATAGAGAGATGTGCGCTGAGAGAAAAAGTGAGGAAAAGGGGCTTTTTTCAGAAAAACAGAGCCCTAGGGCCGAGTGATGTGAGAATCACAAATGAGGAAGGGCGAGAAACAATACCCGGAGAAACTAGCTCCTCGTGCATCGAGAGGTCTCTTGCCTTTGTAACACATCTGAGTGTTGTGCTTGTGTCTTTGTTTGTCTCGATTCTTGTTTCGAGTCGTTTTGAGTGTCAACGGATGTGTTTAGGTTGTTTTATCTTTTGCTTTTCATTGTTGAGTCATTTTTGCTACGGGCAGTCGTAGGCTCGATACCCGGTCGAGAACTCATCTCTCAATTTCAAAAAATAAAATCGTTTTGCGCGCTAGGTGCCGTGTCGTTCTCCACATCTGTGCAAAACAAGATTCGTTCTTTCGTAAAACCGCAGGGTTCAACCCAAGTCATGTCAGAATAGTAAAACCAGGACCTATTTGAAGCTATATGGGTTCCAGACTACAAAGAAAAAGAAAAGAGGGAAAATGTTGGGTATCTAAGTATGTTTCAACTTCAGTAAGTTCCGAGACTACATTCCGTGTGCACCTCTTCAGGTCTTGCCAATGCTCCGAAGTATGAGTGTGCCTCTACCTCAAGCTCAAGATCAAGTTTGCTTCAAGCCAGAATAGCGATCAAAAGTGCTCTCCCTGGGTACCATTCCCTGCCAGAGGCATCTCGGCTGTGTTCGCAATGAATTCCTAGGAGACCAACTGCGACGGTGGAAACTAGAGTTCGAATGGCTGTTGCCTAGAATGCAAAGGTTCGAGATTTCCGATATTAAAGTCTGGTTTAAATACCCAGAGGCGTGTCCTCGGCTTGAAATCTGTATGGAAGCCCCATAGGTTGAGATAGCGTGTATGCACCTCAATTTTGGATACTGAACCAACATAGTCTGTCACCCCGTTGGAGAATACGGAAAGTTGTGAATATGATCAGGAAGAAAGGCAGCGTCCAAAGTGTTCTACGTGAAGAACCCTTGTCAGCATTTGAGAACCTTTGTACTGTGATTTGAAGGTAAAGTGTTCGAAGAGCACAAGGAGAGATCCCCATCGGAGAAGAGCAGTTCACTGCCACTCACCTCATGAGGTGCTTTCTAAAGCACTGCTTTGTCCATTTATTGCTTTCCTTAAGCATCATGCATTGTATTGCATTGTACCTATCAAGTTTATTTCTCATTCATGCATGATATTGTATGTACGGTTCATTCAAAGAAGTTCCGTTTAAAATCATTCACTTAGTGTGTCAATCACATTTCATTTATTTAGTGTATCAATCACACTCTCTTCACTTAGTGTATCAATCACACATTCTCATTTTGTGTATCTATCACACACATTCTCATTTTCTGTATCTATCACACACATCCTCATTTTGTGTATCTATCATGCACATATTCACGTCATTACCTTTTGTGTATCCATCATACCTGTTCACTTAGTGCATCTATCACACTTCGTGTTCACATTTAGTGTATCCATCACACTTGTTCACTTAGTGCATCTATCACACTTTGTGCTCACCTTTAGTGTATCAATCATACCCTGTTCACTCAGTGCATCTATCACACTTCGTGTTCACAGTTAGTATATCAATCATACTCTGTTCACTAAGTGCATCTATCACACTTCGGGTTCAGATTTAGTATATCAATCATACTCTGTTCACTAAGTGCATCTATCACACTTCGTTTTCACATTTAGTATATCAATCATACCCTATTCACTCAGTGCATCTATCACACTTTGTGTTCACCTTCAGTGTATCTATCATACTCTGTTCACTCAGTGCATCTATCACACTTTATGTTCACCTTTTGTGTATCTATCACTCTGTTCACTTAGTGCATCTATCACGCATTGTGTTCACCATTAGTGTATCCATCACACTCTGTTCACGCTTTGTGTATCTATCACACTACACTCACCTTGTGTATCTATCATACCTTGTTCACTTAGTGCATCTATAACACTTTGCGTTCACCTTTTTGTGTATCCATCACACTACGTCCGCTTTGTGTATCTACCACACATGGTCACTTTGTGTATCTATCACACGTTCGCTTTGTGTATCTATCACACATGCACACTGTATTCGTAGTGAGAATTGTAGTAATTCTCTTACATCCTTTCTGCATTGTAATGTAGTTTGGTTGATGCTTGCTTAAAACTATTGCATGTTATGCTTCGTTACAGCTTTCTTTGTACGAACATAAGTTATGCTCAGCTTTGTGCATTGTATTGCATTTTGCCCTTGCCCTCGGGCGCATATCTTTATCTATAGCTAGTATGCTTTATCTAAGTCTTCGGCCTTGTCAAAAATGGATCATCTCTGCGCTTTGACATTCACTCCCGCCCTCGTTATGACTTTCGAGTTCTATCAAAGAGGGGCAGCTGTAGACACCCCATTTTTGACCACCCTCAAGACTTGGACGTCAACGTTTGAATACTCGATGATCATCCCTATTCGTGTTTGTCTTGAGTTCTCGGAGGTTTCGACCGTGCGCCTTGCCTCATGACCTCTTGACTTGTCTGTTTTGTGCTTGTTTGTGGACCAAGCACTTGGGTTTTTGTCTCTAAGGGCGGGGAATGGCTTGTTGGCTACCCCCACACCTCACCGACCATTTCTTGAGGCCACCGGCTGTGTTTTCCTGCTACCGGCCAAAGGTATTGGCCGATCCGCAATGTTTTTGGTCGGTTGGCCATTCTTTTTTATTAATCGGCCACTTTTTCTAGCCGAGACCTTTTCTTGAAAAGGTTTGAACCTCTTGAACCCTTGTTTTATCTTCTTGAGGAAGCTTGAACCTTTTGAACCCATGTTTTAGCTTCTTGAGGAAGCTTGAACCTTTTGAACATTTTTTTTAGCTTCTCTAAGAAACTTGAACCTTTTTAGCTTTTCCAAGAAGCTTGACCGTTTCAGCTTCTTAGAGAAGCTTGACCCTTTGCTCTAAGAGAAGCTTGAACCAAGAGAAGCTTGACCCATTGCTCTAAGCTTCTAGGAGAAGCTTGACCCTTTTTGCTCTAGCTTCCTCAAGAAGCTTGGACCTTTGCACAAGCTTCTTGAAGAAGCTTGGACCTTTGTTCCTCTATAAGAGAGGCCCTCTCTCTCCTTTAGAAGGGTTCCAAAAATTTTGCTAAGGCATACACATATATCTCTCTTTGTCTTTACACTTAGGCTTAGAAAGAGTGAATTTCTTGGGCCCTTTGCACACCAACTCTTAGCCTAACACCTCCATCATCAACCTAAGGATCTTGGAGGCCATTTTCAGAGGTTGAAGGTCTGGTTTTCAGGTCTCAAAGCCGCTGGTTTTGCTGAAGCTAAAAGGGTAACACACTATTCCCTCTTTTAAGCTTTATTTTGCTCTAGCTTTTAGCCATACTTTCAAGCATATTTGGGCTTTCGCATAAACTAAAAAAAGTCTTATTTTGAGCTCCTTTTGAAGTTTGTTTAAGATCACTTTTGTGTTTGGGGTTGTTTACCCCCTCTTAGGCCTTGTTTGGCCTCTTTTTTGTGCCTTTTTTGTGAGCTTCGGGACCACCTTGTATTGGCCCTATCTCTGGATTTCAGTGTGTGGATGGTGTTTTGAGGTCCTAAGAAGGAGAGGGCCATCCCCTATCCTTGTTGTCATGTTTGTTGGCATTTTTGGCCTTACAAAGTAGCCCGTACTTGCATGCTTCCTAAGCTTGGTTCAGGCCTTTTTCAGTGAGCTTTAAAACCTGCATGAGCTTTGTCAAGAGCTGGTTTTGTCATATTGGATGTCCCTCTTGCATGTGTAGAACAACCCTCTTTATAGCCTATCAAAGTAGCACCTCATTCATGCATGTATTGGACATATTTCAGTGGGCATTTGGTCATATTTTGGCATGCCATGAATATGTTTTTGGCTGGTTTGGTGGTCCCTCATATGCTCCATATGCTTGTAGTGTAAACCATGCTTACTAGCTTACATTGCATGTTATTTTGGCCCTCCATTCTAGCATATTTTGACCATGCCTTAAACTGATTTTGTCCTTGTTTTGGGCTGCCTTAGCTCTGTTTTTAGGCCTCTTGGTCGATTGGTGCTTTCCATGTATGCTTGTAGTGTAATAGCCATGCCTAGCATTGAGTTTTGAGCACTCTTGCATGCCTAACTTGAAGTATTTGCATGTTTCGGGACCATCTGGTATGCTATTTCAGAGCTGAAATTTGTGTCATTGTATGCCATATGTCATCCCTTGCCATGCTTTGGTAGAGTGGCATTTGATGCCTTAGGTTCGGTCCCTTGCATTGGGCATGTTTGCATGAATGTTCTTGCCTAATTTCAATTGTGTTTGGCCACTGATTTTGGCATGATTGAGAGCTACCCATGTTAGTGTAAGTCCATCTCACCATGTTGTTGCATGCTTGTTTCATTTTGCATGTTGTTGCATGCTATACATGTCCACATGTTTAGGTTGCATGCCTATTGCATATTACATGTTAACATGCTCATGTTGCATTAGATTTGTTGCACACTTGAGTTATTTGCATGCTTGCTTGCTTGCCTAGGTTGCATTGCATTGTGTGTGCATCTCTTGCCTCTTGATCAATCATGATAGACGTTGGGGCCCTTTATGTGTTTTGTGCATTTCATTCCATATTGAGTTGCACACTTGGCTTCTTTGGCCATCATGCATTGAAATGCATGATTGATGGCCCGAGGGTCGAGAATCATACTCCCTTGATCTTATGGCATGATAGGGAGGGAGGTTATGCAAACATTGTCTCGCAAATACATTGCCATGCTCTGTTTGTTCTCTACTGCAGCAAAACAAGATTCTGCAGGAAGAGTTGGCTGACTGACTACATTAAGTGCCGATCGACGAACAATATCTGGCCGAGATCCCAACAATTGGTCGATGACCATTTTCTAGTGGTCGATGGCCACTCCTCTTGGCCGATGACCTCCCACAGTGATCATGAAGTGGTTTTGAAGCATCCTTGGGACTTGTGCAGTTTTCAGAGGTGTAAAACAGTGCAAACAGAGGCAACATGTGGCATGGCGACGGATTTCCGAGCGGCACCGAGCATGCATGCGTTTGATCCTCTTCCCGAGGCCTCTTTACTGTTTTAGTAGCTTAATTAATTTGTTTAATTGGTTAAGTATTGTGTAATAATTAATTAGCTTGTTAGTTAGTTAATTTGTATTATTCTTTCGGACCCTCCGAGAGAGGGCAATGTTGTAATAAGTGTGCGTGTGTGTGATGCATGTCTTCCAACCCCACATCGTTCTCCCTTTTATTTAACCGCTTATGATGGTTAGTTTTAGGGCATAGTTGATTTAGCATACCTTTCGCTATGCATGCGTGCATCCATTCATCTATATTGCATGCACCGGGCTCGGCGCATCGTACTAGCTGCATTGTATTTCAATTCTAACTTGAATACGTGTACCGAGTTATGGCATTTCACATGCCATCTTTAGAATAGGCGACCTATCTTACTTGCGTCTTGGATGTGTTGCTTTAACCGTCTTAACATGAACTAGGGTCATGCATTGATTACTAACTAGTTCCTGTTTTGGCTCGGAGTATTCGGTAAGTGCTTATGCTTTAGCATCCTTGCATGCGTGTGAGTAACTGCCATGATAGCATGCTTACCATGAGGCTATTTGCTAATGTGATATAACTGCCTGAATGCCTGTGGATAAAGGTTAGATTGCCTGAATTGGGACATTTTACTGATTGCAAGTTTTAAGCCCACTTGAGAGTGGCAAATCATCATGTTTTCTAAGCCCACTTGAGGGTGGCAAAATCCGTACTTTAGCCTACTTGAGAGTAGCAAACGTTTTCGAAACAAACATAAGATGATTTGTTCCAACTTAGGTGATCCAGTCTATACTTGTATGATGTGTGCATCACATAGTAATTCTAGGCTAATAACCGGAATAAGAGCACCTAATGTTTTTAAAAATCGATATCATTGTTAGTAGAGGCCGATCTTTGATAGGGCGAGCGGGGGTGCTCATAGTTGACCTTCCCCAATCGTACCCAAGTTCCCGAGCCAAGGTAACTTTGGTGATGACGGATACGTGGCGTTAGGCAACTAGTCATGGTTTCCTAAATTCCCCCAAATTAAAATATTTAGGTTGCAACTCTGTATCTGGCAAAACAATCCATGTTTGGCACTTCTTTCTAAAAAATCAGTTTTCCAAAACGATTTGCCGGATTTGGACTCTTTGGTGATTTATCGGTCTCACGTTGCACTTCACGGGATTATATTCAGGACCGTGACATTTGAGTCCGAACTGTAGTAAGCACCAAATGAACAAAACATGGGATTTTCCCCCGGGACGTTCAGGACGTCTACAGATACAACCCTGGGTATTTAAACCTGACTTTAGTCTCGAAAATCCCAAACCTTTGCGTTCTAGGCATCAGCCATTCAAACTGTAGTTTCCACCGTCGCACTTGGTCTCCTAGGAACTCATTGCGAATATAGCCAAGATGCCTCTGGCAGGGAATAGTACTCGGGGAGAGCACTTATGATCGCCATTCTGGCTTGAAGTAGACTTGATCTTGAGGTTGAGGTAGAGGCACACTCATACTTCGGAGCATTGATAAGGCCTGAGGAGGTGCATTTCGGAATGCAATTTCGAAACTTTTCTGAAGTTGAAACAAACTCAGATGCTCCGATTTTCCCTCTTTTCTTTTGCTTTGCAGCCTGGAACCCATATAGTTTCAGATAGGTCCTTGTTCAACTGTTCTCATATGACTTGGGTTGAACCCTATAGTTTTATGAAAGAACAAACCCTGTTTTGCACACATGTGGAGAACGACACAGCACTCTAAGCACAAAACGATTCATTTTGAAATTGACAAATGAGTTCTTAACCGGGTATTGAGCCTACAACTGACTACAGTCAAAATGATCCAACAAAGACAAAAAAAGGTAAAACAACCTAAACACATATATTGACACTTGAAACGACTCAAGACAAGAATCGGGACAATTAAAAACAACAGACACGACACTCAGACGTCTTCTAATGGCGAGAGACCTCGCAGCTCACGAGGAGCATGTTTCTCTGGGTATTGTTTCCCATCCTTTCTCATTTGTGATCCTCACATCACTTTGGCACTCAATCTCTTTTTCTCTGAAAAAGCCCTTTTTCTCACTTTTTCTCTCAGTGCACATCTCTCTATTCTTTAAACTCTCTTCTTTTTTATCCCTCTCCTGGGTGGCTGATAAATAAATAGGAAGTTATGTGCTCTTGCCCTTGGTATTCTGACAGATTCTCCTTCTTTGGCTCACAACAATGAGTTTCTTCCACAGAGGGGTTGTGGTGCGACTAGATGCACAACAGATCTACAACTGACATCGGTTGACGATGCCTTGGCTTAGCTTGAATGTGTTCAGACCTATCCAGATGAAGGAGTGGATTATTCTGTTTCATTCCAGTCCGTGCTTCGCACTTAGCTTGATACCTCGCTGCTTGAAGGATGTGTGAGCTTTCAGTCCTTTTGCTGTTAGCTGCAGTTGTGCCCTTTCTGATAAGTATGATGCCCTTTCTGGCAAGTATGCTGACAACGGGGGAACATATAGGAAGCCTGACTCAACTGTGCTCCTAGTTCATCATTTTGACCATTTTTTATTTTTTGGCTTTCTCCTAAAACAATTTTGACCAATATGAGAGTTAGATTAGCATGCTTGTTCGATTTTCTGATTTGAAATCATGCAAGTCATGTTATGAGCACTGAAAATTTTCCTTTTTTGGGTCCAAGAAATGGTCCAGATTTGGTAAAATGGAATAATTTTTGAGAGAATATTAGTCAACTTCATTAAAAATTCTCAAAACTTGTTTTTACAAATGGCCACTGCTCGACCAATACATAATTTATTCTTGAGATGCACAACCTCAGATCCAAAACAATGCAAAAATTGCCCCTTGTCTAAATGGCATTGCACAACAACGGAAAGTTGCCCCTTGTCTGAATGGCACCACAGCGCACTGTATGGCAACGGAGAGTTGCCCCTTGTTCGAATGGCACCGCAGCACACTGTAACCAGTTCTCATAGTGAAGATCACAGCCGAACTCTTTGAAATAGAAATGACAAAAATGACCAGAACAATCACATGGACACCGTCGATTTGGAAGTGTTTACGGCTGGACTTCAGAATGAAGTTGCCTACGTATCCCAAAGATGGGAATCAAGCCTGACGTAGTTTCGGGTTAAGGTACACTCGGGTATTAACCTCTCCTTTTTGTGCTCTAACTTTTGCCAAGGCCGCCCTTTCGGGTTTTAAACCTTGCGAGCTTTGTTTTTCTTTTCTTTTTTTTCATTTCTTTTCATCTTTTCATTTCTTTTCTTTTTCTCTTTTTTTTCATTTCTTTTTTTTTCTTTTCTTTTCATTTTTCTTTTTTTTCTTGCTCTAACTTTTGCCTGGGTCACCCTTCTGGGTTTTCGGCCCAGCGAGCCTCTCAAGGGTAAAAGTGTAGCTTTGTCCATGTTGATCAGTTTTGAGATCTCGAAGCCATCTGAATCTAGGAGAATGGCTGTTGTTCGCTGATGATGAAGGAGTCCATCCAACCGGATCTGAATTGCCCCCAGTGTTGTGGATAGGAACTCGATTGTCCTTCAACAAAAATTTCTTCTTTTCTCCATATTGGGATTTGGTATTCTTGCCAATCTTTGTTAGCTTGAGAAATGTCCCAATTTTTTACTCTTTGAGCACATCTGACATTTTTTGCCCCTAGTTCAATGGCTACTTCTCATTCAGCTTTACAAGCTTTCTTTTGATCATATCTGACCTTCTTGCGCCTAGTTCATGGGCTGCTTCAAATCTGGCCATACAAGCCTCACATTATGGTTGACCTTTGAACAATCTGAATCCAAGTTCAAGGTTTGAAAAAAAAGGGGTTGAGTCTTGAGGCTGAGAGCGATCCTAAGCTGCACAATCTCAAAATCAATTCCACATAGGTCTTCGCAGGACGGCGCAAAACATTTTTTGAAATCTTTTAAGAAAATGACTAGTCGCTCGCGTTGAAGACAATGTAGAACCAATTTGGATCAAGCCAGGATCTTTCTTAGTAGTCACATTAGCAAACATGATTTAATTCATTAAGGGCCTAGCACACCTCTCTTTTTCTCAGTTGATCAAATTTTTGCAAATCCTGAGGAATTCCTTCCTCTTCGTTTTCATTACAGTGTTCAAAAAGTTTTGAAAAATTTAGGTCAATGCAATGATTTAAAGGCACAGAAAAGTAGGTGAAAAGTACAGCTGTTTCATTCAAATCTTCTAGCACAACTGGCTCAAGGCAGAAACAAACGCAAATGGGTGAAAATCACTGCTGTTTCATTTAGATCTTCTAGCACAACTGGCTCAATGGAAGATACAGACGCAAAAGAAATGGTGTAAAAGATAAACACAAAACGATAGTGATGTCCGAGGTAACACTCCCGAAATCACCCAATTTCGACATAACAAGACTGACTCGATACAACAAGACAGACTTGACTGACTCAGTACAAAAGAGACTGACTCAATACAACAAAACAAAACTGACCCAATACCCATGTCAGAAAGCAAAGTAAACAGCATTTGCACATTGCTCAAAACAGTGCGTGCAACCCCCACATCCGAAGTAAAATGAGCTCCATCGACAGCTGGTTCCCCCGATCAAATGATCACATTATCCCCCAAGTTCACTGACCCAATGTCGATAGACTTTGCAGGACCTGGCGCGACAATGACCTCTTTATCTATCAGATCTTGTATTTCGTGGCGAAGACGAAAACACATGTCAGTGTCATGGCCGGCTTGTTGATGAAAGGCACAGTATTTAGCTGGGTTGTGGAACAGAGGAAGTTTATTCAGTAATGGTCGCGGCTCAAGGGGTTCGAGATGGCCTTGTCCAACGAGGATTTGGAAAGCTTTGGACAAAGTCATGTAGAGGGCATGGTAGACCCTCTGACCTCGGGGTTGATACTTCGAGGTTTGTGGAGTTTTACTGGATGCACCAGCAAAGGGATTGATGGGTGCTGATTGGGTTTGCTGATCTCTTCCGAGTGCAAGACTAGAGCTGAAAGGAATGTTCCTGGTACAACGGCCCTTCTCCCGGCTTGCCCCTTGATTCAAACTGCTCTCATTCTGAGTGGCAAAAGTGTCATCCACAGTTTTTGTAACAACTGCAAGTACTTGTTGTTTGTTCAATCCTTCGGCTTTCAAAGCCTCAATAGCCCACAGAAGGTGTTCATGGGGATCAAAGCCTACCCCTACCTTGTTCTTTCCACTTGCCTCCACTTTGCCAAAGGATTGGGCTGCTATATCAGAGCGAAGCCCAGTTATTGTCGACATGCCACCCCCCAGATCTGAGATGGCTTCAGGTTAGCCCTTTTCAATTGCAGCTTGCCCCAAGATTGGAGAGCCTTTTGGCATGAAACTTCTGGCCTATGATGTGGTTAATGATGGAGCCAAAATTCCAAAGGCTAAATCTGCCACAGTTCTTTCTAAATCTTCAATCATGCTTTCCAGCTCAGAAGTAGTGGGTTCACGAATTTGAGATGATTGGGGTTCAAGTGCATCCATCGTGCTTAAGCCCATGCTTTCCGGGATAAACACCTCGAGCTTGGGTAGATGGGTCGGGGTGTATATACTAGGATTGCAGGAGGGTGACAGTTTATGGCCGAGGCTAAGATGTGGATGAGGTACTTGGTCCTTGGGGTTTTGAGGTGGAGCTATTGTCCGGTTGTCGATGAGATTCTGGATCTCATGACGAAGGTGGTAGCAACCATCGGTGCCATGGCCGCACTGCTAATGATACACGCAGTATTTGGTGGGGTTATGTCTCGCAGGGAGTGGGTCAGGCAAAGGTTGAGGATTAATGGGTTTGAGATACCCTCTCTCCATCAGGACTTTTAGTGTGTTAGTTAGGCTCATATAGAGAGGTAAAAGTTCTGCCCTGAGCTCGGGCTGGGCTGGTTGTTTGTAGGCTGCCCTTGGCAAAAGGGTCGGCTATGGCTACTGTCTGGCTTTTAGTGGGTTTGGGAACAACGCTACTGGCATGGGTACTCCCGGAAAACACCCTCCTCACCGATTCACTTGTTCTAGGAATAATCCCTCTGTTGAATGCATTCTCGACCTAAACCTCTAGTTCATGCAAACTTTGGAAAGTGAATAGAGGAGTGACTATTAACTTTTGCAACATATCAGGCTCAAGGTTCTGCACCACTATCCGCACTTGGTCCCTTTAAGAAGGCTGATCTGTCATCTGTGCTGCCTTCACTCTCCACATTGCAACAAATTCCACAAAAGGCTCTGTTGGGTTCTGGCAGGTTGCTTCAAGCTCTTGCATGGTCATTTCAAGTTGGGTATTGCAAGAATACTGATCGACAAAGGCCTTGCCAACTTTTCCCAGTTTTGTTTCACTGTATCCTCCAACTCGGTGTACCAAGTGGCTGCTACACCCGACAGGGTTCTTTCATACAGAGAGAGTTTCTGCAACTTAGTCAGATCCATCGGTTTCAAGACATCCACGAAAAGCCAGATATGTACCATAGGATCTCCAGACCCGTCAAAACGGCCAATATGTGGCATCTTGAATCTATCTGGGAGCCTTACGGTGGCCTTAGTATACCCATCTCCAATGTCAGGAATGGAGTTAAGGCCCTGTGCCTTTTTGAACTGCTCCTCAGGGTTTGCAATTTTTAATGAGGTCGGGTCGAACTCATTAATATCAAGCGAATAAAGCCTCTCCTTAGGTTGCACCACGGGTGTGAAAACTCGAGCTTGAGCCAACCCTTCTCGAGGATCTGGACCCTGCAAATCTTCGGCTGGCGGGAACAGGTCAAAGTTTGGCTGAGGTTCCAAGATCGGATGTGTGGTGGATACCCCAGATGGGCGTTGCGTTTCAGCATTGGTCTCATCCTGCATAGTAGTTCCTGGATTTAATGTCACTATCACGGCCGTAACTTCTTCTGAACCTTGTGCCATCACGGTTTGCTGAGTTGGAACAAAGGTGATGTGACTGGTGACTTTCGGATCAGATGAACCGGTGAGCCCTAACTAGCCCTTCTTTGCCTTACCACTGGCGAAGGAAAACGGGTTGCCTTTGAACTGAATCTCTGACCTGAAAAAGTTTACCAATACAAGTCTAATGTACCCGGGAGATATCGGAGCCTTCTGAAGCTATGGTTCCAGGACTACCTTGCAAAAAAGAAAACAGACAGCACCTCAGCTTGGTTTCATGAGAACAGCTATGAGCATAGTTGAATGACTGTGCTCTCTATTGAATTATGCCCAAAATTTTGCTTGCAAACTAATACCCTCAGGCCGATACTCAGACTTGCAACTGATACATACCATCATGTAAAGACACACCCTGACAGAACATAGCAAGCAAGTAAGAGCCAAAACACCCCTATGGTAGGGTAGGGTTTCCCTGTCCTATTTTGTCAGGAGCTAGGGTTTCACTATGCACGCAGCGGTTTCACACAACCTACAATCAGGTAAACAACCTGTCCTAGTTTGGAATAGTCACTTCGGATTTCGATATGCACTAGGTCGAATGGTCGAAAAGAGTGCCTCGATGAAAACCAATGTTTGTATTCCCATTGTGGCAGAGCCCGTAACCGGTCAGCCTTATGGCACGTAGCCTCCGGCAAACCGTTTAGGAATAGTAGACGGCAAACATGATGTCCAGGGCGCATCAATGCAAATGCAATGCAATGCAAAGAAACACATGAGTGTAGACAAAACAACATATCATGAGTTTGTGTCAAGTTCTCTAAATCCCCAGCAGAGTCGCCAGAAACTATAGACTGCCCAAACTCCGCACCGCGCGCGAGGGCGCGAATCGTGGTTCTAGCTACTATAGTTCAAACTCCTGTCACGGTTCTGAATCTAATCTCACAAAGTGCAATATAAGACTGATAAATCACCAAAGAGTCCAAATCCGGCAAATCATTTTGGAAAATCAATTTTAATCAAGAAGTGCCAAACATGGACTGCGTTGCCAGATTACAGAGTCGCCACCTAAATATTTTGTTTTGGGAAATTTGGGAAACCCTGACTCGTGTCTAAGGCCACGTGTCCGTCATCACCAAAGTTGCCTCAGCTCGTGAACTTGGGTATGAGAGGGGAAGGTCCAAAAATGAGCACCCCCGCTCGCTTGATCAAAGATCGGCCTCAACTAACATGATATGTTGTTTTTGAAAACGCATGTGTTCTTTTTCCAGTTTATTAGCTAGCTTACTATGTGATGCACACAACATACAAATATAAACTAAATCACTTAATTTGGAACAAAACATCTCATGTTTGTTTCTGAAAATAGTTTGGAGTTGCTACTCGTAAGTAGGCTAAGTCGTGGATTTGCCACCCTCAAGTGGGCTTAAAACATGATGTTTGCCACATCAAGTGGGCTTAAAACTCGCATTTCGATGAATTGTTCCAATTCAAGCAATAAAGCCTTCACCCGCAGGCATTCAAGCAGTTATATCAGTTAAGCACATAGCCTCATGGAAAGCATGCCAAACATGGCAACACTTATATGCATGCAAGGATGCTAAAGCATAAACACGTACAGTGTATTCCGAGCCAAAACAAAAGCTAGTTAGTAATCAATGCATGATCCTAGCTATGTCAAGATGCCTAATGCAACTAAAATAGGCTCGGCTATCTAGAATGGCATATGAATTCTATTTGATTCATGTATTCAAATAGGAGTTGAAATACAATACAGTTTGAATGATGCATCGAGCCCGGTGCATGCAAGACAGATGAATGGATGCACGCATGCGAGCATAAGTATGCTAATTGAAACATGGCCTAAAACTAACCATCGAAAGCTGCTAAATAAAAGGGAGAAGAAATGGGGTTGGAAGACATGCATCACACACACGCACACTTATTCCAAAATTTGCCGTCTCGACGGAGGGTCTGAATAAATCAACTAACTAGCTACGCTAAGCTAATTAATTACAAACCGAATTGAAACTAGCTATACTAAGCTAATTAGAATATTACAAAGATGAAACAAATTAGCTAAATACATTAACTAATTAATTGCAAAATTAGCAAATTAACTAGCTAAACAAAGCAGTTAAAATGGCCTCGAGGGAAGGGAGATATGCATGCTCGATTGCCGCGCTCGGAAATCCATTGCCATGACACCAATTGCCTCTATTTGTACTCTTTTGGACTTCTGAAAATTGTGCCAACTCCCAGATTGCTTCTGACCCACCTTAAGAACATGCTGAGGGATGGTATGCCAAAGTTGGTGGCCATCAGTCACTTTCGATAGCCGATCGACAGCCTTGGTGGCCGGTCGGATGGCTTTGATGGCTGGTCGGCCACTGCTGCCTACAATTTCTCCTTTTGCTGCAACAGAGCACAGACAGAGGCATGGCAGTGTATTTGTAAGGGAATTTGTGTGCAACCACACTCCTTATCATGTCTCAAGCTCAAAGGAGTGTAGTTCTCTGCTCTCAAGCCACCAATCACGCATCTCGATTCATGATGGCCAAAGAGTCAAGCTTACACAATGTCGATGAATGCCCAAATAACACATAGGACTCGAGAGGCCTCCGCCCTATCATGCACAATCAAGGGGGACAGCGACAAAGAAATGAGGCACGTTTCATTACTTCAAGTATGAAACGCCCCTCTTTTCTCGTGTTTGGATTAACGTTCGATCCAAACACATGCAATGCAACACAAACATGTTATCTTGGCATGTTTTACTTCAATTCATTTTGTTTACACATTTTATCATTACCATTCCATTCATTAATCCACCTGTCCGAATATGAGAGTCCTCTAATGAGAGAGAGGTCTATCAAAGAGAATGGTTTAAGGCATGGAAGAGACCAATGCCTTTGACTAGGAGTAACCCTCAAAAGAGGGTTGAAGCCATTTCAGCATAGGCCTCAATCCCAAGCATTAAACACAACCTCAAGACTAACCAATCCTCAAAACAAATCAAAAATTAAGAAATGAGGGAGATGGCAGATTTTTCAGTGCTAAAGTGGCATGATAAACAAGACTCTAACATGCAAGCACTTCAAGTACAACATGCTAGAAGGCTTAAACATTGAAACCAGTGAAGGACACAACACTAGAACCATGCAATACAATGCTCAATGGACTAAACAGCCCTAAACAGACCTCATGCATGCCAAAACAGTGGCCAAAATGAGCTGAGATGATAGCATGAAAGGCAAGAAAATGATGCCCATGCAATGGCTCACAAACAAGGCATAAATGTGCAAATCTCAAGAGCACTTAAAGAGTGAAAAACATGGAAGTATGACAACACTATATGCTCTGAAACAATATACCAAATGATGCCAAGACATGCAAATACTTCAAGCCAAGCATGCAAGATACCTCAAAATTCAAAGCTAGTCAAGGTTATTGCACTACAAGCATGCATACCAAGCATCATACGACCAAGAGGGCTCAAAATAGAACTAAAGCATGCCAAAATATGAACAAAAGCATCTAGTGTATAGCCAAAATGAGCTAGGATAATAGGTTAAAGAACAAGCATACAAGGCTAGCTAGCAAGGATTACACTACAAGTGTATAAAGCATGCAAGAGGTGAGTCCACCAATCGAAATCAGAGTTATAACATTCCAAAATAACACTAAAAATGGGCTAAGACTAAGCTAGCATATGCTAGAATAACAAGCTAACTCATTAGGCATGCAAGGCTAGTAAAGGGGATTTACACTACAAGTGCATGAAGCATGTAACCAATGATCAAACAAGGCAAAAACAAAGTTATGGAAGGTCTAAGAAGTCACAAAAATGAGCCTAAACAAAGCCATAAAGAAGTAAAAACACATGCTCATTTAGTTGGCCATCAACACAAGCAAGCAAGACAATTGGGACCTCAAAACATGGTTTTTACCACCGAAAAATCTCTAGATTTCAGTGGTTAAAAGGTCATGAAAAGTTGTTTTGAAAGGCCTTGAAAGATGACTCAAAAGCCATACAAGCTAAGGAACAAAAGGGAGAGACAACCCCCTAACACAAAATAGGCCTAAACCATCATTTTTAGGACAGAAAAACATAATTTTCTTCCATTCAAAACAAAGCCAAAAAAAGTTTGCAAATGTGGTAAAATAAGCATGCAAAACAAAGCTTTAGAGGGACAAGTGCTTAACCTTGAAGCCAAACAGCAAAAGAACAAGATTTCTGAGTTAAAACCATGCTTTAGTAGCCCAAAACATGTTCCAAGGGACCTCAGCCCAATGGTGATCAAGTCTTCTTAAGGGTTGATAGGTTGAAGATGGATGTATGCAAGCGTTAAAGCACAAAATCCTTAGAGAGAGTGAAATCTTGAGAGGGTTTCTAGAGAGAGAGAGGCTCCCAACTCTTTTGCCAAAATTGTTCTAATCTATCCTCTCATGTTCTAACCACTTGAATATGAGATATAAGGCTTTCATATATAGCAAAATATCAACTTCGGTGGAAAATATCTGAATTGGGACAGCTGAAAACAGCTGGAGTAGAAATATCTGCCAATTCTGGGCTTTCTGGACAATTCTAGGTGACCGACCACCATTTGTGGCCGATTAAGTTCACTCTTGGTAGACCTATGGCCGATGAGCTCCAATTGTGGCCAATGCACTCCCACAGAGGCCGACGGCAAAAACTAACCCCAGTCCCTGACTTGCACCAGGCATAAATCCTTCATCTAGACTCCTTTTCAGGTCATTCTTATGCCCAAATTGAAGCCTCGGATGTAAGCTTTCCAGTGGTGGCATCCTCACCTCAAAATTCCAAGTGTGCTAAGAGATATCCCTCTTTTAGTGAAGACTGCTCAGTTTCGGTCCAACCAGAATGATGCGCCCAACTTCAACCAATCATATCTCCCCCATCCGAACTCGGCTTTAGGAGATTCTTAAGTGTAAAATGAAGCCCAAGAAGTCTTCTTTCCAACGGTGGTGGCCACATAGCTCAAATCCAAGTATACAAAAGGATAGGCGTCAACTCTCTCTTAGCGTTTCATGCCCCATCTTCTTCTCCAACTTGGTTTCTTCTCTCCTTTCCTCTTTTCTTCAACTCCAAACCCCTAAACAAGGTGTTTTGAAAGATTTTTCAAAGATTTCATCTCTCTTTCATTCATTTTCACTTTGTCCTTGCTCGGTTTACCAAAAAGCGTGACATTTACCAAAATGCAAGCGTCGGAACATTGTAGGAACTCTGTTTCAAAAATATTTTGAAAGAGAGGGTTTGAAGGCCTAAAACCATTCAAAATAGTCTTGGTCCAAATATGGGGTGTGAGGTTAGGATTTGACTCTCCTCTTGCCGAAAAAATCGAACTTTTGCCCTGCACATCTTTCATCACCAAGTAAACCATCAGTAGCGTCCAAGTCTTAAGGGCGGTCAAAAATAGGGTGTCTATAGTTGCCCCTCTTTGACAGAGCTCGAAGTCATGAAATGATGTGAGTGAATGTCAAAACCAGAGACAACCCATTTTTGACAAGGCTGAAGACTTGGACAAACAAGCAAAATACAGATAAATAAATGGTTGCGCCCGCAGGCTGCCTACGTATCCCTTTGCAAAGAATCAAACCAGCGTAGTTCAGGGGCAGGATGCAAAATGATATGCAATATTACAAAACAATGTAATGATATACAATGCAATGAAATAATCAAACCACAAGCAGTGCAAAACCACACAAATATCATAAAGGGATGGAGATGTAACATCAAACTACGTGTAACATAAAAAAGGTGCCGGAGCACTCTAACCACGATTCTCTTAGTGGAATAGGTGCATGCACAGACAGAACTATGTGTTTCGTAGAAAGAATACAAGTAATTGGGTGGCATGATATAAGTGAGGAATGATCTGTTGAGAAAAGATCGTGATCCTACATGCTGAATGCAACAAACTACAATGCAGTGGATGCAATAGATGGAGTGAATGCAGTGAATATGGCGCGAGGCCAAACCACATTTCTACCTAGCAAAGGTATGGGCACAAAACAGACCATCTCTAGCACAGAAAAGGTGCCGACACCCTCAGACCAGAATTCTCTTAGTGGAATAGGCGCGTACACATAATCACAGAACCATGCTTTAACGCGAAAAGTATGAGCACATGGCAAACTAAGCTTAACATGGAAAGGCTACAGGCGATAAAACAATGCAGTGGATGCATGCGATAGATGCTATATGTACTACGATAAATGTTATGCAACACTTATGATAGATACAATGATACAGCTAGGAAATGATGCTCTCAAAAGTACCTTACAGGTGCAATCGGCGATGACTCACCTTATGCTTCTGGGAATCTTCCCCTTCTTCTTGGTTGAACCGCAGGTACTACTTTTCTCCCTGGCTATGGTTACAGCTTTCCCTATTCCCTAATAGGGTGACAGACTAGGTTGGTTCAATATCCAGAATTGAGGCGCATACACATGCTATCTCAATCTATGGGGCTGCCATACAGATTTCAAGGCGATGATACAACCCTGGGTATTTAAACCAGAATTTAGTCTCAAAAATCCCGAACCTTTGTGTTCTAGGTATTAGCCATTCGAACTCTAGTTTCCACCGTCTCGGTTGATCTCCTAGGAACTCACCGTAAACACAGACAGGTGGGTATACCAGACCACTGGAAGTCGTTGGGGCACGACAAACACCAAAGGAATTGCACCTTCAGAGGATTTAAGGTCTCCTAGACCAGCGATAGAATGGATGATGCAATGGATGTAACAGGTAGAGCAGTAGATGAAAAAAATGGGAACACACTCCAACCACGCTGGAATTGTGAGAGGAGGAAGAACAAAGAAAACCAATCAGGAGCGCGTTCCACGCAACATGAGATAAATTCCAAACACGCTGAAATCGTGTGAGGAAGGAGAGGCTCTAATCACGCTGAAATTGTGAGAAGAGGTTCAAAAACAACTGCTCAGGCTCGCGCTTCACGCGTCTGAGATAAAACACGCCCAGAGCAGCACTTCACGCGTCCTGAGATACTAGAAAAACCGCTCAGGCTTGTGTTCCGCATGTCCTAAGGCACAATCCACACAGGGCCGCGCTTCACACGTCCTGAGATACAAGAAAAACCGCTCGAGCTTGTGTTCCACACATCCCGAGATACAACCCGCCCAGGGCTGCGCTTCATGTGTCCTAAGATACAAGAAAAACCGCTCGGGCTCGTGTTCCACATGCCCCGAGATACAACCCGCCCAGGGCCGCGCTTCACGCGTCCTGAGATACTAACTGCCCAGGGCCGCACTTCATGCGTCGTGAGATACAAGAAAAACCGCTCGGGCTCGTGTTCCACACATCCCGAGATACAACCCGCCCGGGGCCACGCTTCACGTGTCCTGAGAAAGCCCTAGAGGACAACGATCCTAAACGCTGCTCAGCATAAAAGGATAAACGATACAAGATAACACAAGATGCAAATAAATACAATAAGTGCAATGATATGACACATGTTACAAGCAATGTAGAGAATGATGTTTAGGGAATGCAATAAACAAGCAAAGCGGCACTTTAAAAAAAAGGCACCTCATAGGGGTGAGTGGCGATGAACCGCTCTACTCTGATGGGGATCTCCCCTCCTTGTGTTCTTCGAACACTTACCTTCAACTCACAGTACAAAGGTTCTGGAACGCTGACAAGGGGTAACTTCTGCATGTAGAAACCACAAATGTCGTTTTCCTTCTTGATCATATTCACAACTTTCCCTATTCTCCAATGGGGTGGCAGGCTAGGTTGGTTTAGTATCCAGAATTGAGGCGCATACATGCTATCTCAACTTATGGGGCTTCCATACAAATTTCAAGCTGGGGATACACCGTTAGGTATTTAAACCAGACTTTAGTCTCGGAAATCCTGAACCTTTGCATTCTAGGCATCATCCATTCGAACTGTAGTTTCCACCGTCGCAGTTGTTCTCCTAGGAACTCATTGCGAATATAGCCAAGATGCCTCTGGCAGGGAATGGTACTCGGGGAGAGTACTTATGATCGCCATTCAAGCTTGAAGCATACTTGATCTTGAGCTTGAGGTAGAGGCACACTCATACTTCAGAGCATTGATATGGACTGAGGAGGTGCATTTCGGAATGCAATTTCAAAACATTTCTGAAGTTGAAACAAACTCAGATGCTTCGATTTCCCCTCTTTTCTTTTGCTTTGCAATCTGGAACCCATATAGTTTCAGATAGGTCCTTGTTCGACTATTCTCATATGATCTGGGTTAAACCCTGCAGTTTTATGAAAGGACAAATCCTGTTTTGCACACTTGTGGAGAACGGCACAGCACTCTGAGCACAAAATGATTCATTTTGAAATTGACAAATGAGTTCTTAACCGGGTATGGAGCCTACAACTGACTAAAGTAAAAACAACCCAACAAAGAGAAAACGAAGGTAAATCAACCTAAACACATCTATTGACACTTGAAACGACTCAAGACAATAATCGGGACAGACAAAAACAACAGACACGACACTCAGACGTGTTCCAGTGGCGAGAGGCCTCTCAGCTCGCGAGGAGCCTGTTTCTCCGGGTACTGTTCCCCATCCTTTCACATTTGTGATCCTTACATCACTCTGGCACTCAATCTTTTTTGCTCTGAAAAAGCCCTTTTCTCACTTTTTCTCTCAGCGCACATCTCTCTATTCTTCGATCTCTCTTCTTTTTCATCCCTCCCCTGGGTGGTTGATGGATAAACAGGAAGTTGTGGGCTCTTGTATTCTGCCAGATTCTCCTTCTTTCGCTCATAACAGTGAGTTTCTTCCACAGAAGGGTTGCGGTGCGACTAGATGCGCAACAGATCTACAACTGACATCGGTTGACGATGCCTTGGCTTAGCTTGAATGTGATCAAACCTATCCAGATGAAGGAGTGGATTATTCTACTTCATTCCAATTCGTGCTTCGTACTTAGCTTGATACCTCACTGCTTGGAGGATGTGTGGCCCTTTTGCTGTTAGCTTCAGTTGTGCCCTTTCTGGCAAGTATGATGCCCTTTCTAGCAAGTATGCTGACAACGGGGGAATATATAGGAAGCCTGACTCAACTGTGGTCCTAGTTTATCATTTTGACCATTTTTTTATTTTTTTGACCAATATGAGAGTTAGATTAACATGCTTGTTCGATTTTCTGATTTGAAATCATGCAAGTCACGTTATGAGCACTGAAAATTTTCCTTTTTTGGGTCTAAGAAATGGTCCAGTTTTGGAAAAATAGAATAATTTTCCAGAGAAAATTAGTCAACTTCATTAAAAATTCTCAAAACTTGTTTTTACAAATGGCCACTGCTCGACCAACACATAATTTATTCTTGAGATGCACAACCTCAGATCCAAAACAATGAAAAAATTGCCCCTTGTCTAAATGGCGCTGCACAGCAACGGAAAGTTGCCCCTTGTCTGAATGGCACCACAGCGCACTGTATGGCAACGGAAAGTTGCCCCTTGTTTGAATGGCACCACAGCGCACTGTATGGCAACGGAAAGTTGCCCCTTTTTTGAATGGCACCGCAGCACACTGCAACCAGTTCTCATAGTGAAGATCAGAACCGAACTCTTTGATACATAAATGACAAAAATGACCAGAACAATTACATGGACACCGTCGCTTTAGAAGTGTTTATGGCTGGACATCAGAATGAAGTTGCCTACGTATCCCAAAGATGGGAATCAAGCCTGGAGTAGTTCCGGGTTAAGGTACACTTGGGTATTAACCTCTCGTTTTTGGGCTCTAACTTTTGCCAAGGCCGCCCTTCCGGGTTTTTAACCTTGTGAGCTTTGTTTTTCTTTTCTTTTCATCTTTTCAGTTATTTTCATTCTTTTCTTTTTCTCTTTCTTTTCATTTCTTTTCTTCACTCTTCTTTTCATTTTTCTTCTTTTCTTGCTCTAACTTTTGCCTGGGCCACCCTTCTGGGTTTTCGCCCAGCGAGCCTCTCAAGGGTAAAAATGTAGCTTTGTCCACGTTGATCAGTTTTGAGATCTCAAAGCCATCTAAATCCAGGAGAATGGCTATTGTTCGCTGATGATGTAGGAGTCCATCCAACCGGGTCTGAATTCCCCCGGGGTTGTGGATAGGAACTCGATTTTTCTTCAACAAAACTTTCTTCTTTTCTCCATATTCGGATTTGGCGTTCTTGCAGATCTTTGTTAGCTTGAGAAATGTCCCAATTTTTTACTCTTTCAGCACATCTGACATTTTTTTGCCCCTAGTTCAAGGGCTGCTTTTCATCTAGCTTTACAAGCTTTCTTTTGATCATATCTGACCTTCTTGCCCCTAGTTCATGGGCTGCTTCAAATCTGGCCATACAAGCCTCACATTATGGTTGACCTTTGAACATTCTGAATCCAAGTTCAAGGTTTGAAAGAAAAGGGGTTGAATCTAGAGGCTGAGAGCTATCTTAAGCTGCAAAATCTCAAAATCAATTCCACATAGGTCTTCGCAGGACGGCGCAAAACATTTTTTGAAATCTTTTAAGAAAGCGACTAGTCGTTCGCGTCGAAGACAATGTAGAACCAATTTGGATCAATCCAGGATCCTTCTCAGTAGTCACATTAACAAACATGATTTCATTCATTAAGGGCCTAGCACACCTCTCTTTTCCTCAGTTGATCAAATTATTACAAATCCCGAAGAATTCATTCCTCTTCGTTTTCATCACATTGTTCAATAACTTTTGAAAAACTCAGGTCAATGCAATGATTTAAAGGCATAGAAAAGTAGGTGAAAAGCACTGCCGTCTCATTCAAATCTTGTAGCACAACTAGCTCAAGGTAGAAACAAATGCAAAGGGGTGAAAATCACTGTTGTCTCATTCAGATCTTCTGGAACAACTAGCTCAATGGCAGATACAGACGCAAAAGAAGTGGTGTAAAAGACAAACACAAAACGATAGTGATGTCCGAGGTAACACCTCCGAAATCACCCAATTCCGACATAGCAAGACAGACTCGATACAACAAGACAGACTCGACTGACTCAGTATAAAAGAGACTGACTCAATACAACACAACAAAACTGACCCAATACCCAAGTCAGGAAGCAAAGTAAATAGCATTTGCATATTGCTCAAAACAGTGCATGCCATCCTCACATTCGGGGTAAAATGAGTGCCATCGGCAGCTGGTTCATCCCCCGATCAAATGATCACATTATCCCCCAAGTTCACTGATCCAGTGCCAAAATTCCAAAGGCTAAATCTGCCACAGTTCTTTCCAAATCTTCAATCATGCTTCCCAGCTCAGAAGTAGTGGGTTCACGAATTTGAGATGATTGGGGTTCAAGTGCATCCATTGTGCTTAAGCCCATGCTTTCCGGGATAAACACCTCGGGCCTGGGTAGATGTGTCAGGGTGTATATACTAGGATTGCAGGTGGGTGACAGTGTATGGTCGAGGCTGAGATGTGGATGAGGTACTTGGTCCTTGGGGTTTTGAGGTGGAGCTATTGTCCGGTTGTCGATGAGATTCTAGATCTCATGACGAAGGCGGTAGCAACCATCGGTGCCATGGTCGCGCTGCTGATGATACGCACAGTATTTGGTGAGGTTATGTCTAGCAGGGAGCGGGGCAGGCAAAGGTTGAGGATTAAGGGGTTTGAGATGCCCTCTCTCCATCAGGACTTTTAGTGCGCTAGTTAGGCTCGTATAGAGGGGGGTAAAAGTTCTGCCCTGAGCTTGGGCTGGGCTGGCTGTTTGTAGACTGGCCTTGGCAAAAGGGTCAGCTATTGCGACTGTCTTGCTTTTAGTGGGTTTGGGAACAGCGCTACTGGCATGGGTACTTCCAGAAAACACCCTCCTCAACGATTCACTTGTTCTGGGAATAAGCCCTCTATTGAATGCATTCTCGACCTGAACCCCTAGTTCATGCAAAATTTGGAAAGTGAATAGTGGAGCGACTATTAACTTTCGCAACATATCAGGCTCAAGGTTCTGCACCACTATTCGCACTTGGTCCCTTTAACAAGGCTGATTTGTCATCCGTGCTGCCTTCGCTCTCCACCTTGCAACAAATTCCACAAAAGGCTCTGTTGGGTTTTGGCGGGTTGCATCAAGCTCTTGCATGGTCATTTCAAGTTGGGTATTGCAAGAATACTGATCGACAAAAGCCTCAGTCAACTTTTTCCAGTTTTGCTTCACTGTATCCTCCAACTCAGTGTACCAAGTGGATGCTACACCCGACATGGTTCTTTCATACAGAGAGAGTTTCTGCGACTTAGTCAGATCCATCAGTTTCAAGACATCCACGAAAAGTCGGATATGTACCATAGGATATCCAGACCCGTCGAAACGGCCAATATGTGACATTTTGAATCTATCTGGGAGCCTTACGGCAGCCTCAGTGTACCCATCTCCAATGTTAAGAATGGAGTTAAGGCCCTGTGCCTTTTTGAACTGCTCCTCAGGATTCACAATTTTTAATGAGGTCGGGTTGGGCTCATTAATATCAAGGGAATAAAGCCTCTCCTTAGGCTACACCAGGGGTGTGAAAACTCAAGCTTGAGCCAACCCTTCTCGAGGATCTAGACCCTGCAAATCTTCGGCTGGCAAAAATAGGTCAAAGTTCGGCTAAGGTTCCGTGACCGGATGTATGGTTGATACCCCAGATGGGCGTTGCATTTCAGCACTGGTCTCATCCTGCATAGTAGTTCCCTGATTTAATGCCACTATCACGGACGCAACTTCTTCCGAACCATGTGCCATCACGGTTTGCTGAGTTTGAACAACGGTGATGTGACTGGTGACTATCGGATCAGATAAGCCGGTGAGCCCTGACTGGCCCTTCTTTGCCTTACCACTGGCGAAGGAAAACTCGTTGCCTTTCAACTGAATCTCTGACCTGACAAAGTCTATCAACACAAGTCTAATGTAGCCAGGCGATATCGGAGCCTTCTGAGGCTCTGGTTCCAGGACTACCTTGCAAAAGAGAAAACAGACAGCACCTCAGCCAGGTTTCATGAGAACAGCTATGAGCATAGTTGAATATTTGTGCTCTCTACTGAATTCTGCCCAAAACTTTGCTTGTAAACTAATACCCTCAGGTCGATACTCAGACTTGCAACTGATACATACCATCCTGTAGAGACACACCCTGACAGAACATAGCAAGCAAGTAAGAGCCAAAACACCCCTATGGTGGGGTAGGGTTTCCCTGTCCTATTTTGTCAGGAGCTAAGGTTTCACTACACACGCAACGGTTTCAAACAACCTAGAACCGGGTAAACAACCTATCCTAGTTTGGAATAGTCACTACGGATTCCGATATGCACTAGGTCGAATGGTCGAAAAGAGTGCCTTGGTGAAAACCGAGGTTTGTGTTCCCATCGTGGCAGAGCCTGTAACCGGTCAGCCTTATGGCATGCAGCCTCCGGCAAACCGTTCAAGAATAGCAGACGGCAAACATGATGTCCTAGGCGTACCAATGCAAATGCAATGCAATGTAAAGAAACACATAAGTATAAACAAAACAACATATCATGAGTTCGAGTCAAGTTCTCTAAATCCCCAGCAGAGTCGCCAGAAACTGTAGACCGCCCACACTCCGCTCCGCGCGCGAGGGCGCGAATCGTGGTTCTAGCTACTATAATTCGAACTCCTATCACGGTTCTAAATCTAATCTCACAAAGTGCAATGTAAGATTGATAAATCACCAAAGAGTCCAAATCCGGCAAATCATTTTGAAAAATCGATTTTAATCAAGAAGTGGCAAACATAGACTGCTTTGCTAGATTACAAAGTCGCCACCTAAATATTTTGTTTTGGGAAATTTAGGAAACCCTGACTCGTGCCTAAGGCCACGTGTCCGTCATCACCAAAGTTGCCTCGGCTCAGGAACTTGGGTATGAGAGGGGAAGGTCTTGAAATGAGCACCCCCGCTCGCCCGATCAAAGATCGGCCTCTACTAACATGATATGTTGTTTTTGAAAACACATGTGTTCTTTTTCCGATTTATTAGCTAGCTTACTATATGATGCGCACAGCATACAAATATAGACTAAATCACTCAATTTGGAACAAAACATCTCATGTTTGTTTTTGAAAATGGTTTATAGTTGCTACTCGTAAGTAGGCTAAGTCGTGGATTTGCCACCCTCAAGTGGGCTTAAAACATGATGATTTGCCACTTCAAGTGGGCTTAAAACTCGCATTTTGATGAATTATTCCAATTCAAGCAATAAATCCTTCACCCACAGGCATTCAAGTAGTTATAGCAGTTAAGCACATAGCCTCATGGCAAGCATGCTAAACACGTAAACACTTACACGCATGCAAGGATGCTAAAGCATAAACACTTACAATGTACTCCGAGCCAAAACAAAAGCTAGTTAGTAATCAATGCATGATCCTAGCTATGTCAAGATGCCTAATGCAACACATGCAAAAATGCAACTAAAATAGGCTCAGCTATCTACAATGGCATATGAATGCTATTTGATGCATGTATTCAAATAGGAATTGAAATACAATACAGTTTGAATGATGCGCCGAGCCTGGTGTATGCAAGACTGATGAATGGATGCACGTATGCGAGCATAAGTATGCTAATTGAAACATGCCCTAAAACTAACCATCAAAAGCTGCTAAATAAAATGGAGAAAGAAATGGGGTTGGAAGACATGCACCACACACACGCACACTTATTACAAAATTTGCCCTCTCGACGGAGGGTCCGAATAAATCAACTAACTAGCTACGCTAAGCTAATTAATTACAAACCGAATTGAAACTAGCTATACTAAGCTAATTAGAATATTGCAAAGATGAAATAAATTAGCTAAATATATTAACTAATTAATTACAAAATCAGCAAATTAACTAGCTAAACAAAGCAGTTAAAATGGCCTCGAGGGGAGGGAGATATGCATGCTCGATTGCCTCGCTCAGAAATCGTTTGCCATGACACCAATTGCCTCTATTTGCACTTTTTTGGACTTAAAAAAATTGTGCCAACTCCCAGATTGCTTCTGACCCACCTTAAGAACATGCTGAGGGATGGTCGGCCAAGTTGGTGGCCATCGGCCACTTTTGATAGTCGATCAGCAGCCTTGGTGGCCGGTCGGCTGGCTTTGACGGCCTGTCGGCCACTGCTTCCTGCAATTTCTTCTTTCGCTGCAACATAGTACAAACAGAGGCATGGCAATGTATTTGCAAGGGAATGTGTGTGCAACCACACTCCTTATCATGTCTCAAGCTCAAAGGAGTGTAGTGCTCGGCTCTCAAGCCACCAATCACGCATCTCGATGCATGATGGCCAAAGAGTCAAGCTTGCACAATGCCGATGAATGCACAAATAACATATAGGACTCGAGAGGCCTCCACCCTATCATGCACAATCAAGGGGGATAGCGACAAAGAAATGAGACACGTTTCATCACTTTAAGTATGAAATGTCCCTCATTTCTCATGTTTGGATTAACGTCCGATCCAAACATATGCAATGCAACACAAACATGTTATCTTGGCATGTTTTAAATCAATTCATTTTGTTTACACATTTTAACATTACCAATTCATTCATTAATCCACCTGTCCGAATATGAGAGTCCTCTAATGAGAGAGAGGTCTATCAAAGAGAATGGTTTAAGGCATGGGAGAGACCATTGCCTTTGACTAGGAGTAACCCTTAAAAGAGGGTTGAAACCATTTAAGCATAGGCCTCAATCCCAAGCATTAACCACAACCTCAAGACTAACCAATCCTCAAAACAAATCAAAAATGAAGAAATGAGGGAGATGGCAGATTTTTCAGTGCTAAAGTGGCATGATAAACACGACTCTAACATGCAAACACTTCAAGTACAACATGCTAGAAAGCTTAAACATTAAAACTAATGAAGGACACAACACTAGAACCATGCAATACAATGCTCAATGGACTAAACCAGCCCTAAACAGACCTCTTGCATGCCAAAATAGTGGCCAAAATGAGCTGAGATGATAGCATGAAAGGCAAGAAAATGATGCACATGCAATAGCTCACAAGCAAGGCATAAAGGTGCAAATCTCAAGAGCACTTAAAGAGTGAAAAACATGGAAGTGTGACAGCACTATATGCTCTGAAATAACATACCAAATGATGCCAAGACATGCAAATACCTCAAGCCAAGCATGCAAGATACCTCAAAACTCAAAGCTAGTCAAGGTTATTGGACTACAAGCATGCATAACAAGCATCATACGACCAAGAGGGCTCAAACCAAAGCTAAAGCATGCCAAAATATGAACAAAAGCATCCTGGAGTATAGCCAAAATGAGCTAGGATAATAGGTTAAAGAACAAGCATGCAAGGCTAGCTAGCAAGGACTACACTACAAGTGTATAAAGCATGCAAGAGGTGAGTCCACCAATCAAAATTAGAGTTATAACATGCCTAATTAGCACTAAAAATGGGCTAAGACTAAGCCAACATATGGTAGAATAACAAGCTAACTCATTAGGCATGCAAGGCTAGCAAAGAGGATTTACACTACAAGTGCATGAAGCATGCAACCAATGATCAAACAAGCCAAAAACAGAGTTATGGCAAGTCTAAGAAGTCACAAAAATGAGCCTAAACAAAGCCATAAAGAAGTAAAAACACATGCTCATTTGGTTGGCCATCAACACAAGCAAGCAAGACAAGAGGAGAAGGTACTGCCCGCTCCTATTTGGGACCTCAAAACATCGTTTTTACCACTGAAAATTCTCTTGATTTCAGTGGTTAAAAGGCCACGAAAATTTGTTTTGAAATGCCTTGAAAGATGGCTCAAAAAGCTATACAAGCTAAGGAACAAAAGGGAGAGCAACCCCTTAACACAAAATAGGCCTAAACCATCATTTTTAGGACTAGAAAAAAAGTTTTCTTCAGTTCAAAACCAAGCCAAAAATAGTTTGCAAAGATGGTAAAACAAGCATGCAAAACAAAGCTTTAGAAGGACAAGTGCTTACCCTTGAAGCCAAACAGCAAAACAGCATGATTTCTGAGTTAAAACCAAGCTTTAGTAGCCCAAAAGAAGTTCCAAGGGACCTCAGCCCAATGGTGATCAAGTCTTCTTAAGGGTTGATAGGTTGAAGATGGATGTATGCAAGCCTTCAAGCACAAAATCCTTAGAGAGAGTGAAATCTAGATAGAGTTTCTAGAGAGAGAGGCTCCCAAATCTTTTGCCAAAATTGTTCTAATCTATCCTCTCATGTTCTAACCCCTTGAACATGAGATATAAGGCTCTCATATATAACAAAAAATCAACTTGGGTCAAAAATATCTGAATTGGGATAGCTGGAAACAGCTGGAGGAGAAATATCTGCGAATTCTGGGCTTTCTAGACATTTCTAGCCGACCAGCCACCATTTGTGGCCGATTAGGTTCACTCTTGGCCGACCTATCGCCGATGAGCTCCAATTATGGCCGATGCACTCCCATAAAGGCCGACGGCAAAAACTAACCCCAGTCCTTGACTTGCACCAGGCATAAATCCTTCATCTAGACTACTTTTCAGGTCATTCTTGTGCCCAAATTGAAGCCCCGGAAGTAAGCTTTCCAATGGTGTCATCCTCACCTAAAAATTCCAAGTGTGCTAAGAGATATCCCTCTTTTAGTGAAGACTGCTCAGTTTCGGTCCAACCGGAATGATGCCCAACTTCAACCAATCATATCTCCCCCATCCAGACTCAGCTTTAGGAGATTCTTGAGTGTAAAATGAAGCCCCGGAAGTCTTCTTTCCAACAATGATGGCCTCATCGCTTAAATCCAAGTATACAAAAGGATAGGCCTTATTTAGCGTGGACCGCTCGACTCTCTCTTAACGTTTCATGTACATCTTCTTCTCCAACTTGGTTTCTTCTCTCCTTTCCTCTTTTCTTCAACTCCAAACCCCTAAACAAGGTGTTTTGAAAGATTTTTCAAAGATTTCATCTCTCTTTCATTCATTTCCACTTTGTCATTGCTCGGTTTACCGAAAAGCATGACATTTAACAAAATGCGACCGTCGGAACATCGTAGGAACTTTATTTCAAAAATATTTTGAAAGAGGGGGTTTGAAGGCCTAAAAATCATTCAAAATAGTTTTGGTTCAAAATGGAGTGTGAGGTTAGGATTTGACTCTCCTCTTGCCGAAGAAATTGTACTTTTGCCCTGCACATCTTTCATCACCAAGTAAACCATCAGTAGCGCCCAAGTCTTAAGAGCGGTCAAAAATGGGGTGTCTACAAGGGGCTAACACCCCTTCACAAGAAATGACCAACAAGATAATACCAAGATCCGCTAACATCACCTACCATTAAGGTACAAGTCTCCACCCAATGAAACCATACGCTATTCTCAAAACACAAGTAACCCTAAGTCTCTCTATACCCAGAATAAAGGAATACTCCATCTTTGCATACATCCCTACACCACACCATACCATTCCACTAGGTCAACCCTGAACCAGCCCACTGCAACAACTTGTCGTCAAAACACCAACTCAAAACCAAGCACACTATCTGCGACCTCCTAACACACCTTGTGCCTTACCGAATTACCAAAGTAACTATAAATCCTACCAGGTACCAGCCAACTAACTTACTCAACTATAAAGAAATAAGCCCATCTATTTCAAACACCCATCATCTATAAAGAGAAACCCCATGCCTAAATGGTCCAATGAACTGCACCAACCCTGAGAAAAGTCAACCATCACTCACATCCTAACCAACCTCACTTCACAATACAGACTTCTAGATCACTAACACCATAGTTAGCATTATATGCCGACACTACCTACATCTACGAGGGCAATCCCAAATCTTCATATTTTAGAAACTCTAACACCACCAACACCCCTTCCACGGGTTACAAAACTTGAAACAACTCACTCAATTAGGGGACACATGCCACACTACACCTCACACCTCTGACCCCTCAAGGTCATAACTAACTCTAACACATACTAGTCCACAGACTAACAACCAACACTGAACCTACACAACTTCACTTAAATGAGTATAACAACTCCACCCAACCACCAAGCACAAAGGATTGAAAACACCATCGTCTCTTAAAGACATGCTAACTGTCATAAGGACAAACCAACACCAACTCATAACCTTTAGAGATGAACCTTGGAGCCTTGGTTGAGCATTGAGAATCATAATTCAACCTTAAGAGTGTGCTACGATCAAGTTTGGTTTGCAACCAAAGTTTGCTTTGTTTAAGAGGTATAAGCTTGTCATCTTTTTCCTTGCTTTCATTGCAATCTCTCTCTATCTATTTCTTGTGTTTTTGTGCTATTTTGGATCCATTCCAAGTGTTGGAACTTGGAGTTGAATTGCTACCAAAGGTAGAGAGGCTTAACACCTTTTCTTGCACCTTACTTCATAGTTCATTCCCTTTGTTTTACCACTATTTTTCTTGGCTTACAAACTGATTTTCAGAGTTTAAAAGGGCGGAAAAACATGGCTTAGAAGTCTCAAAAGTGGAGGGGTTAGCCACCTCTCCTTGTTATTGTTTACTAGTTTTGTGTTTTCTTATTGTAGCTCGCCTTTTTTGTGCCCCCTTTCAGAAGGTTTAAAAGAAAGCCCTATAATTCGGACTCCTGTGGTTCTGAATCTAATCTCACAAGTGCAATGTGAAACTGATAATCACCAAAGAGTCCAAATCCGGCAAATCATTTTGGAAAATTGATTTTCGGATCAAAAATACCAAAATTAGACTGTTTTGCCAGATATAGAGTCGCCACCTAAATATTTTTTGTTTTGGGAAAATTTAGGAAACCCTAACTCGTGCCGAAGGCCACGTGTCTGTCATCACCAAAGTTGTATCGGCTCCGGAACTTGGGTACGATAGGGGAAGGTCATGAATTGAGCACCCCCGCTCGCCCAATCAAAGATCAGCCTCTACTAATCATGGTATAATTTTTTATAAACGTTATGTGCTCTTGTTCTGATTATTAAGCTAGTTTTACTATGTGATATGAATAAGCAAGTATAGACTAGTTTGCTTAATTTGAAATAGTTCAACTCATGTTTGTTTCCGAAAATTGTTTGAATTTGCCACCTCAAGTGGGCTTAAAGGTTGCGGATTTGCCACAAAACATAGTGGGCTTAAAACATGATTTGCCACTCAACAAAGTGGGCTTAAAACATACATTTGTTGACAATTCAAACAATGAGCCTTCATCCACAAGCATTCAAGCAGTTTAGCATTTAAACACAGTCTCATGGCAAGCATGCTAGATATAACAACATTCACACTTATGTAAGCATGCTAAAGCATAAAAAGTCACCTAGTACTCCAAGCTAAGAAGATATGAGTTAGAAAATAATGCATGATTCCTAACTACACAAGATGGCTAATGCAACACATGCAATATGCAATTAATAGGCTCGGTTACTAATAGGGCATATGGATCTATTTGAACAACATGCGGTTAAACACGTATTCAAAGAAGAATTGAAATGACAATGCAGTTTGAATGATGCGCCGAGTCTCGGTGTATGCAATACAAGATGAATGGATGCAAGCATGCAATATGCTAATTAAAACATGTCCCTAATCTAACCATCAAAAGTGATTAAATAAAAAGGGAGAAAGATGTGGGGTTGGAAGACATACACACACACAAGCACACTTATTACAACATTACGCCCTCGCGAATGAGGGTTCGAGTGAATAAGCTAACTAGCTAACTAGGCTAATTAAGCTAATTAATACAAAACTTGAAACTAATTAACTATTCTAGTTAACTAATTATTACAAACCGAAATCAAATAACTAGTTAAACTAACTAATTATTTACAACACTTAATTAGCTACAACTAATTAATTGCAACATATATTTGATCTATTGCTAATTAAGCTAATTAGCTAATCCCGGGAAGCGAGGGAGGCCCATGAGTGCTCGGTTTCCACCCGAAAAGGCCACTGCCTTGCTGTTGAATGCCTCTGTTTGCACATTTGAGAACCAACAATGTTGCCCACTTCCAGAACACCTCTGCTCCACCTTACCAACAAACTATGCAAATTTCACTGATGGCTGACAAGGGGCCAGTCGGCTACTGATAGCCTGGTCTAGTTTGCTGCAACAGAGAGCAAACAGAGTAAAACAGTGTATTTCTCAAGGGTTGTTTGCACACTTTACCTCTCCTTTTCATGGGGAAATCAAAGGAGGGACAAAATTTGGTTCATAAACCATCAATCAAGCAATTTCATTGCATGATGGCTTGTGAAACCAATTGTGCAAGTTTAATAAATGCACAAACAAGACCAAAATGACCATCACCCTATCATACATGATCAAGGGCAATGGTGACCTAGAAAAATGGCACATTTCATCACTTTTGAGTATGAAATGTGTCATTTTCCTTGTGTTGAATTAACATCCGATTGAACACGTCCAATTTCTTATCTTGCACAATTTTAGTTTCAACTTTCGTTTACTCATTTTAGATTACCTTTCCACTCTTTACCAAGTTAAATTCAAAAGGTGATTTTAAGTCCTCTAATGGAAAAAGAGCTCAAAACACAAGTTACTTAGGCTATGAAAGAAGCATCATACCGTTAGCAATGAACCCCCTAAGGGATCAAACCATTAAGTATGAAACCTCAACTTCACACTTTAAGAAAGAAAGTGACTTTAACCACTTTCAAAGAAAAATTACAATCCAAGAAAGGAGGGAGGTTGCAGAGATTATGAGTGCTAGAAATAAGTGATAAAAGCATAAATAAATGCTATCAACTCAAACAAGAAAGTGTCTAAGGCCTAGAACACCAAACTTGTGAGGACTATTACACTGGAGGCATACAAAATAAAGCTCAAATGTAGCCAACAACTCAAAATAGTACTAAATTACTCCAAAGCAGGTCCTAAAACATGCTAGAATTAAGCTAGAAAAGGCTAGGTTAATAGGCTAAAATAAGGAGCATGGTAGACTAGTAAGCAAGATATAAGGAGGGGAGGCTAACCCCTTCAATTTTGGACTTCAAAACAAGATTTTTACCACTGAAAATACTCTGAAAAACAGTGTTTAAAAGCTCTAAAAAATATGATGCAAGGGTAGGAAACACAAGGGCAAAGGCCTCCAAAACAAGGTACAAAGAAGGGCTATCAACCCCTCAACCTTTAATGGCCTTAGGACCCAAGCTTCAGCCCAAAACACAGAGTTTTTATAGCCCAAAATCAGTTGGAAAACATGCTGGAATGACGAAAAAAGTAGCTAAAACAATAAGCTAAAACATGGAGCTTTTGAGCTAGTAAACAAGCATAAAGAGGGGTGGCTAACCCCTCTATTTTTTGGACCTCAAAACTACATTTTTAGCCTCTGAAAACTTTTAAAAATCAATGGTAAAAAGTTAGAAAAAAGTTGATCAAGAGAGGAAACACAAGTGGAAAGGCTTAGAGAACGAGGTTCGAAGAAGGGTGATTAACCCCTCCACCTTTAATAGCCTTAAGCCACAAGCTTCAGCCCATAAAATCAGGTTTTAAAGAGCTTGAAAGTAGAAAAAAAAAAAAAAGTGTTGTAGAGCTGGTGCAAAAGCATGAGAAGTATACCTCTTGGAGAAGAATGAACACTTAAGTCATAACCAACCAATTTCACACTCTCAAGTGCTTCAAGAGCTCAAATCTAAGCTCAAATCACCTCAGCAAGAAGCTCTCTACATTTGGCTTGGTGTGTTTGGGCATAGGCTATGCAAGCTGCAAAAGCGAGAGAGAATTGTAGAGAGAGAGAGCATATTTTCCAAAATATTTCTTCACTCCTAATGTTTTCTAACCTTGAAAGATGAGAGGAAGGTCCTCTATATATAGAAAACATGAGCCTTGGGTCGAAAATATCTAAATTAGGACAGCTGGTGCATTTGGAGGGTAGCTGGCCAAAATATCTGGTCTATACATGAGTGGCCGACCGACCAGAAGTGTGGATTGTCAACCATCAAAAATCTGCATCCAAGGCCAACTTCAAATGGAAATATCTCCTCCATTCGAACTCCTTTGTAGGTCATTCTTGAGTCTAAATTGAAGCCCCAGAAGTGTACTTTCCAATGGTATAGCCTTACATTTAAATTCTAAGTGTGCTAAGAGATATGCCTATTTTGGTGAAGGTTGCTCAGTTTTGTCTTAACCGGATTGATGCCTAATTTCAAACAACCATATCTCTCTCATTAGACTTGTCTTTAGGAGATTCTTGAGTGTAAAATGAAGCCCTAGAAGTCTACTTTTCAATGGTGGTTTCCTCACAACTAAAGTCCAAGTGTAGAAAAGGATAGGCCTGATTTAGTAAGGCTACCCGGTTCTCTCTTAACGGTTTATGCCCAACTTCTTCCCCAACTAGGTTTCTTCCCTCTCCTCCAATTTTCTTCAACTCCAAACCTATAAATAAGATGTTTCAAAGGTTTTTTTTCAATGAGTTCACCTCTCTTTCATTTATTTTCACTTTGCCCTTACTTGGTTTATCGAAAAGTGCAGTTTTTAACGAAATGCGAGTCTCAGAACATCGTAGAAATGTTTTAAAAATATTTTGAAAGAGAGGGTTTTAAGGTCTAAAAAAGTTTCGGTCAAAATAGTTTTGATCCAAAATAGGGTGTAAGGTTGGAATTTAGAGCTCTTCTTGCTGAAGAAATAAAACATTTGCATAACACAACTTTCATCATCGAGTGATCAATCGATGGCGACCAAGTCTTAAGGGTGGTCAAAAATGAGATGTCTACACTTATCCTTACCTATCTTTTTGTACTCTTTAAACATAATTTTAGCTACTATTTTTTTTTTTTTATGTTTTACGGGCTATTTAGGGTTGTTTTAATTCATTTAATTAGTCTATGCTTTGAATATTTTGCTTGTTGTGTTGTATATCCTTATGGCTTCGATTGTTTAGGCCTTAGACACCAAGTCATTCAAGTAGATAGCCTTCTTTACTTAGTTTCTATGTAAAGAGTTTCATTCTTGGTAATAATCAACTTTGCATAATCATTTATGCGCCCTCCCTCCTTTCTTGATTTTCTTTGTTTGAGAGTTGTTTCAAGCGATTGATTGTTATTCGAGGCATGAGAAAGAGACCTCCGATGCTCAGTGGCTTAATCTCTTCGGAGGTTCGTCATCAAGGCATAGTCTCTTTTTCATGCTAAGGATCACTTCTCGTTTGACATTTGTAGACACCCCATTTTTGACCGTCCTCAAGACTTGGACGTCACCGCTTGAACACTCGGTGATCATCCATGTTTGTGTTCGTTTGGAGTTCCCGGAGGTCTCGGCTACGCGCCCCGCCTCAGGATCTCCGAACTCAACTGTTTAGTGTCTGATTTCACACCAAACACTTGTGTTTTGCCTTGGAGGGGCAGGGAATGCCTTGTGAGGCATCCCCACACACCACCGGCAGTGGCTAGAAGCCACCGGCTGGTTTTTGCTTCCATCGGCAATCTTTTCTGCCGGTCGGCACCTTTTGTTGCCGGTCGGCACTATTTTTTGTCAAAATGACATTTTTGGGCAGCCGACCACTGTTCATCTACCTTATGTAGATATTTTGTGCCAGCTGTGATAGCTGGCACCAACTTTGCTTCCCTCCATACACGTGCATGGATGGATTGCCCTCTAACCAAGCTTGTTGTATAAGCTTTGCAAGAGGGAGTTCTATAAGAGGACAAGCCTCCTCTTTGCTCTAGGTTAGAATTTTTGAAGGCAAAAACCAGAGCTTCTACATATAGATACACCCTATCTCTATATCTCCCTCTCTCTCCTCCTTTGTGTGTGTTTCTTGGCCTAAAAGTGTGATTTTACCTTACTTTTGCACCAATACACACACTATTACACCTTGCTCCGAGATTGAGAACTTTGAGGGTTGATTCTTGAGTTTTTGGGTAGTTTTTGATCAAAAGAAGGAGGCTACCTTGGCTGTTCTTGAAGTGCGCTTCAAGGGTTAGCATTTTACTTTAGTTTCCCCAAACTTGCACTAGCTTTTTACCTATCATACTTGCTGATTTAGTTTTTGTGCATAACATAAAAAAGGCTTGTATTTTCATGCTTAAGAACTTTCATTAAGAGTCTTTCATGATTTGAGTTCAAACTCACCCTCTTAGGCCTTATTTGGCCTTTTTGTTGCCTCTTTTGTAAGGCTTTGTTTGCTTAAGTGTTTTGGTCTTCTCACCACTAAAAACCAGTGGATTTTCAGTGGTGAGGAAGGTGGTTTGAAGTCTTGCATAGGGGAGGGACACCCCTCTCCCTTCATTGTCTTGTTTCCTTGTATTTTAGCTTAAAAGGGTAACATGCATGCTTGATAATTTTTGGCCTCATTTCCGAAGTTTTTTGGGTGTTTTAGGTCATATGTGATCTCTGTTTTTGGTCGGATTTGTACCAATTTGCATGCTTAATATACTTGCTTTACATTCCTCCATTTGGCTTAGGATTGTATCTTGTGTTTAGGCCATGATTCTTGCATGTGTTGGCTTGATTCCATGAAGATGTTGGCATTATTTCATCATGTTTAAGGTCTGTTGGCCCTTCATTTCAGTCATACTTGCCTTATTTGGTGTCATCTCTTTATGTTTTGGCTTGTAAGCTTTTAGCATATTGACCTCTAGCATGCATAACCATGATCATCCTCATGATTTGGCATCATTTAGGACCCCATTTTAGTCCATAAATCATGTTTGTATGCTTGCATTTGTGACCTCTTCCATGCCTTGAGGGTGTGCCCTTTTATGCCTAGATATGAGCCTTAGTGCACACACCTCTTTGGAGCCACTTTAGCTGCCATATTAGGAAGTTTTGGAGTCCCTTTTTGCATGTTAAAATTCTGTTTTGGCTTCTCCAAGCCATGCCATAAGTGGTCATGTTAGTGGGAGTGAAATGCTTCCTTTTTGTGCCTTAACCTTAGGACCATTGGTTTGCTTGTTATCATGAGTATTGGTCCACCTTTCTAGGTACTTTTGGCCACTATTTTGAGTTGGGTTAAGGTCTGCCCCTTTACCATTTTAAGCCACCATTGCATGTTTGCTTCATGTTTGTTGTATGTTTGCTTCATTAGGTGTTGTATCATGATGCCCCTTTGGCTTAAAGTGTCCATATTTACATTGCATTTGCATCTTGTATGCCTAACATTGCATGCTTGCCACACTAGTTGCATGATACTTGGCATGCCTTGCATATTGATATCATGTTGCATTTTGAGCCATGTTTGCATAACATGCATTGCATTATTTGGTTTGGGGTGTCAAACCAAGTGTGAGGATTGAGGGGCGTTCATACCATAAGTGATGTAACGTGCCTTAACTCTCGGTCACCGGGGCCTTTGACTTCAACATGATAAGGCTTCGGTCCTCATTTGTGTGTTGCATGCATCTTTATATCAAGTGGCAAACTTGATCCCTTGGGCTATCATGCACCATTGATGGCTCGAGGATCGAGGGCCATGCTCCCCTGAGTTCAAAGCATGACCATGCTCACATGTGCCTGAAATCCCATGCCATATACTGTCTGTTCTCTGTTGCTATCAAATCTATCTTCTGCAGGAAGCTTCTGCCGACCGGCATAATTCAGTGCCGACCGGCCACTGATGAATGGCCCGATAAACCCAAAAACAGCCGATGGAAATTCTGCACTGCCGGTGGGAATTTCCCCTAGCCGGTGGTACTCTGCAGCATGCAAGGAACTTGTCCTAGGGCTTTGGCAATTTTCAGAGAGACAGGGCAGTATAAACAGAGGTGGCAGCGGTATGGTACGGGTTTTCCAGGCGAGCCGGGTTCCAAGCATGCATCACACGCGCATCCCGAGGTAGGGGCTGTGGCCACCTTTCTTCCTTTTGCATTTATCCTATTAAGTAAATTAGAAGTTCTGTAATAATTTATTTGTTTATTATTCGGACTGTAATATTCATTTGGCCCCTCCGAGTGAGGGAAAATATGTAATAAGTGTGCGTGAGTGTGTGTATGTCTTCCAACCTCACGTCTTTCTTCCCTTTTATTTACCTGCTTATGATGGTAGATTAGGGCATTTTTGAAATTAGCATACCTTATGCTATGCATGCGTGCATTCATGCATTTGTATTGCATGCATTAGGCTCGGTACATCATGCTAACTGCATTTGTACCTCAATTCCAAATTGAATACGTGCATCAAATTGATCGTATTTTGGCATGCCATGATTAGGTTAGCCGAGCCTACTCTAATTGCATTTTGCATGCGTTGCATTAGCCACTCTAACATGAACTAGGATCATGCATGTTTGCTAACTAGTTTATTGTTTTGGCACGGAGTACGATGTAAGTATTTATGCTTTAGCATCTCGCATGCGTGTGAATGTTGCCATGACAGTATGTTTGCCATGCGGCTAGATGCTTATATGTTATAAACTGTTCAAATGCCTGTGGGTGAAGGTTGGATTGTTTGAGTTGGAAAAACTCATTGAAATCCGTGTTTTAGCCTACTTGCGAGTAGCAAATTCCAAAGCGTTTTCCAAAACAAACGGATGTGCAATGCTTGTTTCCAAATTAGGCAATCTAGTCTATACTTGTTTGCTGCGCGCATAACATAGTAAATCTAGGTTAATAAAATGTAATAAGAACATATAACGTTTTCAAAATCAGATATCATGGTTAGTAGAGGCCGGTCTTCGGACCGGGCGAGAGGGGGTGCTCATAGCTGACCTTCCCCAATCGTACCCTAGCTCCCGAGCCGAGACAACTCTGGTGATGACGGACATGTGGCCTTCGGCACCGAGTCAGGGTTTCCTAAATTCTCCCATAAAAAATATTTAGGTGGCGACTCTGTATCTGTCAAAGCAGTCCATGTTTGGCACTTCTTTTCAAAAAATCTGTTTCTCAAAATGATTTGCCAGATTTGGACTCTTTGGTTCAAGATTAAGAACCGCGACACAAATCGAGTCCGAACTATAGCGGGGCCCCTCGCGGGACGTGTTACAACATTCCTCTTCATTTAGTGGAGTTAAATATCACTTTGGGACAAAATGGTTAAAGAATGGAAAGGTAAGTCAAAAAGGACTAATAAAATTGTCTTAAAATTAATCAAACCGACATAAAAAAGATGAATAAAATTGGTTGGATTCTGCCAGACGTTATGCGGAGTGCATCACGCCAAAGGTCGTCATATATTAATTCATGATATTTTGATGAATTTTGAGGTGTGTCTACCTCTCTCTTTGAGCTAACTTCATGATTAGAAAGAGGGGTGGTTATCTTTCATTGCATTTATTAACTTTTTGTCCAAACGTGCTATGAATCATCAAGCAATCAACTTGCTACCATTGATGGTTTTGGGACCAAATTCGTTCTTCTCTTGAGTTTTCCTATGACAAAGAAGAGGAAAAAGAACAAACAAGGCTTAGAAAGGTTTTGTCTGCACTATTTTCACCTTAGAGCACAAAAATATATTTCTACATGAAAATAGGGCACAACCAGCCTTATTTGGACCCGGCCGGGCCACATTGGAGGTTGGTCAAGCTTCAATGTTTGGTAAACAGAGTATTTGTGGCTAAAACAGAGGGCAGTGGCTGAGAATGAAACAGAGCAATTGCACAAAAGGTAGACAGAGTAGCTTCTAAAAGCCATCTTCATCATCGAGCACACGATCCTTGTGCATGCTTATTGTTGATTATCTTAATGTTGTAATATTATGGTTCATATTATAATTATTATTGTTATACTATCCTTGTTGTAATAAGTTAGATAGCTAATTATTTATTCAACATTCATTCGAACTTGTAATAAGTAGTTAGTTTATTTATTGTTCATTTGGAATTGAAATAGCTAGTTTTAATTCGGACACTTGCATATTTTGGACCCTCTTGCGTGAGGGCAAATATGTAATAATTGTGGATGTCTTCCAACCCCCATTTCTTTCTCCCTTTTATTTACCTGCTTATAATGGTAGCATCATAGTTACTTATCATTTTCCATGACTTGCATGCATTTGTCTTGCATGCATAAGGATTCGGTTCATCATACTAACCGATGTCAAATTCAACTTCCTTAATCGAATACGTGATTTTTCACATGTCTTGAATTGAATCACTTGCCATGCTAGTAGCCGAACTTATTATTTACATAATGTGTGCGTTACATCAGTCATATTGCATAGTAAAGCATGCATTTATTCTAATTCTTTTAATTTCTTTTGGCTTGCCTCAGAGTACTAGGTGAGTGTTTCTTGCTTTAGGATATTGCATTGCGTTTTTGTGTTGCCATATCAAGCATATTCCATGAGGCCAAGTACTTAAGTGAGGTACTTGTTTGAAATGCTGGTAAATGAAGGCCTTTTTACTTAAGTTGGAATAATTGATTAAATGTAAATACGAGCTCGCTTTTTCAAGTGACATGTATCCAAAACACTTTTTCAAAACAAACATAAAATCAGTGCATTCCAAATTTTGTGACTTGGTCTATACTTTGTGCATTACTTAGTAAAATTATCCTAATAACTAAAACAAGAGCATATAATGTAAATAAAAATCTCATCATGATTAGTAGAGGCCGATCTTTGATTGGGTGAGAAGGTGCTCAATTAATGACCTTCCCCTCTCATACCTAAGTTCCCCGAGCCAAGACACTTTGGTAATAACGGATAAGTGGCCTTTGGCACGAGTCACGGGTTTCCTAAATTTTTCAAAAATATTTAGGTGGCGACTCTTAAATCGGACAATGTAGTCCATTTTTGACATTTTGATTCAAAATCGATTTTCTAAAATATTTTGTTGGATTTGGACTCATTTGTGTTTATCTATTTCACATTGCACTTGTAAAATCAGATTCAGAATCACGGAGTCCGAATTATAGAGCGAATCGAATCCGAGAGGAGCACGAAAAGCAAGCTACAATGATCAGTGTTGGAATATGATGAAGACATATACCATTTATATGTTTATATATGATGGTGTGCAAAGGGTGTTTTGTGTTTTGATGTATGAATTCTTTGAATTGGTATAATACACACTATTATTGCCCTTAATATTATTTTATTTTAGGATACTATTGTCATATAAATTTAATATTTTAACGGTGTGTACTGAGTCAATTTGTGCTGTACAAATTGAATTTGTGTTTTTTTTTTTCAATTGTTTTTATTGTTAAATCATTTTACCCTCAATTAAAAAAATAGGAAAGAGATTGACATGCGCCGATGCAAAAACTTGACAATTTGTGGCAAATTTTTTTTTTTTTTTTTGTATTTTAAACTTTAAAATGTCATAATTTTCACATTACATATTTGTTTTTTTTATATAAAAATTATATTTGTAGAAATTACTTGTTGAGATTTATCAAAAAGATCAATATTGACTATAATATATATATGATGAAAACATTGAATATAAAATTATATATATATATATATATATTTGATGAAACAACTACATGGAACATTATTGTGCAAAATTGAGAAATTCTCCGTTTCATACAGCTAAAAAAATAAATATTTTATTTTTATAAAATTGATATTCAATATTGGTCTTGTTTGATAGATCTCAACGAATAAATTCTAAAAATATAAATTTTATAAAAAAAAATGGATGTGTAATATGAAAATTATGACATTTTAAAGTTTATAATACAGAAATAAGGTAAATGCCACATCATTATCTTGAGCTATGCCTATTTCAATTAGGAGAAGTTATTTGGTGCTTCTAGGGCATATCTAGGTAGGGCCACAAGAGAGTTGTGATTGGTAGAATGAGTGGACGCTGTGTAGGCCGAGTTGTTTCTCTACACAAACGGCAAACTAGAGGCCTAGGCCCATCCATCATAAAGCCCAAATTGAACCAAGCACACTAGGTTTGCCGAGAACTCAGCATCGAACAGGATGTTCGTTGACCAAGCTGTATGTCGAACAAGAGGTACCAATAGAAATGACTAACACCTATGTCGAGGACTAAAGTAGGCCCAAGTTGTCTTTTTCTGGAGGTGTAGCAAGAAACTGGGCCTTGACATTCAATTAATGATGACAGACACATCAAATTACAGAAGAAATATCTACACCAAATGGCTATATAAAGGAGGTGAGCTGAAGAAGAGAGGTATGAACTATCAATCCACAGAAGTCTCTCTCTCAAAGAATATACTTATCCCTTCTTATATATAATCTAATTTACCCATCAGAGTGCTAATTTCAGCACCCTTGACTAAAGTGTTTCCGGTTTTAGGCATCGGAGCTAAGATCAAGTTTGGAATGAAGGAATATTGTAGAACCAATTCTCACAATTGGCTCCATTTGTGGCAATATTCAAACTCATCCATGGTAGACCCTGTGATTGATCCTCCAACTAATGAAGCTGATATCGTTGCAACAAGAGATTCCACTAACCCAGATGGAACTCTCGCGCGACGAGCTTTGAATTTTGATCCATTAACTCTATCTATACCACCAGCGTCAGCTAAAGATACCATGCAAACTCTGCTAGACCATGTTAAACGCAATGAATAACATTTTGAAGTGATGACTGCAAAAAATAAGCACCTACACCAAGAATTAGCGAAATCTCAGAAAGCTTCACACCACGAACATGGCCAATCTTCGATTAGGAGAACTAACGAGAAACATTCCCGATGATATGATTAATGTAGTAGCTCTACAGGTTCATCACAAGCGAATCCAAGAAACGTAACTGAGTTGGAGACTCGAGTTCGTCTAATGAAAACAACTCTTCGCGCACGACAACGAGCACGAAAACAAAATAAAATGAACATCCAAAAAAGGTCAAAAGACAAAACATAACAACGCCACATCTAACTTATTTGGGGTAAAAAATTGAGCGCCTTTGTGCCTTCATTTTCTAAGGGAATCGACGCGTCCAAAGTAACCTTGGCAGCAACAAGGGCTTTGATCAACCCATGTTTGAACCCCCGTTTCTCAAAATTGAGCACTTCGTCGACATAGGTATTTGTTGTTGATTCTTTCCCCTTTTGAAAGGTGTCAAATGCCGCTTGCTCTACTGTCTTATGGTTGGCTTTGACCTTTTATAGACTACTTCAAAAGTAGCTGTTTTTTCTACGACAGCCAGGTTCAACTTGTCCATTTCATCAACACAAGCATGCTCGAATTCGACTTTGGTATATTCAGCGGAAACTTTTTCATTAGCTGCCACTAGTTCAGTAGTTGCCGCCTGAGCATTTTTCTCTTCAGCTACCATTTGACTCTTCAGCTCGTTGACCAACGTTGCTGCATTACGATGTCAATGGCTAGTGTCAGCGATCCTCTTGGAAACCTAAATACAAATAAAAAAAATGATGTTAACATTTGAAGTTGCCACGTTAGGGAAAATTCTACTAGAAATTGCACTAACTAGAATTGTTGACTAAGTTGTGAAGGATATTATCATTGTGTTGTCTGTAATGTGGAACTCCTTGTCCAACGACAACATTATAGCCTTAGTCATGGCTTGGCCAACCCTCAAGTCTTTTATTGAGGCCCCAATCAGCATAAGGCCACCCTTCACCTTCAGTTGCATAACGGAAGGGTCCGAGACGTCCAAGGCGGGAGAGGTACGAGCCCTTTTTTTGGCAAGTTCAGCTGACTCAGTAGGGTGCTTGGAACTCCTCTGATCAGCATCCACCAGTTGCAATCAGCAAAAGGCCATCCTTAACCTTCAGTAGCATAACGGAAGGGGCCGAAACGTCCAAGGTGGGAGAGGTACGAAAGGGGCCGAAACGTCCAAGGTGGGAGAGGTACGAGGCCTTTTTTTGGCAAGTTCTGCTGACTCAGTATGGCGCTTGGAACTCCTCTGAGCAGCATCCTCCATACATGTAAAAAAAAAAATATATATATATATATATATGTATATATAAATTGATGAAACAACTACATGGAACATTACTGTGCAAAATTGAGAAATTCTCAGTTTCATACAGCTAAAAAAATAAATAGTTTATTTTTATAAAATTGATATTCAATATTGGTCTTGTTTGATAGATATCAATGAATAAATTCTAAAAACTTAAATTTTATAAAAAAAAATGGATGTGTAATATGAAAATGATGACATTTTAAAGTTTATAATACAAAAATAAGGTAAATGCCACATCATCATCTTGAACTGTGCCTATTTCAATTAGGAGAAGTTATTTGGTGCTTCTACGGCATATCTAGGTAGGGCCACAAGAGAGTTGGGATTGGTAGAATGAGTGGACGCTGTGTAGGCTGAGTTGTTTCTCAGCACAAACGGCAAACCAGAGGCCTAGGCCTATCCATCATAAAGCCCAAATTGAACCAAGCACACTGGGTTTACCAAGAACTCAGCATCGAACAGTATGTTCGTTGACCAAGCTGTATGTCGAACAAGAGGTACCAATAAAAATGACTAACACCTAGGCCGAGGACTAAAGTAGGCCCAAGTTGTCTTTTTCCAGAGGTGTAGCAAGAAACTGGGCCTTGACATTCAATTAATGATGACGGACACATCAAATTACATAAGAAATATCTACACCAAAAGGCTATATACAGGAGGTGAGCTGAAGAAGAGAGGTATGCACTATGAATCCACGGAACTCTCTCTCTCAAAGAATATACTTATCCCTTCTTATATATAATCTAATTTACCCATCAGAGTGCTAATTTCAGCACCCTTGACCAAAGTATTTCCTATTTTAGGCATCGGAGCGAAGATCAAGTTTGGAATGAAGGAATATTGTAGAACCAATTCTCACAATTCGCTCCATTTGTGGCAATATTCAAACTCATCCATGGTAGACCCTGTGATTGATCCTCCAACTAATGAAGCTGATATCGTTGCAGCAAGAGATTCCACTAACCCGGATGGAACTCTCGCGTGACAAGCTTTGAATTTTGATCCGTTAACTCTATCTATACCACCAGCGTCAGCTAAAGATGCCATGCAAACTCTGCTAGACCATGTTAAATGCAATGAACAACATTTTGAAGTGATGACTGCAAAAAATAAGCACCTACACCAAGAATTAGCAAAATCTCAGAAAGCTTCACACCACGAACATGGCCAATCTTCGATTAGGAGAACTAACGAGAAACATTCCCGATGATATGATTAATGTAGTAGCTCTAGAGGTTCATCACAAGCGAATCCAAAAAACATAATTGAGTTGGAGACTCGAGTTCATCTAATGAAAACAACTCTTCGCGCACGACAACAAGCACGAAAACAAAATAAAATGAACATCCACAAAAGGTCAAAAGACAAAACATAACAACGCAACATCTAACTTATTTGGGGTCAGAATCGAGCGCCTTTGTGCCTTCGTTTTCGAAGGGAATCGACGCGTCCAAAGTAATCTTGGCAGCAACAAGGGCTTTGATGAACCCATGTTTGAACCCCCGGTTCTCAAAATTGAGCACTTCGTCGACATAGGTATTTGTTGTTGATTCTTTCCCCTTCAGAAAGGTGTCAAACGCCGCTTGCTCTACTGTCTTATGGTTAGCTTTGACCTTTTATAAACTACTTCAAAAGTAGCTATTTTTTCTACGACAGCTAGGTACAACTTGTCCATTTCATCAGTACGAGAATGCTCGAATTCGACTTTGGCATATTCGGTGAAAACTTTTTCATTAGCTGCCACTAGTTCAGTAGTTGCCACCTTAGCATTTTTCTCCTCAGCTACCATTTGACTCTTCAGCTCGCCGACCAAAGTTACTGCATTACGATGTCAATGGCCAGTGTCAGCGATCCTCTTGGCAACCTAAATACAAATAAAAAAAATGATGTTAGCATTTGAAGTTGCCACGTTTGGGAAAATTCTACTAGAAAATGCACTAACTAGAATTGTTGACTAAGTTGTGAAGGATATTATCATTGCGTCGTCTATAATGTGGAACTCCTTGTCCAACGACAACATTATAGCCTTAGTCATGGCTAGGCCAACCCTCAAGTCTTTTATTGGGGCCCCAATCAGCAAAAGGCCACCCTTCACCTTCAGTTGCATAATGGAAGGGGCCGAGACGTCCAAGGCGGAAGAGGTACAAGCCCTTTTTTTGGCAAGTTCAGCTGACTCAGTAGGGCGCTTGGAACTCCTCTGATCAGCATCCTCCATCATCTCTTCGACAAGGGCTGTTTCTATCACAAACTCTTGGGTGACCTCAATAGTTTTCTTAGCCGTTGACACTTCAGGCAAGGGTTCAGAAACCCCGCTCTTTTAGACAGCTACTACTTTGTTCTTTGCCGCAATCTTCTCGATGTTTTGCCATTTGGTAATTTGGAAGAGGGACATCTTGTCAACACCCATTTCTTTTATAGAACCTGGAAAATCTCCCAAGTCTTGGAAGATGTCAGTGTCTTCCTGAGTTGATGCCTTAAGACTTGCTTGGTTAGAGAAGATCTCAAGTTCAGAGGATAAGCTACACCCTGATGTACTGACTTCCTCTCGAGAAGGATTTTCCAAATCCTTATTCGCGGTGTCTACTACTTCAATACTCTCCTCACTATCTAAATCGGCTCCTAAGTCTCTAAAGTTGATAGCATCATTGTAAGTAAGGGCAGCCAGACGCCTCTCCCCTTCAATTATTAGTATGTTATCGGTAGCAACAAAAATAGTATATGTGGGGTCATAGTTCAAAAGGTTGTAGGCTACATGACCTTGAGATAAGCAGTCTTCTCGATTGCTATAATCCAAGGCTCTCCTAGCTTAGGCAAGCAAATCGGCGTCCTTTGACATAGTAGCCTTTTTTATATCGGTACCTACGAATATAATTGAAGCTAATTAGAAACAGTTTACATACAAGCAAGGTTCTGAATCGCGGTATCGGGTAACGTAACGGTATCGATCGCGGAGTATCGGTATCGGTAGTATCGATCGGTACGTATCGGGAATCGGGTGTCGCGGTGGTGAAATTTTAAAAATCATTTCAAAGGTATTTCAACTTTTTCTTTCCCGTACCGGTCCGAACCGGTGAGTATCGGCCCGTCGCGGCTTGTGTAACGCTTACAGGCCGATACGTACCGGGACTCGGCCGATACTCCTGTGATTTTCAATCTCAGTGGTATATCGGCCTGTATCCGTCGCGGTACCCCATTTTTCCGATACGTATCGGCCGATACGTAGCGTATCGGCCGATATTTAGAACTATGCATACAAGTCATTTTCGAAAAATATGAAGTATAAATAAGCTACTTGGTCACCTGGGTCATCCCTGAGCCTAAGTATGGGATTTGATCGGTCTTCATCAACGCCAAACTCCCAGTTACCATGGACCAAGACCATAACGTCATTAACACTTTTGCCCGAACTGTATAACATAGTTACCAGTTGGTGCTCTATGTCCTTGGCTTTCAAGAAAAACCTTTTGAACCAATTATAAGATTTACTCAAGGAGTTGCAGTACCAAATAACAAGGATGCCCAAGTCGATGCCCAAAAGTTCATTCAGTTTGACGACCCCCATTATTACTTAGAAAAAAATTGACATCGAGTTGTGATAGGATTAAACCCCAATAACATAGGGCATTTCGCAATAAAGGATAAAGGGGGAATCGAACCCCTCCTCAACAATGGCCAATAATGGCAGAGCAATGGTGCTCGCGTCCACCATGTCTAGGTTTAGGACACCTTTCCCGATGAATTCTAACCAAACATCTGGGATTTCGAAGTGACGGCAAAAGGTAAAGAGACCTTCGCTTCAGATAGAAGATCTTTCAAGTAGTTCGCCATGGAGAACATGCGGGCGGAAGTCAAAAAAATAAAGGTAGAAGAAAAAAAGAAAATACACGGAGAGAGGGAAATAGAAAACTTACAACAAAATGTTTGAATGCTCAGAGAGCAGGATAGCAAAATATACTTCAAGTGAAGAAGAAAAAAGTGAAGAGTTGCAGAAAAGGGAAGGGCTTTCAGAAGTGAAAAGGCGTTGAGAGGCTTGGGTTTAAAAAAAACAATAAATGAGGTGTGTGAGGGATGAAGATGTAGGAGCTATATATATATATATCTTTTTGTAGGGTCCCATCAATCGTGTCAGAGTTGAAGCAGCGTAATAGTCACACGCCCAAATTTCAAAGCAAATGATCTTGCACGAGCTGAGCACACAGACCACTCAGCGTACGAAGTGGGCAGGAGCTCGGGGAGGCAATTGTGTGATCCAACTAGTTTTTCTGCACAAAGAACAAACAAAACGCCTAGGTCCATCTATTATAAAACCCAAACTAAACTAGGCCCACTCAGTTTGCCATGAACTCAATGTCGAACAATATGTTCACCGACCAAGCAGTTCGCAGAATAAGAAGTCCTGGTAGAAACGATCGACACCTATGCCGAGGACTAAAGTGGGCCCAGGTAGTCTCTTTCTAGAGGTGTAGGAGGAGACTGGGCCGTAACATTCAAGTAATAATGACAAACAGATCAAATTACATAACAAATATCTACACCAAATGGCTATATAAAGAAGGTGAGCTAAAGAAGAGAGGCATACGTTATCAACCCACTGAACTCTCTCTCAAAGAATATACTCATCCCTTCTTATATATAATCTAATTTACCGATCAGAGTGCTACTTCCGGCACCCCTAATCGGAGTGTTTTCTGCTTCAGGCATCGGAGCAAGCATCAAGTAAAGGACTGTTCGGAACTAAAGAATATTGTAGAACCACTCCTCACAAACACAACAATTTTTTGTTGCAGCATGGAGGCATTGTGTTTGGTGATTGGTAAATGACCTTCCCACGTAGTACACCTAGAGCGCCTAATAATTTTTCTTTCAACGAGGCGAAATATTTTCATGTGTGGGTGATTTTAGAAAAAATAAACTAACACGACTTATTAGAATAAAATATTTTAAGGATGACTTATAACCTCAAACAATTTAATAGAACAGAACTTCACACTAAATATCTCAAATATAAATGGTCCATCGTAATTTCATAAATTATATTTCACCCTTTAAAATTTATAATTGTATAACAAGGACCACTAACACAGCCAAAGTGGAGAAACAACTAATAGTTGTGTTGTGGCTTTGTTGCATTCCAGGTTCAACTTGTCACGTTGCTCCGTTCTCTCTCTCTCTCTCTCTCTCTCTCTCTCTCTCTCTCTCTAATCAGAAACTTGACCTTTGAATAGGCTGGGGCCAAGGTAGGCTAGAATTAACTACTACATTTACCTAATTTTTCTATTGAAATTCATTGCACCTTTCAAACAGTTGTCCTTTTTAAATGCAATATTAGAGCTTGGTCTTCATTATGAGTCACGAATGTGAAGTAGAAAATTTATTTATAAATAAATTTATAATATTGATGTGATAATATTAGTTTTATAAATGAATAAAAAATTTACTGATAAATCTCATCTTGAGACATAATGATTCGATTAGTTTCAAGAGTTTTCATATAAACCAATTAGTCCTATTAATTTTGAAAAAATAGATTTAATATATTATTTAAAAATTGGATTTACGGTTATATCCTTATTTCTTTCCTTTTTTTTTTCTTTTTCTTTTTTCTTTTGTACGAGAAAGGTAAGATACACAATTTATGATAATCAAATTTGGGATAAATTTTTATATGAGAATCTTTTTTATTTGAAATCACTTGAGATATGGAATTCTTCAAACATTCCAAAAGGATGTGAGATTGTTTAAATATTTCAAAAAGAATACAAAAACTCATTGGTAAGTTTTGAACAAATGTATAATTTGAATCTCTAACACTCCAATGTAACACTCAAACGTAACACTCAAACGTAACACTTCAATGTAACACTCTAAAAAAACTCTTTATTATATTTTTTATCCAAACGTAACACTCTAAAAAAACTTCTTAATATAACAATATAATATAACACATAAAAATTCTTTAGTGTACTTTTCTAAACGTAATATTCCAATGTAACACTCCAAAAAAGGATGTGGGATTCTTCAAACCATTTTAAAAGGGTGTGAGATTCTTCAAACCATTCCAAAATAAGTACAAAAATTCCTTAGTAAGTTTTGGGTAATTATATAATTTCAAACTGTGAGTGTTCATTTGAAAAAAGTATACTAGGTAGTTTTTAATATTTTTATAGTGTTACATTAGAGTGTTACGTTTGAGATTATATTGATTGAAGTGTTACATTTGATAAAAATATACTAAAGAGTTTTTGTGTATTACATTGGAGTGTGTTACATCGGAGTGTTATGTTTAAGAAAAGTTTGGAGTGCTATATTGTTACATTTGATAAAAGTATACTAAGGAGTTTTTTAGTATGTTACGTTGAAGTGTTACGTTTTTAGAGTGTTATATTTGAGTGTTAAATTCTTATTCGTAATGTGGAATTTGTTCCAAAATGAGAGAAAATCCAAAACCTCTATAATGTTGATTGTCCAAATATGTAATTTCACATTTAGCGAAATTCACTTTTATCCTTCAAAAATTAAATCCAAACGTATAAATGAATATCATTTTATATAATTTTCACTTTAATAGGACTTTTGGGCTCATAAGGAAAAAATAAAGAACTAAACAGTTCATAAGATTACATTTTGAAGTTTATTAGTGCTTCACCCTAAATAAATTCAATTTTATAAGTATTTTATTTTAAAATAAATAATTCCCATTAAACCACAGCATTTTATAAAAAAATTGTATACGAACTTTTTGTTTCTATATTACTACTCATGAGGACCATGAAAAATCTTTGGTCATTTGCCGAAGCTCTAAAATTGATATTGTGAGTTACGCAGCACAGAATTTTAGTTAAAGGAGTATGGTTTTAAATTTTTTTTTTTTTTTAAATTATTAAATAGTCATCAGATTTTTTTGAGAGAATTACAAAAACAATTCCAAGGTTTACCCGAGTAACAAATCAAATTCAATTTTTTAATTATTTTAATTTAAATTCTTAATTTTTAAAATTATATCCATTTTAACCAATGTCATTTATAATAAACAAAATAGGAACAATTCAGACAATTTAACCACTTTTTGTCTATGATGTTAGACGATAACAGTGACTATGGACTAGGAGGGAAGAAGAGAGGCAGTAGTGAGGTTAGAAATGAGAGGAGAGTAGCGATAGACAGGAACAATAATAGTGGATTGGGGAAGAGGATGAACGGTGATGGATGACGGTTTAAATTGAAATAATTAAAAAATTAAGATTTGATTTGTTACAAGGTCAAATTATGAAGTTTCTTTTTCATAATTTTTTTAATTTTTTTTTCTTTTCCCTTCATATGCTTCCATTTGACATCTTATGATTTATGCAAAATTATTCAATAGCTTGGGAGTCCCATGCTTCGTTGGTGATCTGAAACAACTGAATTATTATGTGAGATTTAGTGTCAACAGAAAAGCTAACAATATTATTACTATCTATCTATCTATTTCTCTTCTTTTATATATCATTATTAAGTGAAGGTTGTATTTTGTGTCTATGTCTTCTCCTCATGCCACATAGCAGATTTTATTTTTCTATCCTAAAATAAAAAATTATTGAAAGTAGTAACTAGATTTGAACTCAAAACCTTAGGTTTCATTAACGAGATTCTTACCACTTAGACAACACACATATTATAATTAATTTCTTTATTATTTAAATTGCACTCTCATTTTATGTATCAACCACTAATTTTATATTTTTTTTTTATAAAAAAATTTAACACTATGTTGTTTTAACTAAACAATGGTTAACCAAACCAACTCATTGTAAAATTTATTTTATTTTGTAGTTTAGTATTTGGTTCCACTTTATTTTTACTCAAACAAGATATGTTACCAAAATAAATGATTTAATAATTTGAGTTTAAAATTGAAGTAATAGGATACCAAAAATAGTGTGTATATTTTTTAAATCACACTTCTTAAAACAACATTATTTTGTTTCAACTTTAAATCTAGTCCATTATATTATTATAACAAAATCATTACAGATAGATGTATAATAGATTCAGATACATTATATGGAAAATTCTTCAATGTGTAATACACATCATATGTTATCCTAACACATAATTACATAAGTTTTCGCAAGTTTACATAAGGGATCTCGTAAAAATGTATAAGTTTAATACAAATTCATGTAAATTTATAAAATCGCGTAAGTTTTCAAGAACTTATACGAATTTGTGTTTAACTCACTACAAAAATTTCAGTTTTTCTCGTTGGCAAAATGCCATCACTAATACTCCTAAGCTATCTCAAAAAACTTTTAGCGACGGCAAATGGGGGGTCACAACAGAGGCTATTGCTAAAACGTTTTAGCGATGTTTGCAACAACGTTTTAGTATCGCCTATAATATGTAAAAATTGAGACTTTTTTTGCGAAGGCAATGTTGTACCGCCACTATAATTTTTATTTGAGACGGCCAAAAAATGCTGTGTCGCGAATTTTTTTTTTTTTTTTGCGACGGCATGACCTCTGTCACTAAAATTCTTTTGCGACGACATTGCCTATGTCACGAAACAAAATACATCTTAGCTCTAAAGTTTTTGTGACGATGTGGTGCCGTTGCAAAAATAAAAAATAAAAATAAAAATAAATAAATAAATAAATAAAATATGAAAAATATTCAAATTACCTTTATTAAATGAAAAAATAAAATAAAATGAAACCAATAATTGCATAATAATATAAAAATTTCTGTATAAAAATAACAATTTCTTCATAATAAAAATATTCTTACATTCATAACTAGACATCAGCAAAATTATGCCACTACATAATGTTACATAATACATATATAATGTTTAAATACATAATGTTGTTTACAATTCAAAATAACATAAACTAAAAACAAAAGTTTTTCTCATCATTTTCTGTGGGTAATAAAAACAAAAGTTAGTCGCATTGTTCATAGGCATGCATTCCACAAGAAGTAAACTCCTACTTGAAAAATATCAGAAACAAAATAAATAAATAAATAAATTAACTACTATACAATTACAAAGATAATTAAGTAATCCAACGCCGTTTGGTGATTTTGGGCCATCAACATCACGAATTTTAAGTTTCTTAAGAAACTAGTTTGCCTAGACTAAAATCAGCTCTAACTCCCAAACTGGGAACCCGATTCGAGTCCTGTCTTCTCCCATAAGTCTCTCGTGCCAAGGCGGTCATGTCTGCCAAGTTTCGTGCTAATCCAACGCCGTTTGGTGATTTTGGGGCGTCAACACCATGAATTCTAAGTTTCTTAAGGAATTAGTTTGCCTAGACTGAAATTCAGCTCTAACTCCCAAACCGGGAACCCGATTCGAGTCCTGTCTTCTGCCACAAGTCTCTTGTGTCTAGGCAGTCGTGTGTGCCAAGTTTCATGCTAATCCGACGCTATTTGGTGATTTTGGGCCGCTAACACCTTGAATTCTAACTTTCTTAACGAATTAGTTTGCCTAGACCAAAATCTGACTCTAACTCCCAAACCAGAAACCCGATTCGAGTCCTGTCTTCTCTCTCAAGTCTGTTGTGCCTAGCTGGTCGTGTGTAGCAAGTTTCATGCTAATCTGATGCCGTTTAGTGATTTTGGGCCGTCAATACCTCAAATTCTAAGTTTCTTAAGGAGCTACTTTGCCTAGACTAAAATCCGGTTCTAACTCCCAAATCGGAAACCCGATTCATGCCCTATCTTCTACCACAAGTCTCTTATGCCTAGGCATTTGTGTGTGCCAAGTTTCATGCTAATCCAACACCATTTGGTGATTTTGGGCCGTCAACACCTCGAATTCTAAGTTTTTTATGGTACTAGTTTGCCTAGAGTAAATCTGGCTCTAACTCCTAAACTAGGAACCCGATTCGAGTCCTGTCTTCTCCCACAAGTCTTTCATGCCTAGGCGGTCGTGTATGCCAAGTTTCGTGCTTGTCCGACACCATTTGGTGATTCTAGGCCGTCAACACCTCGAATCCTAAGTTTCTTAAGAAATGAGTTTGCCTAGACCGATATCCGGCCCTAACTCCCAAACCGGGAACCCGATTCGAGTCCTGTCAATGCCGACAAGTTTATCGTGCCTAGGCGGCCGTGTGTGACAAGTTTCGTGCTAATCTGACGTCGTTTATTGATTTTGGGCTATTAACGAATTCTAAGTTTCTTAAAGAAGTAGTTTGCCTAGACCGAAATTAGGCTCTAACTCCCAAATCGGGAACCCGATTCGAGTCCCATCTTCTCCCACAAGTCTGTCGTGCCTAGGCGGTTGTGTGTGCCAAGTTTCATGCTAATCCAATTCCGTTGGGTGATTTTGGGCTATCAACACCTCGAATTCTAAGTTTCTTAACGAACTAGTTTGCCTAGACCGAAATTCAGCCCTAACTCCCAAGCACAAGTCTCCCGTGCCTAGGCCATCGTGTGTACCAAGTTTCATGCTAATCCGATGCCGTTTGTTGATTTTGGGCCGTGAACACCTCAAATTTTAAGTTTCTTAAGGAACTAGTTTCCCCAGACCGAAATCCAGCTCTAACTCCTAAACTGGGAACCCGATTCAAGTCCCATCTTCTCCCACAAGTCTCTCGTGCCTAGGCGGTCGTGTGTGGCAAGTTTCGTAGTAATTCGATGTCGTTTGGTGATTTTGGGGTGTCAGCACCTTCAATTCTAAGTATATTAAGGAACTAGTTTGCTTAGACCGAAATCCATCTCTAACTCCCAAACCGAGAACCCGATTCGAGTCTCGTCTTCTCTCACAAGTCTTTCATACCTAGGCGGTTGTGTGTGCTAAGTTTCGTGCTACTCTGACGCCGTTTGGTGATTTTAAGTCGTTAACACCTCGAATTCTAAGTTTTCAGGGCAAAGTGTTATCAAAAAACTATCTTGGGAAAAGAAAATATAAAAACAACCCACTTATCAAAAAGTAGTTTTCAAATTTCTGAAATGCAAAAAATAAAAACAATAACTATGAGTTTTTGAAATTTTCATCGTTTTCATTTCTAGAAGCATGAAAATCGAAAATGATGAACGCAAAACTACAACCAAACAAGGAGATAATACCTCAACAAATTTTCAATTCTGGTGAACATACCAACACAGTGGGCAGTATGGGATTTTTGAAGAATCACAGCGAGGCCGAGATCGCCTAGTTTCAATTCCCCTTGGTTACCATTGACAAAGATGTTGTCACACTTAAGATCTCTGTGGATGACTAGGGGGTCATAGCTGTGGAGATAGTGAAGCCCTGTCAAGATTTGTCTGCACCAATGCTTCACTACACTAATGTTCACTCTCTTGCACTTTTGCCTGTACCTATCACACACACACACAAGAGAGAGAGAGAGAGAGAGAGAGAGAGAGAGAGAGAGAGAGAGAGAAAGAGAGGATAAGAAACCAGATTAATTTGGTTGTGCTTTGTTCTTCCTTTTAGTGTGTGTTTTTTTTTTCTTTTTTTTAGAACAAAACAATGAAAAATTCAAAAACACCCATCGTCTTTATGCTATTTTCATTTTTGTGCAAAAAAGTTCTCAAAATTTCGAAAAGAGGGTTGTTTTCAAAAGAAATTCCAAATACAATTTTCTGAAACAACTCACCAAACAAGCTTGTTATTCAAAAATGAAAACAGAAAATAAAAACACCAAACAGGGCTAAATCTCAAATACCCATTTCATAGAATCAATAGAGAAAATAAAAAAAAAATTATAATAAAAAAAGAGATCCAGAAATTATGAAATAGTTATATTATAGTTCAGATACGAACACAAAAATCAATCATAAATTCACATAAATGAACCAGATTTTTCAATTTTTATTGGCGGGACCTACTTCTGAAGAATCTTATCCGTCCATGAACATTCTGTGTGGTTTTATGATCGATTTATGTATTCCTAGACTCATTCATCACGAAATTTCAAATCACTTTTCATATTAATCTTGATATTAAACAATGCCCCAAGGCCACTCGTTAATTTTTCCAAATCTCAAATACCCATTTTATTAGTAGAATCAACAGAGGAAACAAAGAACAGATCCAGAAATCATGAAATTTTCATCGTACATACTGTTTTAGAGTCCCAGAAGTGAACATCTCAGTCACAAAATTGTTGTTCCTATTTGCAGTGTCAACCCAAGAAGTGTAGAACTTTATAATGTTGTGGTGCTTCAATGTTTTAAGCAAATGGATTTCACAGTAAAGCCTCTCAAGATCTTCAGGGCTTTGAAGGAAATCATAAAGCTTGATAATCTCTCAAATCCATATGACATAATTTTCAATGAATTTATAAAATTAAACAAATATTTCAGTTAACCCGGTAAAGTAGAGACGTGAAAACGAAGAAGAAGAAAAACTAACCTGGCTCAGAGATTGAGACTAACTGAGAGAGTTAAAGAGAGACACAACACACTGTCCCTGCTCGCTTGCTCACTGCCATCACATACTGCTCACCGCCGTCGCATGCTGCTCAATGCCGTTTCACGCTATTCACTGCCATCGCTCAACGCCATCGATTCGATGCTCACCGTCGTTTGTTTATAGTTGAGAGAGAGAGAGAGAGAGAGAGAGAGAGAGAGAGAGAGAGAGAGAGATGAGAGACATAGAGAGAGTCGTAAGAAGAGGTTTTGGGTTTTTGGTTCAAAAGATTAGGGATTTTTTAGATTAGGGGTTTTTAGTTCAAAAGATTAGGGATTTTTGTTCACAGTCGCCGTCGTCTGCTGCTGCACATAGGTTTTTTGGCTCAAAAGATTAGGCATTTTTTAGATTGGGGATTTCTAGTTGAAGGGGGAAAAAACGAGCGTGAAGGGAAAAAAAAAAAGCTGAGCGCTCAGATTTTGGGGTTTTTTTTTTTTTTTTTTTTGCGACGTCAAGTTTCACAGTCATAAATGACAATTTAAAAAATAAAATGACATCATTTAACTAATTTTTTTATTTGTGACAGGAGATTGTAGTCGCCAAAAACCTTTATTTACAACGGGAGGAGGTTGCTGTAGACACCCCATTTTTGACCATCCTCGAGACTTGGTTGTGCTTGCAGGTATATCCAACAACTAGCTCGATTGCTCGTCGAGTACTCGACTGTCGCGGCGAAACGTCATAGGTTTGAGCTTTCCAAATCCTGTATCCTTTCTGCCCCATTTTTGGACCTTGTATTGGCCCTTCCAGCTTGTTTTTCTTGGGGCACTGTCGGCCCCCTTTTGGCCATGCCGGCCATGCCTTTGTTACTGCCAGCCATTGATGATGCCTATCGGCCATCAATGAGCCACTGCCGGCCACCACTGATGGCCGGCAGACCCCTTGTGTCAACAGGTTTCACGCCAGATCTTTTGAGCCAGTTGGTTTTCACTCATCTCTCCTCCATACACGTATATGGAGGGATGAGCCTCTTTCCAAGCTTGTTTAACAAGCTTTGCATTGCTTTTTCTTCTATATAAGGAGAGACCCCCTCTCCTTAGCAGAGGTTCAACCATTTTAGAGAAGGTATATCTCTTTCTCTATATCTCTCACTCTCTCTCTATATATTGGATAGAATAGTGCTCTAAAGTCCATTTTTCTTGCACTTTTGCACTACAACACATAGAGATACACCACCATCTTTGGACTGAGGTTCTTGGGGGTGTTCCTTGAGCTCTGAAACTTGATTTCTAGCCTCTGAGGTTGCTGATTTTGAAGTTGAACTTCGAGGGTGAGTATATTCCCCTTTTTAGCATTTATTTGTACCTCATTTTGGTCATCTTTGCATATTGTTCTAGGCCTTTCTTTCAACTGAAAAAAGTTCTGTTTTTAAGTGCTTTAGATCTTTGTTTAAGGTCACTTTTTCGTTGGGGGTTGTTTACTCCCTCTTAGGACTTGTTAGGCCTTGTTTTGAGCCATCCATTTAGGCTCTTGTTGAACCCTTTGCATGACCTTCCTACCACTGAAATCCAGAGGATTTTCAGTGGTGGAAGGGTGGTTTTGGAGTCCTAAATAGGAGAGGGTCATACCCTCTCTCCTTTGTGTCTTGTTTACTTGTTTTGAATGCTTCACATGTGAGCACCTTTGTTAAGTTCATGTTGGCCATATCTTAGCTTGTATTTGTGGTTGTTTTTCTAAGGCATGCCACTGTTTTTGCTTGGTTTGGTCACTCCATGTATGGTTAATACACTTGTAGTGCAAATCACACAAACTAGCTTTGTATGCTACACAAAGCTTATGTTAAGTCCATTCCAGCTTATGTTAAGTCCATTCCAGCATGTTTTGGTGTTATTTTAACATGTCTTAGACCCGTTTTGGTTTGGTTTTGTTGGCTCTTGCATGCCTCATGAACTTGTAGTGCATTTCCATGAAATAGGATAACATGCATCATGTTTTGACATGCCATTTTAGCATTCTTTTGGCTTAACTTCAAGAAGACTTTGTTCATGTTTTAGCATATTTAAGGCCTGATTTATGTTATCTTGGTCATGCATGACTTGCTTTGTACAGCCTTGGTTCAATCTAGCTTGTTGGCTTTGTGTATTGAGTCCACTAGCATGTGTTATTTGGCCTATTTGAATGATTTGGCATCATTTGAAATGTTATTTCAGTCCATGTAATGTGGTCATACACTTGCATTTGACATGCTTTCAATGCCTTGGAGAGTTGGTGTTTTATGCCTCATGAATGGATCATTGTGCATGCGTCTATGCTTAGGTCTTTGGGATGCCATCTCAGTGGGTTTTTGGGGTTATTATGCCATGATATAACTCTGATTTTCGTTGGTTGAGTCATCCCATGCTTGGTCTTAATAGGTGTAGTGCAATCCACCATATTTGTCTTGTATGCATCATGCCTCATGCTCACCATGCTAGCTTGTTTTGGCTTACTTCCATGCATGTTTTAGATTCATTTTGGCATGATCTAGGACTGTTTTGGTTATCCTTTTGCCCTTTGGGGTTTGATTCATGTGGCCTTGGCTTAAGTCCCTTTGCTAGTTTCGTGTTTTGAACATCCTAGCATGCTATGCTTACATTGTTTAGTGGGTTTGGCATCTATTTACACGAGATTTTAGAGTTCACCTCATTGCCATCTCATCATGATTATCACTCTTTGCTCATGTTTGAGAGTTATGTCCTTATGCTTTAATTCTTGGGCCAATGCATTGTGTACGCATGCCTTGTTTTTTGGTGCCTTTGTTTTGGTGTCTGGCCACTGATTTGGGCGTGGCAGAGGTCAGCTCATTTTTTATTTAAGTCCAGCTTTGCATGTTGTTGCATGCTCGTTAGATTGTATGTTGTTGCATGCTTATTCATTTAGCATTGTTGTTGCATGCTTATTATATTGTGTGTTTACATGCTTGTGTTGCATTGTGTATGCCATCCTTGCATTTCATTGTTATTTGGATTAAGTCTTAATCTGAGCACGAGAAACGAGGGACATTTTATACTTCAAGTGATGAAATGTGTCTCAATTCTCGGTCGTCGACGCTCTAGACTTGATTGTCCATGATAGAGTTTTAGGCTTTATGTGTTTTTTGTGCATTCATTTTACATTGAAATTTGCACAAGTTGAATCTTTGGCCATCATGCATCAAGATGCGTGATTGATAGTCTTGGATCCGATTATGCCTCTCCCTTGATGTTTTGAGGTGATATGGGATGGCATAGTGCGTACATATCCTTGGGAGACCATCCCTTTTCTCTATTTTGTGCTCTGCTGCAGCTTGGTGTCACAGCACATCAGTGGCCAGTAGTGCCTTGCAGATGGCCGGCAGTGCTTTATTCTTGGCCGGCAGTGCCTACTTTTGGCTGGCAGGGAGGTTGGTAATAGCTCCCCATGGCCGGCAGGCAACTGATGCACTCCCCAGCATGTTTTTGGTCAGATCCAGTAGCAAGTTCTCAAGGACACCCTGCAGACAGATCCTCCAAGAGAGCAACTGAAAGGTGTTTCAAGGCGAGAAACCGAGTGCGAGCATGCACCCTCTTCTCCTTCAACCAGAGCTGGAACAGCATAGTTTACTATTTTTCTAACTTGTTAGTTAGCATTTGATTTTGTAATTTAATTAGTTAATTTGTTAATTAATTAAGTTTTGTAATAATTAGTTGTAGCTAGTTATTCATTTGGTTTTGTAATAATTAATTAATTTATTAGTTAGTTAATTAGTTGCATATATTATTCATTCGGACCCTCCGTCGAGAGGGCGAATTTTGTAATAAGTGTGCGTAAGTGTGTGAATGTCTTCCAACCCCACGTCTTTCTCCCTTTTACATACCTGTTTTTGATGGTTAGTTCTAGGTCATGTTTTGATTAGCATCCTTATGCTATGCATGTTTGCATCATTCATTTGTATTGCATGCACAGGGCTCGGCACATCATACTAACTGCATTGTATTTTAAATCCAAATTGAATACATGATTATCTAATCGCATCTCATATGTCATATTAGAATAACCGAGCCTATCTCTAGTTGCATTTTGTATGTGTTGCATTAGCCATTTTAAACATGAACTAGGATCATGCATGATTTCTAACTAGTTCTTTGTTTTGGCTCGGAGTACACTGTGAGTGTTTATGCTTTAGCATCCCCGCATGTGTGTTAATGTTGCCATGAAAGCATGCTTGCCATAAGGCTAACTGCTTAAGTGTTTAACTGTCTAAATGCCTGTGGGTGGAGGTTTGCTTACTTGAATTGGAACAATTCATTGAAATCTTCGATTTAGCCTACTTGCGAGTAACAAACTTTAAACCGTTTTCAAACAAACGAATATGCAATGTTTTGTTCCAAATTAGGCAATCTAGTCTATACTTGTGTGCTGTACGCATCACGTAGTAAGACTAACTAATTAACCGGAATAAGAACGCATGTGTTTTCAAAAACAAGATATCATGCTTAGTACAGGCCAATCTTTGATCGGGCGAGCGGGGGTGCTCATAGATGACCTTCCCCTCATGTACCCAAGTTCCTGAGCCGAGGCAACTTTGGTAATGATGGACACGTGGCCTTAGGCATGAGTCAGGGTTTCCTAAATTCTCCCAAAATAAATATTTAGGTGGCGACTTTGTATCTGGCAAAGCAGTCCATGTTTGGCACTTCTGTACAAAAATCAGTTTTTCAAAACGATTTGCCGGATTTGGACTCTTTGGTGATTTGTCAATCTCACATCGCACATTGTGAGATCAGATTAGGAACCGTGACATTTGAGTCCGAACTGTAGCATGAAGCCCTAGGGCGCGTCTACAGTTGCCATCGCAAAAAAACTCATTTTTTTGGCAAAAACATTCATGTCCATTTTGCTGCGCAATAAGAGCTAAAGAGAGAGAGAGAGAGAAATAGAAAAAGAGGGAGAAACAAGAGATGATCAATGAGAGATAGACAAAGAGAAAGATGGAGAAAGAGAGCGAAAAGAGATATATATATATATAGAGAGAGAGAAAGAGAGATATAGAAAGAGAGAGAAGAGAGAGATGAGAGAGATAGAGAAGAAAGATGAGTGAGAGAGATAAAGAAGAGAGATGAGCGAAAGAGAGAAAGAAGAGAGATGAGCAAGAGACAGAGAGAAAGAAAGACAGAGAGAGAAAGACCCATTTCATTTTTTGACTTTTTTTTCTCTTTCAACAACAATGGGGCTAATTGAGAAAGAGATGAGAAATTGAGGGAAATGAGTGTGTGTGTGTGTGTGTGTGAGAGAGAGAGAGAGAGAGAGACAAGAGATGAGTGAGAAATAGACACAGAGAGAGAGCAAAAAGAGATAAACGAGATATATATATATATAGAGAGAGAGAGAGAGAAGAAAGATGAGAAAGAGAGACAGAGAGCAAAGAGATGAGAGAGCCAGAAAGAAGAGTGATGAGTGAAAGAGAGAGAGAGAGAGAGAGAGAGAGAGAGCAAAGAGATGAGCGAGAGATATACAGATAGAAGAGAGGTCCATTTCATTTTTTGACTTTTTTCTCTTTCGACAACAATGGGCTAAGAGAAAGACATGAGTGATTAAGAGAAATGAGAGATGAGTGATTAAGAGAAATGAGTGACAAAGGAGAGAGAGAGAGAGAGAGGGAGAGAGAGATAGAGAGAGAGGAAAAAAAGATATCGAGAAATTGAGAGGGAGATCGGTAAATCACAAAGATGGGAGGGAGAGAGTGAGCAACGCCAACACAGTGGAAGAGAGAGAGAGAGAGAGAAAGAGAGAGACAAAGAAAAGAGAGATGAGCGAAAGAGAAAGATAGAGGGACAAAGAGAGACAAGAAGATGAAAAAATTGTGAAAAAACGGAATGTTATATCAAAACAGTATCATTTTTTCTATTTCTGTATTTATTTATTTTTATTTTTTTGCGATGGCACCTATTACCGTCACAAAAAAACTCTTATTTGCGTCTGTAGTTCATGCCATCGTGAAAAATAGCTTTATTTGTGATAGCAGGGGTTGCCGTCGCAAAACACGTGCATTATTTGTGACTGCAGTTGTTGCCATCGCCAAAACTTACTTTTTTGTGAGAAGAAGTGGTGCCGTCGTTGAAACCCGATTTATTGGCGACGACAAATGGTGCCGTCACAAAAACTCACTTTTTGCAATGGTAAGTAGTGCCGTCGCAAATGCTTTCGTGTTAGACGCCCCATTTTCTTGCAGTGACTTTTGTATTTTTGTGAAATCACTTATGTAAATTCCTGAAAACTTAAGTAATTTTATGTTATGGTTGCATATGGTGTGCATTGCACACCTATGCATTTTTCTCATTATATAATGCCCTTATGGGTGTAAAAATGGCTCATAGACCGTGGGTTGCCCGAGACCAGCCGACAGCCCGGGGTGTGCCCAGCTAGGCCTGGACCGAGCCTAGAACGGGACCCTGGGCTTGGACCATCATTTTGGAAGCCCGGTTCGATCCATCCCCTCTCGTCCTGACCCAGTCAGATACAACACAGAAACCTTCTAATATAATATATATTACATATATTTACGGTTTAGGATTTGTTATTATATATATATATATATATTAATTGATACATATAACATGACCATCGAATTAGTTTCTAATAGTTTTATAGTGGATAAAAAATAAGGCTTAAAGAAGAGTTTGCTTGTGTTGTGCTACACGTAGCTATCAACCAATTGGCTTCTTACTTCATGTTTAGTCACTGCGACCTCACCAATCCCAAACTCTTTTATATATCTCCTATTTTCCATTTTATTTCTTACAAAATTCTCTCTCTCAAACTCTCAATCTCTCTCAACTCTCGATTCTCTCAATTAATTTTGAAGTCACATCCCTAAGTGGCAATTGCAATTATGCAAAAAGAAACTTTTATTAGAAGAAGTTAATTTTTTATCGCATTCGCCAGTTGGTAAAATTAATTAGTTGGATTAAATTTATTACATACTTTTTTTTTTACATTAATTATTTCTTAAAATATATTAGTTGTTATTGTTGACTCATTATTTAAATTAATTGTTAGTTCAGATTTACTATTTTACTTACATTACTATGGATCCTAATATTCCTAATATTTATGTTGATATTAATGTACATATTACACAACATGAATCTATTGATTCTCCTTCTAATGTACCTAATATCTCTCTTCCAACAACGGAATCATCATCTAAGGGCACGACTAATACTGTTTGGGATCATTTCAAAAAAATATCTGCAAATAATCCTGATGGTACAATTATATTTAAAGTAAAATGTAAATATTGTGCACATTTTACTTAGTGCTACATCTGCATGGGATACTAATCATCTAAAAAGGCATGCTCACAAACATTTACAAAATCAACAACCTGATATTATAAGTCAAATGCAATTAGAAGCTTCCTCAACTGATCATTTGCAAACATTTTCATATGATCTATACGTCCACAAAATTCTAAGTTGATTACATTATTAAAAAAGAACAATATTTTACTCTTAGTAAATGTCCTGATTTTTTACAAATGGTTCACGAAAGTTTTGCACTATAATATCAAAATTTTTCAAGAAATACTACTAGAAACATGATTTTAAAGAAATTTAAGGATACCAAAAGTGAATTATTTGACATCTTCAAAAATTTGAACGGAAGAGTTTGTTTAACATTTGATATGTGATCAAATAATGGTTTAATCAATGTATCACTACACATTTTATTGATAATAATTGAAAATTAAATAAAAGAATTATTTCATTTAAATTAGTTCAACTTCCATACACTGGTCTTTCACTTGGTGTAGAAATAAGAAATGTATTATATAAGTGTATTTTGCAAAATAAAATATTTACCATTAGTTTAGATAATGCAACATATTACAATCATATTTTAGCCCGTTTAAAATCAACTTTATAATAACTTGTTAATGGTAATTTATTTCATGTTCGCTGTTGTACCCATATTTTAAACTTGATTGTTAAAAAAGTTATGCATGTATATAAGACTTCTGTATTAGTAATAAAAAATGTGGTTGTTGCTATTATGTCTTCTGCTAATCGAATTTTGGAATACATGAAAATTTGTCAATGAGAAAGTATGCCATTTAAAAAATTAATTTTAGATATAGACAGCAGGTGAAATTTAACATATAATATGTTAAGGAGAGCTTATAAACAAACAAAAGTAATAAATTTATTTTTTGCAACAACATTAATAGGAGTATTGATTCCCACATAACTTAATTGGCCCCAAGTAGCCTTATATAAAGATTTTCTAAAACTTTTTTGTATTGCAGCAAAATTACTTTCTTATATATATATATGTATTCCTATTTCACCATTTGTTATACATATGTTAGCATAAATAATGAAAATTTTCATAAAATATTTGGATAATGAATATTATGTAACCATTATTACTACAATGAAAGAAAATTTTAATAAATATTTTAATTCATTGCCTCATCTTTTAGGTTTAGCCATAATAAATTATCCTAGGTGTGAAGAAATTGGTTTACAAGAATTTGCCTCTATTATGCAAACATGCAAAACATTATTTGAAGAATATAGGATATCTGCATCTGCAAATACACCAATGCATGCTACACCAATCTCATTTCAAGAAGGAAGAATAAGTGTTTTTTCAGTAATAAAAAGTAGAAAAATATCTTAACATACAAGTGTAAGTAGTTCTGAACTAATGTTATTTGGAAAGCGCAGTAGTGGATGATTTTAAAGATTTTGACATCGTGGATTGTGGAAACAAACTGAAACTATGTGGCCTGTACTTTTACAGATGGTCCGTGATATGCTAACTGCCCTTATTTCTACAGTTGCTTCGTAAACAACTTTTAGTGCAAGTGGATGGATGCTGAGTGATTATCACAACAGGCTTTGACCCCAAATGGTTAAGGCATTGATAATATCCAGAGATCATATGCAGTACTTACAAGAAGACAAAATTATAGTGAAAATGAGAGAATTCAAAGCGATTTGGATGAAATATCATCGGGCAACGCGAGTGAATTGTCTGCCTCTTCTAATGATTGATCAACAATTTATTTTTCATTATTTCATTTCGTTATTTTTTTTGTATTAGATTATTGAGGTGGCGTATAATGCAAATGATTGGTAGGCTAGTATGTCCCAACCTAGTTGGGATGCACTTGACCTATAGTGATGCAATTGCTCTACCATCATTAATAATCTACATCTATTTTATTTAATGATATAGATTTTTGTAATATTTTATTTCATTTTGAAATAAAAAATATTCATTTAATGTTATCTATTTAATTTAATGATTGTAATATTAAAAGTTTTATTTTGGTATATATATAATTATTCATTTCAAAAGAAGAAAATTACATAATTTTATACTTTTTAAGTCATAACTAAAAAAACATAAGTCAAACATAATTAAATTTAAATATCACCACACCTGAGACATAACCAAACATCTTATTAATCTTAACTAAAATGCTCTAGTATAATTTTTCTTTTATTTTTTTTATCCCTCATAAATAATATATATACATAATATATTTATTGTTTATTTTTCACCAAAAAAAAAAAAAAAAGGCCTAGAAAAATGTAAGGACGACTGATGTAATTTGGCCTTAATACACATTGACATCTGGCCCCACTTTTCGGCCTGTAGGCCAGCCCAGCCTGGCCCAAAAGAAAAGGGAGCACGTATGGCCCATCATGAGCCTACCTGATCCCAAGCCTGGATGGACTGGCTTGGGCCATATTTACACCCCTAAATACCCCTTGCACTTTATTCATACTATGATGGTTAAATTGCTATTTATGGAGTATTCAATCAACTTTAATCTAAACAATACCTGCAAATTATACTGGAAAATTACAGGAAAATCCTCATATCCTCCCATAGGTCCAAAGCAGCGCCCGTGTCGAGATCACTAAGGTGTCCTGTTATCCGTTCCAAATAAGAGATTATAACCTGGGAGCTTATACTGATCCCTCAACACAAGCTCCATTTAAGTTAAGACTCGTGCAACAGAGGGGAGTCAAACCGATGCCAATTTGCTGCATTAGCAACACCTTGAGGCTCTGTCGAAGCCAACTACGCTACCGCCCAGGGGGTAAATATGGAATATTGACTTACACATAACATTTAAAATATTGTAAAATGTCTTAAATAATTTTTTTTTCTCTTTTTTTCTTCATTTTTTCTACCCAAAACAACATTATCCATAACAGCCATAAAGTAGGTAGCCATGATTGTTGATGTAGATAGGAGAAAAGACAAAGAGAAAGAGAAAGAATGGCACCAGAAAAATAAGTTCATTTATACATTTTATAATATTTAAGATATTTGAGATGATATATACAAATCATGTATTAATTTTTCATTTATTTATATAGTGGATCATTAATTTAAAGATTCACATTAACATGAGAAAATTACATTTAATTCCTATATTTTGGCCTTATTTGGTCATTGTAATTTTAATTGGATCAATTTTGATCATGAATTTTTTATTTTTCCTCAAATTAGTATAATTTTCTAATTGTTAGCATTTTTTGTTATTATAAATGCCTTTTATATTTTTATCAATAAAATTGTAAATTTGATCAATTCAGTGACTTAACCTTAACCAATTCAATAAATTTTCTGTTAAGAACTCTAACGACGTTATCAATTGGACTAAATTAACGCAAAATTTAAAATTAAGAATCAAAATTAAGTTAATTAAAATTATAGAGACTAAGAGCATCTCCAACGGATTGCTAAAACAACTGCCAAAGCCATAATATAGCAGCTTGGGGAAAAATGGCTTCTCCAATGGCATGCTATAGCAACTGCCAAATCAGTTGCCAAATTTGGCAGCTACTTTGGCAGTTGCCAAATCTGCCAAGTCATCCAAAAACCAACTGTTTTCTTCATTCCCTCCTTCCCTTTTAGTTAAGACTTTTCTAGAATGTTTAGTTTTTGTTATTTTTAAAAAAATGAAATTCACCATTTTATTTAAAATAGATTTCACCAATTACTTCAAGGTGTGTCTAAAAAAAAATAATAATCACCAAATTCACCAACTCTCCCAAACAAATTTCACCAATACAAAAATTCAAATATCAACATATTTTTTTTCTTTTAGTCTTGCTTAAAATTTTTTAAAAATAGACAATGTAAATATACAATTGCTATTCAACAGCAACATTTATATATATTGAAGACGAGAACAGGTACTGAAATTGAAGGTACTAGTGAGAAATTCGAAGAAGACCTAACCTTCATGTTGGAGAGAAGAACAAGGGATTCGAGGAACGAGGTCGGGCTGAGAATTGGATCCATCGTGTACTTGGCAGAGCACGATCCGGCGCAGGAGAATAAGCTAGAGTCGGAATAAGCATCTTGGAGAGGGTCGGAGAAGTAGAATCAGAGGTCAAAAGGTTGGTCTTCGGAAAGTGAGAGAGAGAGTGAAGAGAGTCGACTTCTGTCTGGTTTGGAAGAGAGGGAGACAGATGAGTTGTCTTGGAATGGAATGCAAGGGATGATTCTAGATATTGCATCTCAATTGTTGGTGAATGGGTACGTGGATGGTGGTGATGGTGCCTTGGAAATACAAAAGAGCTGTTGTGCTCTTTTGTCCTTAAAAAAAAAAATTAAATTTTTTAATTTCTTTTTAATTTTTTATATTTAATATAAATATATAAATTTTTTTTTTACAAATAGTTTTAAAAAGGTTACAAAAGACAAAAAAAGAAAAAAGAATCACTAAAAAATCTATATCCAAATACCACCTACAAATTTGAAGAGAAAATTGGTTGAGAATTACCAAAATAGCAAGTGATCATTGAAGCACCATTGCTATAATTTGGCAAAATAACATTATTCATTGCCAAATTATAGCAATAGCAGCAACCATTGGAGATGCTCTAAAATATCACAAATGGTAAAATGTAAGGACGACTGATGTAATTTGGCCTTAATACACATTGACATTTTTTGGTGACAATGTGTAACATTTTTTTTCTATTAATAGAGATAAATAATATTGAGTAATAATTAAGGGGTTGTTTGGAGTGTCATAAATAAGTGCACTTTTTGTCTTTTTGGACTAAAAAATTGAAGAAGAAAATATGGATGTTTGGGTTAATTTTTTGACTTTTTATGAAAAAATGTGTAATAACAAATTATAAAAATTGATTTATAGGGAAAAATTAGAATCGGGAGTTGTGCAGCCGTAATTGTTGACTTTTGGTAAATAGTGTTAATTTTTTAACTTTTTGAGTAACTTTTTAACTTTTTTACAATATGCCAAACTTGGCCTAAATGAGTAAAGTGTAATTTTTCCTAATTAAATTATATTGACACCCCCTCTATATGCCTAAAATAACATTGGCATCCCTTTTATTCTTTGAAATCACATAGTCGTCCCTACCCTTATTGTATAAATGTTCGTCATTTTGTTAGTCAACTAAACAATAAATTTTTGATATAACTAAAAAAATGCTTAAAATACCAAATTTTCCATTGAAATACCAACAGGCTCTCAAAACCACTCCAACCACCACCAACTTAAGAACCATGTATGTCTACTGCTCTCCCTTCCCTACCCTACAATCGTTCACTATGACCTCCCATCTCTACCACCCTCACTATCCATCACTCCTTACATAACCTTAAACCACTACCGTGCATCACCCCTTACCACTTTCACTACCTAACTAGCTCTTACTCTTTTCCCCCCTTCATACCTCGACCAACCTATAACAAAAAAGGTATGGGCAATCGTCAGAGAGCACTTTTTATAGACCTTAACTGAAATTTTATGAAATTCTCATGCATTAAAAATGGTCACCTCTTATCACCCAATACACAATCATGATTAAACAACAAATCTAGGATCAGATGGCATGTTGTGGTAGATCTATTGTCGTTGTGGTAGTTGTTGTAACCATGAAGTTGGGTGGATGATTTGGCAGATTGGCTTGTGACGAAAGTGTGAAAGATAGTGTTTTACTATAATGATGGTAGAGTGTCTTCACTATTGGCGACGTTGATAACTTGAGACAACAATGGTAATGCTGCAAGCTTTGAAGAGGGTTTCGTCATCCTTGATTTAAGGTTACGACAACAATGGAGATGCCAGTTGAGGATAAGCTACAACTGTGAGCTACATACTAGGGTTGGGATTAAGGCTTGTGTTTGCGACTAGGGGTTGTGAAAAATGTTTGGGACCCCTACAAAGGAGGATTCCATGACCCCCACTGATGTATTGGCCATTGATGTGTTTTAATTTTTTTTTGAAAATTGTGTTTGACAGTGATATGAATGGTTCAGATCATTTTGGGGATGGTGGGATTTGTATTTTGTATGAGTCTCTATCTTTACTGAGGGGTTATAGGCTATGGCAAAGGAGTCGAGGTTGGGGATTAGAGACTACGGATGGTGTTTCTTAATGACTATGGGTGGTGACAAAGCTGGCTCAACCATATTCGTGGCCTAAGGCAAAAAAATTTAAGTAGGCTGTTTATAAATTCAAACATCATAATTTTTATTTTTTTACTCTATATTTTATTTAAAATTTATTTTCTCACTTTTTAAGTTAAAAATTAAATTTTTATATTCCCAATTTTATTGTTATTATTATTATTATTATTATTATTATTATTATTATTATTATTATTATTATTATTTTGGTTCACACCGAATGGTGGAATCGCCCTAAATGAGCCACAATTTAATTTTTATTTTTACTATTTATTTATTTATTTATTACTATGTTTTTGATATAGTTGATCTTAAGTATGATTTTATTGGTTTAAGGCCTCGTTTGGGAACAAACTCTTTTGGTAACTTTTTGACTTTATATGAAAAGATATGCAAGAAAGTAGAAAGAGTGATGTGACAATTTATAGTGACTTTTTAACTTTTTGGTTAAAATAGTAACTCCCCAAACGAGATCTAAATTTTGAAAAATATTAAATAAGGCTTACTATTTCAATAAAATTTCCATTATATTAATATGACTCAATGAAAATTTATTAGAAAATTAAGACTTATTAAATACTTTCTCTTTTAATTTTGAAAATAATCGCTTGATAGAAACAAATGTTAGTTATCAATAATAAAAAGTATTATTATTTGTGGGAGCCGAATAATAAGGGATGCAAAGAGGCCGAGTACACGTTTGGAAAATCAAGATATATGTTATATTCGGCCCTATCTTGTACCATCCAGAAGCCGAGCATCCTAATCGGCCATAGAACCAGTTGAGCAAGGAGCCGAGTGGGAATTGGTTTACGATAGAAGGAGCCAAGTGAAAAATCACACGGTGGATTAAAAGTGGGCCCGACCCTGAGGCCCAAAGGCAGACATAAATAGAGGAACATCAACCAAAGAGAGGCATGTGAGAGATAACCCCAAGAAACTTGAGACATAAGCAAACGTAAGACATATACTAACTTGTCCGTCGAAGTGCTAATTCTGGCACCCCCGACCGGGGTGTTAATCCTTTTTCAGGTGGCAATCAGAGGATCAGGAACGTCCTTCAGGATCCAAGAGTATTTCCAAATCACATTACCACAATTGGCACCATCTGTGGGAATACTCAAACACATCCATGGCGGGCGTAATGGAAGATCCTCTGATAGTCGTTGACGAAACTACACCAAGAGATGACCTCATACCAAGAAACATGCTGGGACCGGAGAATATCGTCGCGCGACGTGCCTTGAACTTTGACTTAGTAGCTCAAACATCACCCTCAACTTCAATGCATGAGACAATGCAAACGATTATGGATCAGGCATAGCAAAATGAACAGCGGCTGGAGAACGTGCTGGCTGAGAATGAGCGCTTGTGCTAGGATTTGGCCTTGGAGGTGGCGAAATCCTAACAAGCCACATGCCAAGACCGAGGTCGACCTTCGGGAAAAAGGGTGGTCGCCGACGTCGACTTCAGAAACGTAATAGTGATAGTGATTCAGACTCACCATCCCCGGAGCCCAAAAAGAAAGGGCGCGTTGATATATCCAGCTCATCTGAGGGAAGTTCATATGTACGGCATAGACGAAGGAAAAGTGATGATTCGGATGAGGAAGATAAACACGACCCATTCGGGCGATGAATTGCCAGGGCTGTGCTACCCAAGAAGTTCAAGGCACTGTCGTTCACCCTCTACAATAGAAAATCAGACCCCACTGATTACATTCGTCATTACAAGCAAGCGATGACGCTCCATGCTGACGACGAAGCCCTCATATGTCGGATATTTCCAGCAATCTAGGACCACTGGGCGTGAGGTGGTACTATAAATTGGAGCCGGCATCAATTAAGAGCTTCCACCAACTCCAAAAATCATTCAAGGCAAGATTCATCACCAATGAGGTCCAGCCAAAGCAAGCCGACTCTCTCTGGGCCATGCAAATTAAACCAGAAGAAACTCTTTGTGAATACTCGGCCTGCTATTGGGAATTCTTTAATCTGGTTGATGATGCTTGCAATGATTCCATGGCCATCACCGCCTTTAAGATGGGATTACATCCTGACAGCCCCCTCCGTAGTTCATTGACCAGGCGTCCCCCCAAAACCTTCTGGGCATTAATGAAGAAGGTTGAAGAATACTACAAAGTGGAAGATGATGCCCTTTGAGTCAAAGCCGGACGTAAAGCCGTTGAGACGACCACGTCGGGAGTTGTTCAGCCGATTAGCTCTGTGCCTCAAAGAAGCCCCGAATGGTGGAATCGCCCTAAATGAGCCAAAAGGCATGATTCGGGCCGATTAACCGACCAATGTTCACAACGAGCTAATGAACAATACCAAGTGGCTAATACGCGCACAAGGCATCCGGGCAAGAAATAAACAGAGCTGATAGGGCCGATCAATAAGATTCTGTCGAAGATACAACACCTTCCGTTCTTCAAGTGGCCGCCCAAGATGACGGGACCCCCCGATGCGAGAAGACAAGATAAACGATGTGAGTATCATAAAAACCATGGTCACGACACCGATAGATGTTTTTCTTTAAGAGATCACCTGGAAGAATTGGTGCAAGACGGCCGTCTTGCACAATACGTCTGAAAGAACAATTAAACAAATACGGTAGCTCTACGACCGAAGTCACCCCCTCTTGGTGTAATCCATATGATATACAGTTTGCCGGTACTACCTGAGGTGCACACAATCCAGTTGCCGTCTAGCACACATGGCTCGATGACGCCAGTGAAACGGCCACACGGCACTGGAAGGATTAGTTTTAATGACAGTGATTTAGTTGAAGTGACCCACCCTCACATTGATCCCCTCGTCATCGAGCTACGTGTAAACAGATTCACCATCGAGTGTGTACTTATTGATCAGGGTAGCACTTCGGAGATAATGTATTACAAAACTTTTGCCAAACTTGGTTTTACCGATTCGGACTTATCTCCGGCTGATTATCCATTATTCAGCTTCAATGCTAACCTGGAGTACCCTTTGGGCAAGATCACACTACCTGTACGGGCCAGAACCAGATCAATAGACGTAGAGTTTCTGGTTGTTAAGCTCCCTTCGCCGTATAATCTGATCATGGGCAGAACTTGGTTACATACGATGCAAGCCATGCCAAGCACCTACCACCAACTGCTCCATTTTCCGACTGAATACGGTATTGAACAAATTCGCGACTCTCAGAACTCGGCGCAGGCATGCTATCTTCTAGCTACAAAGAGATCGAGGGAACTGGAAGTGCATTCAATTGAGGTACCGGATAGGGAGCGTCTCGAAGATATTGGGAGGATCCCAAGTGACAAAGCAACCGAAGCCCTGCATCGGGTCGAAATTGACGGAAATCCTGACAAATTCTTCATGATCGGCACTTCCTTGGATAACGTTGAAAGGCAGGAATTGATAGACTTCTTACTCAGCAATATTGATGTGTTTGCATAGACTCCAAATGAAATACCAGGAGTAGATCCATCAATGGCCCAACACCGCTTGAACGTTGATTCGAAATGTAAGCCTATTGTTCAAAGAAGCCGGCGGTCAGCCGCGGAGCATACTTCGGTCGTCATTGAAGAAGTAGATAGGTTACTTGAAGCCAGGGTAGTTTGCGAAGTAACTTATCCTACATGGTTGTCCAATACTGTGGTCGTGAAGAAGAAAAATGGCTCTTGGCGCGTTTGTGTGGATTTTACGAACTTGAACAAAGCTTGTCCAAAGGACTGTTTTCCCCTGTCCAGAATAGACCAACTCGTAGACACAATGGCACATCATCAACGCATGAGCTTCTTGGATGCCTACAGAGGCTATCATGAAATTGCCATGCATCCGGAGGATTAAGAAAAAAACCGCATTCCTCACCCCAAGAGGAACCTATTGCTACAAGGTCATGCTTTTTGGGCTGAAGAATGCGGGAGCAACTTATCAAAGACTAGTGACTTCCATGTTCAAGGAACAGCTCGGTCGTACCATGGAAGCATACATCGATGATATGGTGGTCAAATCCAAAGAAAAGCACTCACATCTAGACGATTTGTCAGAAACATTCAGCGTTCTTCAAAAGTACAAGATGAAATTGAACGTTTCTAAGTGTGCATTCGGCATCGGCTCCGACTCTTGCAAATTCCTTGGCTACATTGTTAACCACTGCGGAATCGAAGGCAATCCAAGGCAGATCATGTAAATTCTAGAGCTTGGATCCCCTCAGTCAGTCAAAGAGGTTCAGAAGCTAATAGGGATGGCCGCCGTGCTCAACAAATTTATCAGCCGTTCCACAGATCGCTGTCAACAACTGTTCAACACACTTCGGCAAGGTAGAGCATTTGATTGGACTCTCAAGTGCCAGGCCGCTTTGGATGGCCTGAAATCTTACCTCTGATTAGTTCCACTCTTGGCAACACCTACAGTCAGCGATCCACTCATTTTGTATTTTGCAGTATCCGACTGGGCGGTTAGCACCATATTGTTAAAGGAAGAATTAGGGGAGCAGGGACCAGTTTACTATGTAAATAAAGCTATGGCCGACGCCGAGACACGTTACCTTCCACTAGAAAGGCTTATCCTTGCTCTCGTCATGGCTGCAAGAAAACTGATGCACTACTTTCAGGGACATACCATTGCGGTGCCAACGGAATATCCCTTCTGGTCTGCGCTCCACAGCACGGAAGGCGTCTCGACACGTCTCGAAATGGACTCTTGAACTTGGCCAGTATGATATCCAGTTCCTACCCGGAACTTCCATCAAAGGGAAAGTGCTCACCGACTTTGTTACCGAGTTCACAGGATCCCTAGCCGACTTTAAGCTTGATCCAGTGCAAACTAAGCCTGACTGGAGAATGTATGTTGGCGACGTTTGGCAGATGTATTGCGATGGATCATCCAACCAGCGTGACAGTGGGGTTGGCATAGTAATCATGACCTCTGAAGGGGCAATAATCGAACAGGCCATCAAATTGGGATTCAACGCATCGAATAATGAGGCCGAATATGAAGCACTGTTAACCGGCTTGGGAAATGCACTTCACCTCATTGCGTGGCGTCTGCTTATTTTTTGTGACTCAAAGCTAGTAATCAACCGGTTAAAAGGGGAATATGCAGCCAAAAATGACCGCATGGCAGCCTATATGAAAACGGCGAATTCTTTGCTTGCGAAATTTGATCACCACGAACTAAAATCAAATAACTCGGGATCGGAACACACAGGCAGACGCCCTGGCTTGCCTAGCCTTTGCTATCAACTCAGAAATTAAGCGAACAATTGAAGTAGGGTTTGTCCCTGAGCCGAGCATTGCCTCTTAAGAACCAGTTAAGGTTAACGTTATCGAACCCGATCTGAGTTAGATGGACCTTATCGCCGCATTCCTATCTTCAGAATAGCTCCCGATAGATAAGAAAGAAACACACAAACTCCGCAACAAAGCCCTCCGATATTATTTGGATTCACAGGGGAATCTTTACAAAATATCTCTCTCCGGGCCGTACTTAGAGTGTGTTCACCCGGATAAAGTCGAGGAACTTTTATCTGAAATACATGAAGGCAGTTGTGGAGCCCATTCGGGCGGATGTTCTCTGGCTCACCGCGTCGTATCGCAGGGGTACTATTGGCCGACCATGCGAACCGACGCCGAGTGTAATGTCAAGAAATGTGGTCAATTCCAGAAGTTTTCCCCTTTAACTCACCTGTCGGCCGAGGAGTTAAATTCTATCACTAGCCCTTGGATGTTTCCTCAATGGGGCCTTGATATCGTTGAATCGTTGCCACGGGCCTTGGGCAATAGGCGATTCCTAATTGTTGCGATGGATTATTTCACAAAATGGGTCGAAGTAGAGGCACTAACACATATTCGAGATTCCAATGTTAAGCGTTTTGTATGGAAAAACATCATAACAAGATTCGGCATACCATGAACACTTGTTTCTGACAACGGTACCTAGTTTGATTATGGCGTGTATCGAGAATTGTGCGACACTTATGGTATCCGGCCCTACTTTTCCTCACTGACTTAGCCCCAGAGCAATGGTCAAGCCAAGGTAACCAACAAGGTTGTTTTGGACGGCATTAAGAAAAGGCTGGAGAAAGCTAAAGACAGATGGGTAGAAGAGTTACCCAGTGTGTTGTGGGCTCATCGCACTACTCCGAGGCGATCCACTAGGGAAACGCCGTTTGCTCTATACTTTGGAACCCAGGCAATCATCCCCCTGGAGATCGGCCTCTCAACCTTGAAATCCAAAGGTTTTTTATATAGGCCGAAATGACATGATGTTGGCCTTGGACTTGACTCTGATTGAAGAACGCCGTTATACACTAAGAGAATTGGTTCTCAACAAAGTGCTTCCCGTTGCTAGGAATCCAGCTGATGGAAAATTGGGTCTTAACTGGGATGGCCCCTATCAGGCTGATTCAATTGCAGGGACAGGGGCATGTTGGCACAAAGACATGGATGGAATAAGCCTGCTGCAACCGTGGAATTCCACACACTTGCGCAAATTCTATTATTAACTTGTATAGCATAACAGCTTGCTTTGATTTTACGCCGTGTGTATCTTTCTTTTTTTCAATATAATGTCCTCTTGCTCAGTGAGTTCTGGTTGTGTGAATAAGCCTCCGAATTTGGAGCGCCAACGTGAATGACGTTTGGGCCGAATAAGTCTCCGAATTCAGAGCACCCTTTCGCGAATGACGTTTAGGCCAACACAAATAAGCCTCCGAATTCGGAGCGCCCTTCGTGGAAATCACGATTGGCCACAAAAAGCCTCCGAATTCGAAGCACCAATCGTGAAAAACACGGTTGGGCCGAATAAGTCTCCGAATTCGGAGCGCGCTTTCGCGAATGACATTTGGGCCAACACAGAGAAGCCTCCGAATTCGGAGCACCTAGCGTAAATGACGTTTGAGCCGAATAAGTCTCCAAATTCGAAGCGCCCTTTCGCAAATGACGTTTGGGCCAACACAAATAAGCCTCCAAATTTGGAGCGCCAATCGTGAAAAACACGTTTGGGCTGAATAAGTCTCCGAATTCAGAACGGCCTTCGTGATTGACATGTTTGAGCCGAATAATCCTCCGAATCTGGAGTTCCTTTCATAGATATTGTGATCAACGTGTAGTAGTAGACAACTTAATTTGCAAGCATTAATTATCCATAAATTAAAGGAAGTAAAATGAGGACATGAGTTGGAAATATAGAGCAACGATCGAAATGACATATGGACATCCAAAATGATACATTTTATTCAATAGATCATAAGTACATGCTTTACATTTAAAAAAATACTAATAATAAATAAATAAAATAAAATAAAATACAAAATTATTTGGCACCTCCCTCGTCGTTAGTCTTCTCGGCTTCTTAAGCCTCGAATGGAAAAGTATAGCTCTAATATAAGGGTGACTCTAGAACAACGCCCGCTACTTGGAGTGCCTTGGTCTATCCATGCTTAAATCCGCGATTTTCGCATCAACAGGCCTCCTCGGCTAGTTTTTCCTTAGTTTTATCTATTCCGATTTTTTGGCCGTCGTGAAAGCCTTTTTCTTAGGACCTAGCCTTTGTCGATTCAATTGCGAACATGCTGGCCGTATCTCAGTCGGCGATCGCGTGATCCAAAATTCGGCGATTTACTCACTCCGTGACAATCGGATTCACTTGACTCGCCGAGTCTCAGAGGCGCTAATTCTTTTCAGCTCATTTTTAGCCTTCTCCGTGTGGGCTAGCAAGCTCTGAATGCGAGCATCCTTTTTCTCTATTTCTCTTTGTGCGGCACGCAGACGCATGCTGATTTCGTAGGAGGTGTACAGACCCCTTACTGCACCATGAACTCCCTCCCGAAAAACTTCGTAATCAGCCCGGCCGACCATGGACTGCTAAACTTCTGGTGGAAAAATCTGTCGTGCAAACTCGACTGCTACATTTGGGTCGCGGATGATGGAATCCGCCTCTATCATCGGTTTGTTCCCAACAAACATCGAAAACCCAACGGGTGCGGTGTCGCACTGGTTTCACCTCTCGAACGAGGGGAGTTACCTCGTTGCTGTTTTTCCCTTTGGGGTGACCTACTTCGGTGATGTGGGGATTGGCATTTCTCACGCTCCCTCGACGCCCTACTCACCATGCACGTAGGCTCACCACCCCGGTTCATCTCTACGTCCAGCTCTGCGAGTGTCCTACTTTCCCCCATATTGTTGAAAAATAGTCTTCTTGCTATCCACAGTCATCCACACTTCTTTTTTCTTCTCCCAATTTGTTGGATTACAATGCAACAATGGCATCCTTGTGCATGTAGCCCTCACCCCACTTATTGATTACGGGGGCCGCGCTCCTAAGGCGACCTGATCAATGCTCGCATTCCATGAGCCACCGATATTCGGCATTCTAGTTCATTAACTAGGCAGGGGCAGATTCATTAATCGTAGCGGCTAAGGATTCGCTAATCTAATCGGCCAAATCTCAAGGCCTTGCACCGATTAGATCATGTGCCCTAGCCATTCCATGAGCCACTGATATTTGGCGTTCCAGTTCATTCCTTAACTAGGGCACGAGCAGATTCGTTAATCTTAGCAGCTAAGGATTCGCTAATCTAATTGGCCAAATCTCAGGGCCTTGCACCGATTGAATCATGTGCCGCAGACATTCCATGAGCCACCATTAACTTAGGTAAGGGCATGTTTTAACTAGGGCAGGGGCAGGTTCATTAATCCTACCAGCTAAAGATTTGCTAATCTAATCGACCAAATCTTAGGGCCTTGTGTCGATTGAATCACGTGCCCCAGCCATTCCTTGAGCCATCGATATTTGGCGTTCCAGTTCATTCCTTAACTGGGGCTGGGGCAAATTCGTTAATCTTAGCGGCTAAGGATTTGCTAATCTAATTGGCCAAATCTCAGGGCCATGCGCTGATTGGATCATGTGCCCCAACCATTCCATAAGCCATCGATATTCGGCATTCAAAATCATTCCTTAACTAAGGCAACGACAGATTCGTTAATTCTACCGGCTAAGGATTCGCTAATCTAATCGGCCAAATCTTAGGGCCTTGTGCCAATTGAATCACGTGCCCCAGCCATTCCACGAGCCACTGATATTTGGCGTTCCAGTTCATTCCTTAACTAGGGCAGAGGCAGATTCGTAATCTTAGCCGCTAAGGATTCGTTAATCTAATCGGCCAAATCTCAAGGCCTTGCGCTGATTGCCCCAGCCATTCCATGAACCACCTATACTCGGCGTTCTGGTTCTTTCCTTAACTGGGGCAAGGGCAGATATGTTAATTTTAGTGGCTAAGGATTCGCTAATCTAATCAGCCAAATCTCAAGGCCTTGCGCCGATTGGATCATGTGCCCCCGCCAATCCATGAGCCACCGATATTTGGCATTGTAGTTCATTAACTAGGACAGGGCCAGATTCATTAATCCTAGCGGCTAAGGATTTGCTAATCTAATCGGCCAAATCTTAGGGCCTTGCGTCGATCGAATCATGTGCCCCAGCCATTCCATGAGCCTCCGATAGTCGGCGTTCCAGTTCATTCCTTAACTGGGGCACGGGCAGATTCGTTAATCTTAGCGGCTAAGGATTCACTAATCTAATCAGCCAAATCTTAGGGCCTTGCACCGATTGGATCATGTGCCCCAGCCATTCCATGGGCCACCGATATTCGGCGTTCCAGTTCATTAACTGGGCAGGGGCAGATTCGTTAATCTTAGCAGCTAAGGATTCGCTAATCTAATCGGCCAAATCTCAGGGCCTTGCACCGATTGGATCTTATGCCCCAGACATTCCATGAGCCACCATTAACTTAGGTAAGGGCATGTTCATAAATTCATTCGGCTAAATTGAAAGACAGCTAAAGTGCTCAATTGCCAAGATACACAGCTATCTAATTGGAAGCTATTTAGTAGGATGTTTAATTTACTCATCTCATGATCCTACATCCTATTGGATCGATAGCTAGCACGCACAATAGATAGTAGTCATTTTACCCAAAGAAGTGAAATGCAAAAATCTCCATCAAATAACAAAGATTGACTATAGATAATAGTAAAAAGAAAAGGAAATGTTCATTAATAAATTGAGTACAGATGGTGGTCATTTTATAGATGAAAATTACCTTAAACTAACATAAATCTACTAACAAAAATTTACAAGAACCATGCATCAAAGTTGCCTAACAAAATTCAAAATGTCACCCTAGTCAATCTTCGGGGTCAGACTCCAACAGCTCAACGTCCACCTGCTCGTATGGAATCGGCTGGGCCAATGTCACATTAGTGGCAGTGAGGGCTTTGAGCCAGCCGTGTTAGAAGCCCCGATTCTCGAATTTGGGGACTTCCTCCATATAGTTCTCCAAGGCGACGTCCTTCCCAACTCGGAACGCTTTGGAAATCTCGGAGTCGGCTATTTCCTTCGCCTTCTTCGATTCTTCCAAGTCAGCTTCTAGCTTGGCAATCACCTCCTTGGCCAACTTAAGCCTGTCTTCGCTCACGTTTGCCCTCTCCTCGGCGGCCAATATGAGCTGGTCAGAACTCTTCGCCTTTTCTGCCTCGACGTCGACTCTTGCGCGCTCATCCACCGCTCTCGCCGCCTCGGACTGGGCTCTTTGAGAGGCCTCCACGGCCTTGCACTTCTCACTTTCAATTTCGACTTTCAAAAAGCCGATTTGCTCAATAACATGATGCTGGCAGCAGCCGATGTCGGCTATCCCGCCCACCGTCTGCAAAACAAGAAGTTAGAGTTTAAAAGTCAAAGTAATAAATAATAATATACGTTTACATGCACATAGGCGGAAAGCTGGAAATAAGGTTATGTCATGTACCAATAGGGCCGATTGAGCGGCTAATGCTATTGATAGCAGATCTGGCTCCGCATGAAAAGTCACCCTGTCAACCGACAGGGAAATTGAGGAAGCCATACTCAAGGCCACTGCCAGATCTTTGAGAGCCGACGTATCGGATGCAATCGGCACGTTCTTTATCCTTGGTTGGGCGATGAATGGCACGACCAAGTCCGACTCCTTCAAACACGGCCGTTTATCGGTGAGTGATTCCTCAGGGTCGGCTTCGCTCTCGGCGGGACGCTTCTCCCCCCTCTGATCGGCCTCTGGACTCGACCGTTCGACTATGTGCTCCGTCCCGGCCATCTCAATTTGAGCTGTTTCTTCCACGATAACAGGCGGAGAAGACTCAGTCGCCGCAGCAAGTTCAGAAAGGATGGTCTCGGCCCACCTCTAGGCGGCCATCCATTCGGCGTTTTTCCTCCTTGCCAACTGCATAAACGATTCTCTCGCCATGTTCTCAGGATACGAGCTGGGAAGATCTCCTAAATCAGTAAAAATATCTTCAAAGGAGACGTCCCCTCGACCTGAAGTGGACGGAGGGTTGGATGGACTAAGTCCGGTTTCTTCAAAAGCCAAATTTAGAGCCTCGTCAACTTCTTCGGCTTCCAAAGCGGACTGACTCGGCTGCTTGGCGACTTCCTCGGCTACTGGTTCTTCGGCTTGCTCTAAATCAGAAGATTCCAAACCAATCTACCTAAGGCTTTTGAAGCGGAGGAAGATAAGGGCCGTGAGCTGTTGTTCGTCCCGTGGAGTCATAATGTTGTCTGCGGCCGAAAACATTGTGTAAGTCGGCTCGTACCTCAGAAGTATATGGGCCACCCTCCCTTGCTTCTGGAGGTTTGGATGGCCAAAGAACTGGAGTGCGGTTTTGATATCTGCAAGCACAGTGTCGTCGGCTGAAACCAGAACTTTCTTCAAATCGTTGCCTGAACAAATAAAACGATAAGTACATGGAAAGAAAGACGAATAAACATAAGGAACTATACGGCCACCTGGTTCGCCTCTCCGTCTAGGTATAGGATCTAGGTGATCTTCGCCTTTCGTCGAATTCCCAGTTACCTTGGATAACGACCATGACATCATCAACTTGCTTGCCAGAGCTGGCAAGCATAGTCACCAAGTGATGGTTGGTGTCCTTGGCCCTGAGAAAATAGCGTCCTTGCCAGCCAGAAGATTTGGCCAAGGTATAAGAATGCCGAATAGCAGGTATGCCAAGATTGATCCTAAGGCGTAGGTTCAACTCTATAATCCCCGTTATGATTCGAAAAAAATTACATTAGGTTAAGAGGGGATTAGACCCCAATGGCGAAGGACGGCCCTAAGGAATGGGTGGAGGGGGAAACAGACTCCGCCCTCAGTAATTGATAGGAGGGGAAAGATGATTTTACTTTCATCAGTCCTCTCCACATCATCGCGGATGGGAAAATGGCGTTGAAAACTGAAAATTCGATCCGCAGAAAGGAGGTCTTTCAAATGTTTTGCCATTCTAGCCAGTCTAAGGACTATACTAAACTAAAAACAAACAAGGAAATGGGATTCGAAATGAAGGAGAAGAGAACTTACAAGAAGCAGAGGAGACAATGAGAAATTGAAGAAGGTTGCTGAGGTCGTGAAATTGAGGAGGTATATCGAAAGGCAGACCAGGAGGTTTGAGTATTCAAAAAACATGCATTCAAAGGGACAACGAAGTTTTAAATCACAATAAATGAAGGAAGCGTACAAAGGGGCAGGAAATTGTAATGGTGACCGAAAAGCATGTGCGTTCTGATACTCACATTGGAATGAGGTTAACCGCCGAACTTTTGTTTTGACTTTTCAAGTTCGAAACCAAACACACCAACTGTTGTTAGTGGGCTGTTTGGGGGGCAATTGTGGGAGCTGAATAATAGGAGATGCAAAGAGGCTGAGAACACATTCAGAAAATCAAGAAATATGTTATATTCGGCCCCGTCTTGTTCCATCCGAAAGCCGAGCATCCTAATCGGCCATAGAACCAGTTGAGCAATGAGCCGAGTGGAAATTGGTTTACGACAGAAGGAGCCGAGTGAACAATCACACGGTGGATTAAAAGTGGGCCCGACCCTGAGGCCCAAAGGCGGATATAAATAGAGGAATATCAGCCAAAAAGAGGTATGTGGGAGATAATCCCAAGAAACTTGAGACATAAGCAAACGTGAGACATATACTAACTTGTCCGTCGGAGTACTAATTCTGGCACCCCCGACTGGAGTGTTAATCCCTTTTCAGGTGGCAATCAGAGGATCAGGAACGTCCTTCAGGATCCAAGAGTATTTCCAAACCACATTACCACATTATTAATATTTTATAAGTAATACAAATATTTGTGAATGTAATATTTTTATTACAATACCAAAATGAGTGACGCTTCATATTCGAGTTTGTAGAGAGACATTGGTCTTGTTGTAATCTAATTACTAATATACTAACCACTATCTGTGGGAGCCGAATAATTGAAAGAATCAGAAGCGTACTCTAGAAGACAGATATTACTCGGCTCTATCTGGCACGGCCAGGATGCCGAGTAAAATAGATAGATAGGCCAAATAGTTATTGAACTATGGAGCCGAGTAAATAAGAAGATAATGAGTGAAAAGTGGGCCTGGCCCCGAGGCCCAGGGAACGAGTATAAATAAAGGAATAGCAGAATGAGAAAGGTATGTAAGAATTGTTGTGCTTAACTTAGAATACAGGTAATCTTGAGTGTTGAGACTGAATTGTCCGTCGGAGTGCTAATTCCGGCACCCCCGATCGGAGTGTTTATTTCTTTTCAGGTGACTATCAACGGATCACGAGCTTCCCCCAGGATCGGAAAAGTATTTCCAAATTACATCCCCACAATTGGCGCCATATGTAGGAATACTCAAGCATATCCATGGCGGGCGCGACAGAGGACCCTCCAATAGTCACTGATGAAACTACACAGGTAGACGACTTCACTCTAACAAACATTCACGGACCGGAGATTATCCCAACAAGACGCGCTCTGAACTTTGCCTCACCTTTGACTCCAGAGCATGAGGCAATACAAGCGATCATGGAATGGGCAAAGCAAAATGAGCAGAGGTTGGAGAAAATGATCGTTGAGAACGAGCATCTCCATCAGGATTTGGCCCTAGAGGTAGCAAAGTCCAAACAAGCCATGCGCCAAGATCCGGAACGACCTCTGAAAGTAGGTGGTTGACAACCTCAAGCCCGGCAACAGGACACCGATAGCGACTCTGACTCTCTATCCCTGGAGCCCAAAAAGAAGGGACAACCTGAAACTTCCAGCTCTTCTGAAGAGGGCCCACATATAAGGCATAAGCACAGAAGAAACAATTCTGGTGATGAGGACCAGCATGACCCCTTCGTGCAACGGATCGCAAGGGCGATCCTGCCCAAAAAGTTTAAAGCCCCGTCATTCACTCTCTATGATGGAAAATCAGACCCCACTGATCACATCCGCCACTATAAGCAAGCCATGACATTGCATGCAGACGACGAGGCCCTCATGTGCTGAATATTTCCCAGTAGTTTGGGACCATTGGCTGTCAGGTGGTACTACAAACTGGAGCCAGCTTCGATCAAAACCTTCCACCAATTACTGAAGTTCTTTAGGGCTAGATTCATCACTAACGAGGTCCATCCGAAACAAGCCAAATCTCTCTAGGCAATGCAAATCCTGCCAGGAGAAACACTGAGAGCATATTCGGCGCGATATTAGGAATGCTTTAATCTTGTTGATGACGCTTGCAACGACTCCATGGCCATCACCGCCTTCAAAATGGGATTACATCCAGATAGTGCCCTCCGCAGTTCCTTGACTAGAAGACCTCCCAAAACAGTCTCGGGGTTGATGAAGAAAGTAGAGGAATACTGCAAAGTGGAAGATGACACCTTGCAGGTTAAAGTCGGACACATGGCCAACAAAACGGCCCCTCCTGAAATTGTTCAGCCAATAAGTTCTGTGCCATCTCAGAGCCCAGAACCACGACAGCGGGGTAAACGAGACAAGAAATGGGATTCTCGTTGATCGAGCGATCAATGATCACACCGCACAAATGAGCCGACAAGAAATATACGGAGCTGTTAGAGCCAATCAGCTCGGTTATGTCCAAAATCCAACATCTTTCCTTCTTCAAATGGCTGTCCAAAATGGTGGGACCTCCTGACACGAGAAGGCAGGACAAGCGATATGAATATCACGAAGATCACGGTCATGTTACAGGCAGTTGCTATGCTTTGAAAGACCACCTTGAGGAATTGGTGCAAGATGGTCGGCTCCAGCAACATGTCCGAAAGAACGCAATCAAAATAGTTGCCCTTTGGCAAGATTCACCTCCACTCGGTGTCATTCATATGATATACAGCCTTCTAACGCCTCTTACCGTACACGCAATTCAATTAGCCCACCAGAAGCAACGCACACCAACGAAACGGCCCCACGAAGCTCCGAGTATTATCTTCGACGATTCCGATCTTATCGGCATAACACACCCCCATATTGATCCATTGGTCATTAAGCTACACGTAAACCGATTCACTGTTGAACGCGTCCTCATAGACCAAGGGAGCATTTCGGAGGATATGTATCACGAAACCCTCATCAAACTTGGTTTCAAAAAATCAGTCCTGTCTCCGGCTCCTCATCCATTATTCGGCTTCAACGCAAATCCAGAGTACCCGTTGGGAAAAATCATACTACCCGTTCGAGCGGGCTCCCAAACAATGGATGTGAAATTCTTGGTTGTCAAGCTTCCTTCACCGTATAATCTTATCATGGGGCGAACTTGGTTGTATAATATTCAGGCCGTGCCAAGCACCTATCATCAGCTACAACGTTTTCCGACCGAACACGGCATTGAGCAAATCTGTGGTTCCCGGCAATCCGCATAAGCAGGATATCTCATTTCTAGGACACCTACAGAGTCGCAGGCCAACTCCATTGAAATGCCGAATCGAAACAGCTTTGACGAAAAGCCACGGTAGCCCTTGGTGATACCAGCAGCAGCTTTTCAAGTGGCATAATTAACGCGTTCAGCTGCGTCGCTACACACTGGGAGAGCTGATCCTGAAGGCACTTCCAAATGATTGGAGGCCGTTTGATGGAAAATCAGGTCCTAACTAAGACGGCCATTAGCGGATACATTCCATATCGGCTCTGGTATTCGAAGCACTTGCAAAGATTTTTTCATTAAACCCGACTTCTGGGAATGATCCTAGTTCTAAATGATTCGCTATATACACATTCCACCTTTATAATGCAAGGATTCTTGTTGAAAAGTTGAAATCCCAACCACTGCGCTATCCAGTTAAAAAGCCTCTAAATTCGGAGCCATATCGGCGCATGACGTCTTTGGGCTGATAAAGCCTCCGGATTCGGAGCACCCTTCCTAGATATCACGATTGGCCAAAGTCTCCGGATTCAGAGCCCCATCGCCGCATGATGTCTCTGACCCGATAAAGCCTCCGGATTCGGAGCGCCCTTCATGGATGTCACGATTGGCTAAATAGTCTCCAGATTCGGTGCCGCATCGGGGCATGATATCTTTAGGCCGATAAGGTCTCCAAATTCAGAGCGCCCTTGGTGGATATCACGATTGGCTAAATAGTCTCTGGATTCGAAGTCCCATCGGCGCATGATGTCTTTGGGTGGATAAAGCCTCCAGATTCGGAGCGCCCTTCGTGGATATCACGATTGACCAAAAAAGTCTCTAGATTCGGAGCCCCATCGGCACATGACGTCTTTGGGCTGATAAAGTCTCCGGATACGGAGCACCCTTCGTAGATATCACGATTGGCCAAATAGTCTCCGGATTCGGAGCCCCATCGGCGCATGACGTCTTTAGGCTGATAAAGCCTCTGGATTTGGAGCACCCTTCGTGGATATCACAATTGGCCAAAGTCTCTGGATTCGGAGCCCCATCGGCACATGACGTCTTTGGGCCGATAAAGCCTCCGGATTCGAAGCGCCCTTTGTGGATGTCACGATTGCCCAAAGTATCTGGATTCGGAGCCCCATCGGCACATGACGTCTTTGGGCCCATAAAGTCTCCGGATTCAGAGCGCCCTTCGTGGATATCATGATTGGCCAAATAGTCTCCGGATTCGGAGCCCCATTGGCACATGACGTCTTTGGGACGATAAAGTCTCCGGATTTGGAGACCCATCGGCGCATGACGTCTTTGGGCCGATAAAGCCTTTGGATTCGGAGCACCCTTCGTGGATATCACGATTGGCTAAAGTATTCGGATTCGGAGCCCCATCGGCGCATGACGTCTTTGGGCCGACAAAGCCTCCAGATTCGGAGCGCCCTTCGTGGATGTCACGATTGACCAAAGTCTCCGGATTTGGAGCCCCATCAACGCATGACGTCTTTTCACCGATAAAGTCTCCAGATTCGGAGCGCCCTTTGTGGATATCACGATTGGCCAAATAGTCTCCGAATTCGGAGCCCCATTGGCATATGACGTCTTTGGGCCAATAAAGTCTCCGGATTCGGAGCCCCATCGGCACATGACGCCTTTGGGCCGATAAAGCCTCCAGATTCGGAGCATCCATCGTGGATATCACGATTGGCCAAAGTATCCGGATTCGGTGCCCCATCGGCGCATGACGTCTTTGGGCCCAAAAAGCATCCGGATTCAGAGCGCCCTTCGTGGATGTCACAATTGGCCAAATAGTCTCCAGATTCGGAGCCCCATCGGCACATGACGTCTTTGGGCCGATAAAGTCTCCAGATTCGGAGCGCCCTTTGTGGATATCACAATTGGCCAAATAGTCTCCGAATTCGGAGCCCCATCGACGCATGACGTCTTTGGGCCGATAAATCCTCCGGATTCGGAGCGGCCTTCGTGGATATCATGATTGGCCAAATAAAGTCTCCGAATTTGGAGCCCCATTGGTGCATAATGTCTTTGGGCCGATAAAGTCTCCAGATTCGAAGCGCCCTTCGTGGATATCACGATTGGCCAAATAGTCTCCGGATTTGGAGCCCCATCGGCGCATGACGTCTTTGGGCCAATAAAGCCTCCGGATTCGGAGCACCCCTCGTGGATATGACGATCGGCCAAAGTCACCGGATTCGGAGCCCCATCGGCATATGACGTCTTTGGGACGATAAAGCCTTCGGATTCGGAGCGCCCTTCATCGATGTCATGATTGGCCAAAGTCTCCAGATTCGGAGCCTCATCGGTGCATGACGTCTTTGGGATGATAAAGTCTCCAGATTCGGAGCACCCTTCTTGGATATCACGATTGGCCAAATAGTCTCCAGATTCGGAGCCCCATCGGTGCATGGCATCTTTGGGCCGATAAAGCCTCCGGATTCGGAGCACCCTTCGTGGATGTCACGATTGGCCAAATAGTCTCCGGATTCGGAGCCCCATCAGTGCATGATGTCTTTGGGCCGATAAAGTCTCCGGATTCGGAGCGCCCTTCGTGGTTATCACGATTGGCCAAATAGTCTCTGGATTTGGATCCCCATCTGCACATAACGTCTTTGGGCCGATGATGCCTCCGGATTCAGAGCACCATTTGTGGATATCATGATTAACCAAAGTCTCCGGATTTGGAGCCCCCTCAGTGCATGACGTCTTTGGGCCAATAAAGCCTCCGGATTCGGAGCCCCATCGGTGCATGATGTCTTTGGGCCGATAAAGTCTCCGGATTCGGAGCGCCCTCCGTGGATATCACGATTGGCCAAATAGTCTCTAGATTCAGAGCCCCATCGGCACATGATATCTTTGGGCCAATAAAGTCTCCAGATTCGGAGCCCCATCGGCGCATGACGTCTTTGGGCCGATAAAGCCTTCTGATTCGGAGCACCCTTCGTGGATATCACGATTGGCCAAAGTCTGCGGATTCGGAGCCCCATCAGTGCATGACGTCTTTGGGTCGATAAAGCCTCCGGATTCGGAGCACCCTTCGTAGATGTCACGATTGGCCAAATAGTCACCGGATTTGGAGCCCCATCGGCGTATGACATCTTTGAGCTGATAAAGTCTCTGGATCCGAAGCCCCCTTCGTGGATATCACGATTGGCCAAATAGTCTCCGGATTCGGAGCCCCATCGGCGCATGATGTCTTTGGGCCGATAAAGCCTCTGGATTCGGAGCACCCTTCGTGGATATCACGATTGGCCGAATAGTCTCCGGATTCGGAGCCCCATCAACACCGAATATAGGCCAATTAAGTATCCGGTTTTGTTGTCAGGGCCGCATAACATGTACACTGAATAAATATTTAATGGAGAGTGGTCCGTTATGACGAGCGGGGACAGCCGCATGAACAAAGCAAAACGTGCCAACACTCGAAGTAAGATACTTAATCAAGCATATAGAAATTAAAAATAAATCATTTTTATTCGATTAAACGGTTATTACAAAAATGCAATCCGTGTTCGAGCATTGCAATAACTATTTGGCTAAGATCCAAGACAATATCTATTCTCAACTTCAAAGATGACAAAAAGGAAGTGGTCATGTTGGTACAGCGGCAGAGCCAAATGAACGCCCGCTGCTCGGAGAGCATCGGTGGCTTGAAATGTTTCGATTTCACCACACATGAATCCACAATGCTCACACCGACGAGACAATCACCCTCGAGGTAGAGAGCTTTGACGCCATAGACAATGTCAAGGCCAAGATCCAAGACAAGAGAGGAATTCCCACGAAAACAGTAAAACTCAATGGTCGCGGCGTCACGCCGGCCTCATTTCTCAGTCGCGGCTGCGGAGAACTACCCCGTTGCTGTTCCTCCCTTCGGGGTAATCTGCTTCAACGACTTGGAGGCAGACGTTCTTCCCGTTCTTTAAATGCCCTACCTCTCGCATGGGTGGGTTTTCGGCTGCGATTCATTGCAGTATCAAGCTCAGCCAAAGTTTGAGCTTCTCTTCTATTGATTGAAGAAAACTCCATTCGACATTTACACTAGTCTAACCCCACGCAACGAAGTCATTTAAAGTTGAGTCTGAACACAATAAGTGAAGTCACTGGCGCAAAAAGTCCGAGGCCATTTATTTCTAATCCTTGCAGTGACCCCGAGGTAGTTTCATTAACGTTGAACTCCAAAAGACGGATGCCGATCGATATTGGCCATTTATTTCCAAATCTTTAGCTTTTTAGGGATTAAAACGGCCTAAATATATAAACAGCAATTATTGATGGGCTGACAGTTTTCGGATTCGGAGTCTCATCGGCGCATTGACCATGTGTAATATATATTTAATAAAAACTGCTCATGACGAGCCGACATATAACCGTCCGGAATTAAATTCCTAATCGACTCGGGCCAGTCAATGTCCAACGAAAACACATGCAAACACGTGTGTGCCGAATGCAAAATTACAATAAAACATTTAAAATAGGATGTTTTATTCAATCAGGCAATAGTTACATAATTACATAGAATTTTTGCGTCGCCCTCATCCTCACTCTTCTCGACTTCAAAAGCGGAACACGGAAAATGCTTACGTCGGTCGAGTGGCATCGCCGAATCGATTCCCGACGCTCGGAGAGCTTCCGCGGCTTGATTCACCATCATCCAACCATGCTTAAAGCCATGATTTTCACATCGGCAAACTTCCTCGGCGAGTTTCTCCTTGGTCTTCAGAATTCTGACCAGTCGGCCGTCATGGAAGCCTTTTTCATAGGTCGCGGCTCTCGCGGTCTCAATCGCGAACATGCTAGCCGTATTACGATTGGCGATCACATCACTAATCAGCCTTTGAGTAACCCTCTCTTCAACAACTAGGTTTGGGTGGCTGGCTGTTTGGGGCCCGGCAGATTTGATTTTCCTTAATTCACGCTTGGCCTTCTCGGCACGAGCTTCTAACTTCTGAATGCGTTCATCTCTCTGTTCCATGTCGCGATGAGCGATGTGGAGACGCATGCCGATCCCATAGGCCATGTACAGTCCCCTCACCGCCCCGTGGACGCCTTCACAAAACACCTCAAAGTCCGGCCGACCTACCATCGACTGCTGAACTTCGGGTGGAAAAATCTGTCGAGTAAACTTGACTGCCACATTTGGATCTTGAATGATTGAATCTCCCTCTGTCATTGGTCTATTACCCATGAAGACCGTGAAACTCAATGGGCGAGGAGTCGCGTCGGATTCATTTCCAGGATGGGATTGAGGAGACTTACGCTGTGGCTGGTTGTCCCTCATGGGCGATCTACTTTGACGACAAGGAGATTGGTGTCTCTCCCGATCCCTCGAAGTCCTACCGCCCATGCGTGAAGGTTCACCGCTTCGATTCATGGCGCCTCTCAGCTCAGCTAGCGTCTTCGCTTCACCTCTACTGTTGAAGAAAAGCTTATTTGACATTCGCACTTGTTTAATCTTCATCAAAGAGCGGGACTGAGAGGCTCACTGAGCACTTAAATAGAACCCTTGTTCACGAAGTACATGCCCATTTATTCCCTACAAGGGTAGCATCTCCAAGCCTATCTTATTAATATTGAAGCATCAATAGCCCTACGCCAACTGAGTCAAGCCCCGATCGCCCCATCAACCACTGGTATTCGGCGTTCTACGATCATAAACCAGCTAGGGCAAGGGCAGATTTATCAATCTTTACGGCTCAAGTGCCCCAACCGTTCCACGAATCGATTCTTCCGTACGAGATTCATTATGTGATATTCGGCGTTCTACGTTCGTGAACCAGCTGGGACAAGGGCAGATTCATCAATCTATACGGCTTGAGTGCCCCAGCCGTTCCACGAATCGATTTATCTGAACAGTAATCATGAACTCATTTTGTTTATGATTCAATCAGATCCCTAATTTTAATCAGCTGTTAAGTCTGCCGCCTCACGCAAGATGGACATTTTGTTCTAACTGCTGATTCTCCTAACTATACACTCATACATCAAACGATATGAGAAATAATTTGAGAACATATAAAATTTTCATTCATAAACTGGGCGCTGGAAGTGGACATTTTAGATATGAAAATCCAAAAAAAACGTACATTGAAATTGAAATTGAATATACTTAATAAAACTAGGATGTCTCCTAGATCAATCCTCGGGATCAGACTCAAGTGGCTCAACGTCCACTTGCTTATATGGAATTGGCACGGCGAATGTAACACCAACGACAACAAGGGCTTTGAGCCACCCATGTTTGAATCCCCGATTCTCGAATTTGGGGACTTCGTCTACGCATTCCTTGAAGGCCGCGCTCCTTCCAGCCTCAAGCGCGGTAGAAACTTCGGATTTGGATTTTTCCTTGGCCGCCTTCAACTCCTTTAACTCAGCCTCTGCCTTGGCAAGCGCCTCCTTGGCTAACTCGAACGATTCCTCACTCGCGTTTGCCCTATCCTCGGCTTCGGATCTGAGCTGGTCAGCAGTCTGAGCCCTCCCCTTTTCCGCTTCGGCTTGAGCATTTTCCATTGCGGCTCTCATCGCCTCGAACTCAGCCCTGCTCCTTTCACCTTCAGCTTCAGACTTTAAGCGATCAATTCTTTCAATGGCATCATGCTGCTGGCGGCCTAGTTCGGCTATCCTTCCAATCCTCTGCAAAATAAGTTGGGATCATCACACCAAGCAATATCGTATGCAAACCAAACCAAACGAGTAAAAAAGAGAATATCGTATACATACCAGAAGGGCCAACTGGGCAGCGAACGCTATAGCCGCCAAATTCGGCTCTTCTCGAAAGATGGCCTTGTCAGCCAGTAGTGAAACTAAGGCGGCCAAGCTCAACGCCACGGCTGGATCCTTCATGACAGATGCATCAACGTAGATTGGAGTGTTTTTGATCTTTGGTTGAACAACAAAAGGAACAACCACGTCGGACTCCTCTAAACGAGGCCGTTCGCCAGTAGGGCTATCCTCTGAGTTGGCCTCTCCCTCAGCGTTACGTTTTTCGCCCTGCTCTTTTGGAACCAGTCGTTCTTCCATAATCTGCTGTTCGGCCACATTCTCCGTCTCATCCACAATACCTTGAGCCGTTCCCTCTGCAGTAGCGGGTTGTAAAGATTCAACCAGGACAGGCTCAGAACGAGCAGCCTCTTCCTTCTTTCGAGCGGCCATTCACTCAGCATTTTTCTTTCTCGCCATCTGCGTGAGATTTTCCCCAGCTATGCCTTCAAAAAAATCGCCAGGTAGGTTCCCCAAGTCTGTAAAAATATCTCTGAAGGAAAACTTTACCCGACCAGAAGTGGACGGTGAATCAGGCTGGTTAAGATAGGCAGCCTCAAACGCTGATTTCAAAGCTTTGTCGACCTCTTCGGCCTCGGCAGTGAACTCCCTGGTTGATTTGGCTACTACCTCGACCACCGGCTCTAAGTCTTGCTCCGAATCGGAAGTTTCCAGACCAATTTGTCTAAGGGTCATGAAGTTGGGGAAGATAAGGGCCGTATGGTGTTGTTCGACAGTTGGGATCGGAATGTTGTCTGCGGCCGAGAACGTAGTATAGGTAGGCTCGTACCGCATGAGAATATGGGCGGCTCTGCCTTGTTTCTGTACGTTTGGATGACCAAAGTACTTTAGTGCAGTCTTAATTTCTGCAAGGACTCTGTCGTCAGCCGAGGTCAGAATCCTCTTCAACTTATTGCCTGCAAAAACAAAGGATTAGATTTGGAGAAGAAGCCAAATAAAAGAAAGGTCAACAAACAAGGAGTTACACGGCAACCTGGTTCACCCCTCCATCTGGGAATAGGGTCTAGGCGATCTTCGCCTTCACCGAATTCCTAGTTGCCTCGGACATTGACCATTACATCGTCAACTCATTTGCCAGAGTTGGCAAGCATCGTTACCAAGTAATGGTCGGTGTCCTTGCCCTTAGAAAGTAATGCCCGAGCCGACCGGAGGATTTGGCTAAAGCATAGCAGTGCCGAATCGCCGGAATTCCAAGGTTGATCCTGAGACGCCGGTTCAACTCTACAATTCCCATTACGATTCGAAAGAAATTCACATTGGGTTGCGAGGGAATCAGACCCCAATGGCGGAGTATGGCCCTAAGAAATGGATGTAGGGGAAAGCGAACTCCGCCCTCCGCAATGGATAGGAGAGGAAAGACGATTGTGTTTTTGTCGTCCCTCTCCATATCAAGGGAATTGTCCGTTACTAGAGATAGATGGACATCATCAGGAATAGTGAAATGTCTTCAGAATCCAGAAATTCGACCCTCGGAGAGGAGGTCTTTCAAATGCTTAGCCATTTTAGTGAGGACTTAAGGATACTCTAAATCAAAAATAAATACGAAAAGTAGGATTGCAAACAAAAGAGAAGAAGACTTACGAAAGACAAAGGAAACAAGGAGAAAACGGAGAGGAGTTGTAGAAAATGCGTCGAAGAAGAAATACCGACTGGTAGTCCAGAAGGTTCAAATATTCGAAAAAGCATGTATTCGAAGGGATTTAAGGTTCAAATCGTAATAAATGCAAGAGAAGCACGAATGAGGCGGGAAAGCGTTACAATACCCAAAAAGCATGTACGCGTCTTGACACGCATTGCGAAGAGGATTAACCGCCAAATTTTTGTCTTCCCAGACTAGAAGCCAAACACGCTGACTAGCTGATGCTAGTGGGGTGTTTTGGGGGCAATTGTGGGAGCCAGATAATTGAAAGAATCAGAAGCGTACTCTAGAAGACAAATATTACTCGGCTCTATCCGGCACGACCAGGATGCCGAATAAAATAGATAGATAGGCCGGATAGTTATTGAACTATGGAGCCGAGTAAATAAGAAGATAATGAGTGAAAAGCAGGCCTGGCCCCGAGGCCCAGGGAACGAGTATAAATAAAGAAATAGCAGACTGAGAAAGGTATGTGAGAATTGTTGTGCTTAACTTACAATATAAGTAATCTTGAGTGTTGAGACTGACTTGTCCGTCGGAGTGCTAATTCCAGCACCCCCGACCGAAGTGTTTATTTCTTTTCAGGTGACTATCAACGGATCACGAGCATCCCCCAGGATTGGAAGAGTATTTCCAAATTACATCCCCACACTATCTTATAAATAAATAAATAAAAAAAGAGAGAAAAAAAATTAAAATGTTTCAACATAATGAATGAGAGCCTTTTCGCAGTTTGTTTCTTAGTTGCACATAGAGATATTTTTTTGAAAGTCTTTTGAAATTGAGCCCCTCCTCCAATTGAGGCCTTAGGCAAGTAACTCACTTGCCTAGTGCTTCAGCCGGCACTGGGTGGTGGTGGATTTGGTGATCTTACTATTCTGTTTGACTATGTTCTTCATCTTTCTCACTTTTCTTCTCTCTATTTGATTTACATCAAATTTGACAAATATCGTAGCTACTTTACCATTGTATTAACAGTGTTATCTAACATATAGTCTCTATAACAGTTCCAGTTTAGATCGAACCCTTTTCATGTTCTTAGATCTGAAATTCTATATCTTTAATTGTTGTTTATAACTCTTCCTCTTATTGCTAGTTGAGTTTGGTTACTTAAGAGTGATTGTTGTGTTTGAAACTGGTTGGGAGTTAGTTTTTCAAAAGAGTTATAGTCCAGTTTTCTGCTTATTCGCTCGAGCGATGTTTTTGTCGCTCGAGTGATCTTTGAGATCTCTCAGCAGTTTTGCAGGCTTGCAAAACTTCTAGGAGTGGGGTGATCTTTGCTCAAGTGGCCTTTCTTGCACTCTACAGTCTGCAAAACTTCGCTCGAGCGTTCTGTACATATATTAGATTGGGAAAAGGGAAATTTTATTAATTTTTCACTTCCTCTGTCTCTCTAAAACATTCGAAACCCTAATTTCTTCTCTCTCTCTCTCTCTCTCTCTCTCTCTCTCTCTAGTTCTTGCCTTAGAACCTCAAATACTTTCAATCTATTGATTTTTCCACCCTAGTTCCTTGGAGAAAAACGTAGAGCTCATAGGAAGTTTTGTTTTAATCGGAGAGGATATTGTTTTCAGCTCCACCAAACTTCAATTGTTGCTCTCTTCTTCTTCTAATCTTGAGATAGAGTTTTTTTCAACATATGCTATATTTTTAGCCTAGTTATTTGCTCATTGAAAGGACTTTGTGATTTGAGGGTTTTGGGTAAAACCTAGGTTTTTATTTTGAAATGTAAAAGAGAGGTTTTCAAATGAGTTCTTGATAAAGGTTGTGGGGATGTGTTTATTGTTGAGATATGTTGAAATGTTGGAATTTCTTTACTTAAATGTATTTTTAAAAGTAAATGAGGTTTTGTTCAAAAATTATTGATATTTGGTTTATGAAAGAAAAAATAAAAGATGTTGGGCTTTGAAAGAATGAAATGAATGTATCTGTTGATGATGAGGGTGGAATTGGATATGTAATATCGCTTCCATTTTGAAAATGATGCGATTATATCTTTTGTTGGAAATTATCTATTGAATAGAAATATTTGTTTTGGGCTATCAGTGGAGGATAGTTTTGATTGTGGTAGAAATTGCATGATGATTAAGTGAATTGAAACTAATTACTCATACATCTAGCATTGAGCATTGTTTCATACTTAAGCATTGAAAATGTATTATTTTGAGAAAAATGGGTGACTACCTTGGTGAATTTGATTAGGGGGTGTGGTTGTGGTTATTATGTTGGCCTGTGTGTCCTTGGTGAAAGTCCAGAAACCCACATGGTTAGGTGCCGATCTTTCCGGTTAGTACTGGTAAAATGGCTTTGGTAGTTCTTGTATAGCCTATTAGCAAACATGTACCTAAAGGTTCCTAGTATTTTGTGTCCACTGCCCTGTTTTCTGATATAAAAGGATATTTTTCATGAATTGATATATAATCCTGACATTGAATTGTTCTGAGATGGAAATATAAAGCGTTTGACAAATGGCATCCATATGTATTCACCTTATAACTTCGTTAAGATTTATACATCGTGTTAAAGTATCTCTACTGGATTTTAGCTCACCATATGTGGAAAGCAACTTTTAGGTGTTAATAATATGCCTCCACCGAGGACATAGCATGGGAAAACTTGGAGCCAAGAGTTTCTTTTGTTTTCTTTTGAGATAATTATTTTGTACAAGCCTTGGGTTTTAACTGTAATGAGTTGAACTCACTTTTGTTATACCCAAGTATTGACTTGGAAACATGTTGCCATTAGGGCATTAAATTACTTGATTCTCCTTTTATTTCAATTCATGTACACATGTTATATGCTGTAGATTCAGAATCTAGGATTTATAAATATATAGACACATATGTCATCTGTTGTATGATCAAAGAGTATAAATGGAATGCTAAATATAATGACACTGATCTATTCTATGGAATATTATGATGCGGGTTATTGTTATTATTTCAGAGCGTTACAATATCAATGTAATTTTAGAGAATAGGGACGGTGGCAATGCTATAATAATGGAATCCAAGAGGAGTCCATATAGTTTTCCCTAATTATTATTATGTTCTTTTATACTAAAAAGAAATGTTTGAAACATGCAATTTAACCCTCCTATGAAGCATGGGTATTGATACAAGTATTGGTACAGGTATAATATGGATACAATGATATAGTAAAATTCAAAAAAAAAAGTAGAGTATGAGTACTGCTTGGTATTTTTGTAAAAAATTTATTAAGATCCAATCTACAATTAACATTTAATGCCAAAAATATAGGTATAAACAAAAATTAAATGTCATTATATTAAATAATTTTCAAACCATAACTTAATTTTAAAATCATGCTAAGTATGAAACTAAAAATAAAAAAGAAGTCTAGTGAAAATAATTTTATCTTTGTAGTAGAAAAAAATATTATTTCAACTAAGGTATGGTATGGCTTAGGTATATACTAGGTACGTCTAGGTATGCCAAAAATTAAGAAGAAAAAATTTGGATACATGTTTCGTGTATCGGTACGTATACGGAAGTATCATACGAAGTACTGTACGTCGATAAGTATCTGGTACAGGTATAACATGATTTTCGAAGTACTCATACTTCATAGGTTTATTCACAATGATATAGCAAAAATGTTAGACATCACTTAATTGAATTTGTGGAAAATAAAAAAATTAATGTGTAATTAAAGATTTCAAAATCTTTTTTTTTTTTTTTTTCAAGAGCAAAATTACGTAACTAATCATATGTTTAAAGCTAGAGAAACATAGAGTCCTTTTTCTTTTTTCTTTTCTTAACAAAGATATTTGTTAGTATAGTTAGATTACGATTGAAGGGATTCATTGTTGCTCCATCAGTTCAAATCACTAACCGTCCTCTCACCACATCTTAAGGTGTTGCTACTAGATCTTTGGGTCAAACTCTAATGGCTAACATAGAGCCCATTTGAAGAGTAACTTTTTAATAGGGTCGGGGTTGTGTCATGTTGGGTCATATTCGTGTCGTGTCATATCAAGTTCATGTCAGAATTATAGCGATCCCAATTTTGACTCGACATTTGTTGTACTCCGGACTCGGGTTTCATGATTTAATATTGTTATTCATGTCTTGTTTTCCCTCTTTTGTCGTTGAATTGGAGTTTTGGAGTGTCTTGGGCATGTTTGGGACAGGTTGGTAGCTAGTTGTTCAAGTTATTGCTGTCCAGAAAATTGTTTCTTCGCTCGAGCGATGCTTTTTACGTTCGAGTGAGCTTTGTGTGCTGCCAGCATTTTTGCAGGGCTGCAGAGATTCTGGGAGGGTAATGTTCTTCACTTGAGCAAAGCTTCTTGCACTTGAGCAAAGGTGTGCGTCTGTAAAACTTCTAAAGGCATGTATTCTACGCTCGAGTGATGCTTCTTGCGCTCGAGTGAGGTCACTTATTGTGTCTGGTCGCTTGAGTGGCAACTTTTTCTCTCGAGTGAGCCTCGCATATATCAGTTCACAACATCACTTTCTTCTTCACTTTTTGGACACCTTTTTACTCAAAAACCCTAGATCGGCTCCTCCTCTCTCTAAAAATCGACTTCTTTGTAAAAATCCCCTAGGATCTAACAGTCTCTCTACCCTACTCCCTTTGAGAAAAAGGTGGAACACTTCAAGGGCTACCATTACATTCGAATAGAGTTTAATTTCGTCACTTTTGAAGTTTCTCCACTTCTCCTTTGGGCTTCTACACTTGAGGTAGGGATATTTCACACCTTAATATGAACTTTAACCTAGCTATTTGTTGTTATGTATAAATGGTGAGATTTGGGAGTAATTTGGGCAAAACTTAGGGTTTGGATTCAAATTGAAAATAGAGAATTTCATGTTGGGTTACATAAATGAATATGGGGTGTTGAATATGAAGTTCTCTTGTGTTAGAATGGTGGAATTTAGCCTTTGGATTGATATTTGAAAAAGGGGGAAATTTGCCCTAATATGTGTTAAATAATTATTTTGTATAAATAATGGAATTGGCATGAGAAATGTGAAATTGAGAGGATGTATGAATGAATGGTGTAGTTGGATTTGTTTAATCACTCACCTATGGAGATTTGATGAATTATCTGTTATAAAGATTGTATATCTATTTAGAAATAACTGTATTGGGCTATCAGTGAAGGATAGCTATGATTGTTGTAGAAATTGCATGAGGATTAGGTGAATTGAAACTAATCTTTTAAATTGTGTCATTGAATATGACGGTATGGTAAGACATTGAATATGTATAGTTGATAAGTCATTGAATATGACGATACTTTTAAATACATTGTATATGTATAATGTTTTGGGAAGAGAAAGGGGATGTACTCCATGTTTGGGAGGAGATAGGGAATGGACTCTATTAAAATTAAGTTGGCCGAAGTGTCTAAGGTGAAAGTCTCGAAATCTTATGTATACATGGGTGTCGATCCCACGGACGAAATTTCCGTAAAATGGCAAGATTGAAATGTGTGTATGATAGTTGTGTTGATTGAGAACCACTGAGTTGTAGTCTCGATTGGATTATTTGGAAAACTATATACTTGGCATATGACTTGAAATGAAATGAATTAACTTGAAATGAATAGATGGAAATGAATTGAGGCGCGAGTATCAATACTGAATGGTCATGGGAAGAATGTACGTTGGTTATAATATTGAACGTTTATCTGACACTTATATCTTTGTTAATCCTCATATATTGTGATAGACTGTTTCTACTAGGCTTTGTCTCACCCTACTTGGGAAACTATTTTCAGGTACCGATGACATGCTTCCTCCAAGGACGTAGCTTGGGAGGACTTAGGAGCTGGAGGCACTATTTTGTTATTTTATGTTTAAATGTTTATTCAAGCCGAGGGCTTTATATGTATGGAGCTTATGACTCCCTTCTGTTGTAACCAAGCAATGTCTTGGAAAGATGTAAGCCCGTAGAGTACTTATTTTGTTGTTGTTAACTGGTATTACATGTTCTAGATTTAGGATGAACATTTGTGACTATATATTGCATGTATTATCTTTTGTAATACGAACTCTGATATATGAAAGTATAGCAATTCTATTATAATCGTTTCTCTTATGAGTTGATTATTCGTATTATTTTGGGGTGTGTTTCAAGAATTATCTCAACACTAACTTGACCCGTTTATTAATTCATGTTATCGTATCATGTTATGTCATTTTTGGTCCGTGTTCGTCTTGTGTAGTATTAATATGTCATGTCAAAAAATTTCACTATTAACTAAAAATATCAACTGTATGAAAAACATTTAAAAATTTATTCAGAAGTTAAATTTATTGAAACTAATCTCTATTAAATGAAATTATTTATAAAAATATTTAATTTTAACTTAATTTTATTTTCCTAATTTATAAAGATTATATTTTATTATTATATTTTTTTGATAGATTAACTCAAATAATAGACAAAAAATATATTAAGTTCAATTAAAAGCAAAAACAAAACATATATTAAACTTGAAATCGTATTTTATATATTTTTAATAAATTAGATATAATTACATAAGAGATTGAAAAATGTCATGATACTGTTTAATGAAAATAATATTAAAATGTGTAACTAATTCTTTATTATATGGATTATCCGTGTGAATTTTGTGTTATATAGATTTGACACTAACTCTACCAGTTTAATATTCATGTTATCAGATCATTTCATATACGTGTTTGTATCAAGAAATGGTCAACTCTAATTCACTAATTTTGTGTACGGTTCGAATCGTGTTATTGTGTCATGTCTCAAATTCTCACCCCTACTTTTTAATAATACTTTTAATTAAAGTATGAGATAAAAAAAATTAATATATTTTAAAATTTTTATGAAAAAGAGTGAATGTGAAATTCTGTATGAATTTAAAAATTAATAATTTTGCAATTAAAACATGTAATTACGAAATCAACCATATTAGTTGAAAAAACAACCCGAGTCAAGCTGAGCAATAAATTGTTTAAATTTAGTTTGATAACTTAACGAATTTAAAATTATATTCAAATTTGATATATTTATATAACAAATCGATCTCAGAAGAGTTCTTAACGAGACGAATATGAGTCAAACTCGAACAACTTGAATTTTTATACTGAATGTAAACTTATCAAATTGAGTAGTAGATCATTCAAGGTGAAATTTTATTTGGATTCTTTTCCTGATGTTGGGTTTGTGGAGGTAAGGTAAGGTTTTACGTTTCTATTTTTTTGGGAGATTTAGTATATTGATTTGTGGGGGGATGGTGTTACTTTTTTTTTGTGGTGTTATTGGTGTGGTGTTCGGTTCTTTTTGGTGAAGGAATTTTGAGTTTTTGATTTACTTCCAGTTGTTAAAATATTTGGTCCTATTCTTGACGTGCTTTGCGGGTTTGAGGAGGTGAGTTTTATGTGTTATATGAAAACTGATATCGTGTTTGGGTGATGTTTATGTTTTGCTGAGGTGTCTCAGTGTATGTGGGGGTATGTTGGTGATATGGTCGTTTGCACACCAAACAAATTATATATATAACCAAGTAATAACTACTATTCTGAAGTATAATAGTTAAGATCAGGTGTTGATCCTCAGGGACTAATCGAGTGTTTTTGATACAAAAATAATAATAAAAGTAATTTAACAAGAATTGATTTTCAAATTAAAAAAACATAAAATAAATAAAGTAAACTAAGAAATTTCTCAGGGTTTTGAGTCTACTACTAACTTTATAATCTAGGGTTATTGTATTAGTTTTTAGAAAATCATTAATTTAGATAAAATGATGTAAGTTGGTCAGAAATACATTGTCAAAAGGATTTGTATATTAAAACCAGAAAGCTACGAATCATCTTCACTTAGCATAGACTGTCACCACTAAACTAAATTAAACTAATGTTGATGCACGACCCATCTTACTAAGTATGACTCGTCTAACAATTTTAATACACAGCAGTGAAAACAATTATATAACATGATTTGATTAAAACATTTATCACACAAAAATATCTGAAAGTTATATAATTTATCCAAAACAAATCAAAACTAAAAATATCAAATACAATAAACCCTAATTACTTGGTCAGGGTTTCATCTCTACTATAAGAAATGGAAATTAGTTCCACATACTAGTATTACAACCACTATAAAAAATATATATATACATTCGAAACCTTCCCACTCTCTCTTTCTTTCTGTTCATCTCTCTTTCTTCTCTTGGCTCCCTTTGCCGAAGCCTCTGCTTCTTTCTCCCTCTTTCTTCTCATCTTCTTCTCCTTTTATAGCCTTCAACCTGCAAAAGAAAACAAAAACAAATTAATAATACATATAATATAATAATAATATATATATAATCTAATAACATATATATACATGGTTGATGTTTCATGTCGGCAGCCGAGGGCTAACCAAGATCAAACAACTTGTGCCACTTTGGTTTCTGACTTTTCAATTGTGACACATTTGACCTTGAATTTTGAATTTTGTTCCAAATAAAGACAATTGAAGATACCATTGCTTAATTTCAAGGGCAAAATCGTCAATTTGATCAAATATAAACTAATTTGATAAAAATAAATATCAAAAAAATAATTTTTGAATTTTTAAAAATTATTTCTATCCACTAAAGATAAAATTATGTAAACTTGATAAATCTTTTAGACATTTATTTATTTATTTTACCAAATTAATTTTTATTATGTATTTGGATGATGATCATGTAACGGGTGGTTGTTTTTATTTTCATTAAATTAGTTTATATTTTTCCAAAAGTAAAATATGGCGACAACTTTGATATAATTATTAAACAAATCTATAAAATCAAAAAATCCAAAAGTTAAAAAATTTCATAAATTAAATATATCGCTTACACATTAAAATCCTAACAACCACCCATCACATTATTCATCATCCAAACACATAATAACAATTAATTTGGTAAAAATAAATAAATAAATAAATTTCTAAAAGATTTATTAATTTTACATAATTTTATCTTTGGTTCGTACAAATAATTTTTCAAATTCAAAAATATTTTTTTGACATTTATTTTTGTCAAATTAGTTTATATTTTATCAAATTAACGATTTTGCACTTGAAATTAAGTAATGGTGTCTTCAATTATCTGTATTTCGAATAAGATTCAAAATTTAGAATCATATGTGTCATAAATGAATAGTCAGTGACCAAAGTGACACGAGTCCCAAACTATACGGACTGTTAGTCTAATTCACCCTAATATATATATATATATATAATGGTTGAGGAGGGGTGTGGGAGGCGTGAATCTCTCTTTCTTTTCTTTTTCATTCTTTTATCCTTTTCTTTCCTTTCTTTCTTTTCCTTTCAAACTATACCTCCTGTTTATTTGTTTTTTTTATTATTTATTTATATTATTCCATTATTTAAATAATCTAATATAATATAAAATATCTAAAATGTATTATTTATACTAATTTATGTACAAACTGTTAAAATATGTACAAATATATAAAATCACATAAAATTATAAAATAATACAAATTAATGGACTAATAAAATGTATTTTAGCGAGTCAAATGTGTAACATTTAAGTTCCGACCGCACCCCTAGCTTACATTTTGCTAGTCCTCAAGCAAAACAAAACTAACAAGACAATAAAATAAAATTTATCAATGACATTTCGTAAGAAACATGGTTACATTTAGCATTTGCAACTAGCCTTTGAACCCCTAGGTTACCCTTAGTGGACGAGTTATAATCACTACAACAAAAAAAGGTTTTTACGGTGCGCAATGCACGACGTAAAAACCCTTCTACGACGTGCAGCACGCGTCATATTATAACCAGTCATGGAAAGTCATTCACTTTCAATGACATGCTTCGTACGCCGTTAAAAACTAATTAACGGCATATTTTGTGCGTTATTGTTACTTTTTCTACGACATGTTATAGTACATCGTTAAAAACTATTTAACAGCTGATTTTGTGCATCGTTGATACTTTTTCTACAACTACTTTTGCACGCCGTTATTTGGTGAAACAAATAACGACGTTGATTGTGCGCCGTAAAATATGTAATACAACGACTTATTATGCCTACCGTAGAATGTGCATTTTTTTTTTAATTTTTAAATTCAACAGGTTCTATTTGACCTATTTTGTACAATTTAACAAATATTACAAACAATCATCACAAAACATCAATCAACCACCAAAATATAATTTGAAACATAAAAAAAAACTATCCATAAATTATAAACATTCAACAATTGTCTATTCATTCCAAATATTCGAAAACTATATCCTTAAGTTCTAAATTGTACAAAAAGTTTAAACCATCCAAAACTATGCATATCTAACTTTCTAAACATATCGGGAACTATTAAGAGATTATCTAAAATTACCGACAACAGTTCCTATAGCAGTTGCAGCTGCAGCTGCAACTGTAGCAAATCCACTTGCTCCTATCACAGGGACGAGGGTGCTCAATGTATGTGTAAAGGCACCTAAACCCACGGCAATAGCTGGAGCAACTAATCCTGTTGCATTTCTTGTCTGCATGACAAAGAAAATTGCAAGCAGGATATCTTAAAATTAACTCCATGAATTACTTAAATTCAGAAAGACAAGAAATCAAAGAAAAACTAAGTTGTATTCCCAATAATATAATACCTTTTTTCTTTTTTTTTTTTGTAAAATAAGCATTAGATCGAAGAATCAAGAAGCAACAAAGTAAAACCACTGAAAAGTAACCTGTTAACATAGTGAAAAGCTAAAATCATACCAATGGTGATCTTCCATCGTAATCTGTCTTCTTAGGATCAGCTTCAGCTTGGATCAAACTTTTGAGTTGATACAGATCTCCATGATAAGCTGCACTATTAACTCTTAAAGCAAGTTCAGCTTCTTGCTTTCCAATATGAAATGTGATATCAGATTCTAATTGCTTCACACAAACATTTGACTTTTTTCCTTGTCAACTTATACTATTTAGGCATTTAATGCATACAAATTAATTAATTCGATAAAGTTTATGAAAAACAAATGAATATGCATTTGTAGGTACTGATGCCATAGGAGAAAAAGAAGTGCAAGAAACAACATTAGAGAGGCAATAACATTTTAGTACAACTGAATTACCTCTAGAAGGTTGATTAAGATTCTTCGCCCATCATGAAAATATATGTCAAGGATATTTGAGAATGATTGTTTATCAAGGAGCAAAATCCAACATAGCTTGCAAACTCGAACAGTATAAGGCTGAGGTATGTTGCAAAGAATAGAAATTTCACCAAAGAAATTGTTAGGTTCCAAATTAGAAACAGTCTCTTCTGATCCATCTGCCCCTATATCGACCTCCTACTGTACATAAATAGTCTTTTATCAATATTAAAATGCGAGAAGCTAGTAACGACTTCCCTAGGGAACTACTTAGAAATACTCTAATTCAATATAATGGTTATGTTTCTAGATGTAAATCAAAACACAAAACATGCAGCGGAATAAAATCATCAGATCATACCTTTTGATGATAGAACCTCGTGGATAAATCACGTGCTTCCAGAATCAGATCAATCAATCCCAGCAGTGGGGTGATATTACAATGGTGAATATCACCCACACAAACCACAGTGCAACTGACTTGATCGTTGTTTCTTGGGAGAGAGTCAGTATATGGGTAGAAAACAGACTCAACGTTGTTTCTCTTGGATTACCCATAACCATATAACAAATATTTAATATATTATAATATCTATCCATATCAGTTAAGATACAGATAATATCTAATATATATTATATCTATCTATATCAGTTCAAACTGATAACGTCTGTTTCAAGAGTGGTTATCCTAAATAGGTTTGATTTCAAAATCAAAACCTATTTGGATAAGGATCAAATGTTAAATTTAAATGGTCATGCCACATGGGCGCCCATTACTAACACCACTAAATTTTCATTAAACCACATGCGTAAACTTATATGCTAAGGAATTCCCAATCAATGAATCAAACCCAAAACCAAATTAAAAAAAATACAAAAAATTAAAAAATGGACGATGACAAGCTTGGATGACTAAGAGATGACAAGTCTCTTACACTTCCGTGTTACAATTAGAGGTGATAGAGATTAGAGAAATATAAGTGGTGCGGAAACTTGGGGGGCAAGGACTAGTTAATGTTTTAGAGGCATCCAATCCAAAAGCAATTAGCTTTTGAGGAAAAGACCCTTAAACTATATTAATCAAGTTTGCTTGACTCATAGAAGTGATCCTAAACTCATATGCTGTGGACTCCAATTGGATTAATTAAAACCCCAAACCAGTTTTTTATTATTTGAGGACAAAATACAAAAAATTTGAGAAATGAGTATACTAGAAAAACAACAAACATGTTAGAATCAAGACTCCTACAACAGGCATAAACTCACACTGATTATCAACAAACCAAAGCTAACAAAATTAAATAACACAAATTGAGAGAAGCGAACTAACCCAGAAATTTCCACAAAAATTGATAAATACCCAATTCAGACCAATGATTCAAACCCAAAACCCAATTGAAAACAACAACAAATAACACAGTTTCACGAGATGGGTAAGCAAAACATTACGTAGAAGAAGAGGGTCCGAAGAGAGGGTTTTCCCTAAGAGGCTCGAACGAGAATCTACCGAGAAACTTGGCAACACAATTCCCTTCAAAACCCAAATTATTTTTGGGGCAATCGTTGACGAACATGATGGCAACGAACATACCCACGTTAGCCACTACAATCATCGGAACCAACCACGAAGTCCACATCGTCTCTGTGGAATCTAGGTAGTACGAAGGCGAGTAATAGCTTGGTGGGTTTGTATTGCCTCTGTTTTTAGTACCTACTCTGTTCTCTGGATCTTCATTCGCCATTCTCTACCCTTTCAATTTAAATCTCGGAGACAATGAATGTATATATATAGATAGATAGATAGATAGATACAGAGTAATGAAGAAGGTTGAGGAGTGACTTTGAAGGGAGTGGGTGGGAGTCTTCAATTGGATGCTAGAGAGAGGAGAGAGGAGAGAGAGAAATGGGTGACCGTTGTGGTGAATTCAACTGCCGAAATCATGGAGGAGATGAGAGAGAGAGAGAGAGAGAGAGGGAGACTTTGATTTCAGTTGGTTGTCTATTTTATGTTAGGTGCAGTTGCCACCATTTTACTTGCAAGAAAAAGACAGCTACCGGTTGATTTTAGGAGAAGAGTGACATATAAAACTCATTTTTTAAGATTCATGTGTAACAGATATTAGTGTGGTTTGGGATGTGAATTTATTTTTATTTTTATTTTTTATTTTTTGGTTAAGTTAGTTATAAAAAAAAATAAAATAGGTTAAAAAATTAATAAAATAGAATATTATATTTAAATTATTTTTTTTACAAAAATTAAAAAAGTCAAAAAAAATTAATCCAAATAAACTTTTTAGTTGGGACTAAAATAGTAAAAAAAATTTAAAAAGTCAATCCAACTTCTCAAATGAAGCTTGATGATAAAGGCAAGGGGATTAAGGCAAGGGGTTGTGACAACTTGATAAAGTCTTAGGCTTCGTTTGTTTTCAGAGATAAAATGGAAGAGATTCATAGTAAGAGAATTAATAGTGAGGGGATTGATAGTAAGGAATTGTTAAATTATTTTTATATAAAATAATAAAACAAATAAAAAAATATAAAAAATTAAACATTATATT
>NW_021025486.1:554560-618242 GCF_004153795.1 Camellia sinensis
TTCACACTCCTCTGTCCACAAAAAATCTATGGCCTTCTTTAACAAACTAAAAAATGGTTTACACTTATCAGAACTTTGGCTGATAAACTTGTTCAGGGCTGCTGCCTTGCCGGTCAAAATCTAGACCTTCTTGGCTGACGTCGGGCTCTTTAAGTTAAGAATGACCTTGATTTGATCTAGGCTTGCCTCAATACCCCTTATGGTAACCAAGTATCTCAGGAACTTATCAGACCCAACTCCAAATGCGCATGTCGAAGCATTGAGTCGGAGCCGATATGTTCTCAAGATATCAAAAAATGTCTTCAAGTCGGCCAGGTGATTCCTAGGTTCTTTGGTCTTCACGACCATGTCATCAATGTACACTTCTACTGTTTTACCAATCAGGTGTCTAAACATCTTGGTCACCAACCTCTGGTAGGTTGCTCCTGTATTTTTCAACCCGAAAGGCATCATTTTGTAGCAGTACAGCCTTTTTGGGGTGATAAATGCAGTCTTCCCCTCATCAGAGGCATACATTACTATCTGGTGGTATCCTCTGTAAGCATCCAGGAAGCTTATCCTCCCATGCCCTGAAGTAGCATCCACCAACTGATCAATTTTAGGTAGAGGGAAGCTGTCTTTGGGGCAAGCCTTATTCAGACTGGTGAAGTCAACACAAACCCTCCACTTGCGTTTTTTTTTTTTTCACAACCATTGTGTTGGATAGCCAAGTAGAGTAGTTCACCTCCCAAATACCCTTGCTTCCAACAGTTTGTCCACTTCTTCCTCTATTGCCTCCACATAAATCAACATCGGCTTCTTTGCCTGCTGAATGACAGGTTTAGCCGACCTGTCTACATTGAGCCTATGGCAGGCGACCTCGGGGTCAATGCCAGGTATCTTATATGGCGTCCAGGAAAACACTTCTATGTTTACTCACAAAAAAGTCTCGAACTCCCTCTCCTCTTCCTCGGCTAAGCCTGAGCTGATAAGGAAGAAGCGCTCTTCTTCATCTTCTTTTACTAGAATCTTCTTCAAAGCTTCCCCACTCTTGTCAGTCGGCTCTTTGTCGACGTTATCCGGGACCTCCGTGTCCTTGTCTTCAATTTCTACTATTTCTATCTCTCGCACGTTGCCAGTGGATTTCATTGCTGCCATGGAGTAATTTTTTGCCTGCACCCGATCTCCTCTAACCTCCTCAATTCCATGCTCCATTAAGAACTGCAATAGCTGGTGCAGTGTTGAGGGAACAACCCTCATTGCGTGCAACAATGGCCTTCCCAAGATAACATTGTAAAGGGAGGGGGTGTCAATTACTGTAAACTCTGTGCTAACATTCCTAGTGTCTGCCTGTACCTTCAAATTTATTGCTCCCAAAGGCCATGTCGGCATTCCATAGAACCCGACCAGTGGGCTGTCCGACTGCTCCAAATCATCTCAGTGAAGGCCAAGCTCCTTGTAACATCTGACATACATGATTTCACAAGAGATGCCTTGGTCAATCAGAGTGTGCCTTACCTGGCATTCTCTAATCTTGAGGGTCACTACTAGAGCATCGTTGTATGGATGCTGCACTATGTCGAGGTCCGCCTTAGTAAAGGACACCATTGGTCCCTGGTACTCGTTTTTCATAGGCCTCTTTTGCTGGACCTGACACACATATTGTAAATGCCTCACCTTTTGGGTCTCTCCTCGCATATCATTCTCATTAACCTTCGAGTGAATCACATTGATCACCCCGAGGTTTTGCTTGCTATGGTTATGGTCGTGATGGTGCCGAGGGAAGCCTTGCATACTCTTCCCTCATTCTGGCCTCATCTATTAGGTCCCTCAAGTGACCCTGTCTGACCAGATCTTCCAAGTGCGTCTTCAGGGCTCTGCACCCCTGAGTCAGGTGTCCATCCTCGTTGTGGTAAGCGTAGTGCTTCCCAAGGCTCCTTCCCATGAACTCACTAGGAATCTTTTCTGGTACTCTATAATATGGTTGGTTCCTGATCCTTTCTAGAACTTTATAAACTGGGATCCGGAACACAGTGGTGACTACTTGTGCAACCCTCAGCCCTGTTTCCTGCTTGTTAAAACCAATATTACTTCGGCGAGCCGTTTCTCTTCTCTTACTTTGGCACCTTCGTTCCCAGTGTATCCTCTTCTGCTCTGGCATATTTCTCTATCCGTGCCATGAGCTCCTCTATACTCTTTGGTAGATTTTTTTCCAGTGACTTCTGTAGCAGGCATTCATCCTCCAGGTCGTTCTTAAACGACATGACCGCTAACTCCTAGTTGCATCCCGATATTCGATTGAACACCTCACAATACCTTTTGGCATAAACCCTGAGGCCTTCACCCTCACTCCATTTTCAAAACCATCAAGGAGTCTAGCCTTGGTGGTTGTAACTTCTTGTAACAAACCTAGCCACAAACATCTCGGCCAGGCCTTCCCAACTCTTCACAGTTCCTTTCGGCAACTTATGAAACCAATCCGATGCGATTTCCCCAAAGAATGAGGGGAATACCTTGCACAGCAACGGTTCATTTATGGTATACAAAGCCATTGAATTCAGATATAAATCAACGTGAAAGTTCGGATCGGACTTACCATCATAAATTTAGAACCTCAGCATATGGAACCTTTTTAGGGCCTCAAACCTATCCAACTTCACTGAGAACAGCGTTCTCGTCTTGACGGGAGATGTGACCTTGGCATTCTACCGCTTCCTCTAGAGGTAGTCCCTAAAATCCTCCTTAGTCCGACCAGGAGTTCGGCTGTCAACAGATTTTAGTCTTTTTGGTGCGTTACTCTCGGTGTCGTTATGTGTCCTCTTGGACTTCTCTTTATTCACCTTGTCAAAACACAGGCCCTTCCCTTGGATATTCTGAGATTCTTTTACATATGTTCCCCTGGTACAAGGTGTCCTTTGCGAGTCACCTCTGACCGACTCTTCTCACTCGACATCCTGTGAAGGCCGATGTGAGGGCTCCTTTTCCTTACCATGCTGCGGGGCTACGAAGATTGTTTTCTGCCCCCTTTTCGGGGCATCAGTCTTGGCCCCTAGCATCGGCGTGTCCTGCAATGGAAACGGTGGTTGCATGACGTTGTTATGCATCATGAAATTGACAACCGATTATAGATCTATCAACTTGTTGGCCATTCCCTTCATCTCGTCGTCCCTCCTCAAGCATCTATCATTCCATACCTGGAGGTCGCTTTCGTTGTAATACTTATCTCGGCCTGATTTCTTCAGGTCATCTCCCTCTTTGCTAACGTCCTTATCCCCGGGGATTCTGATCCCGTGTTCCTTTATTATGATTTTCTTCCTCGATGTTAGGATTGGCATGTTTACAACTCCCACTGGGGATGTCGTCTCCAATCGTTTCTCCCTATCCATTGTTGGCAATCTATTTTCCTTTCGTTCCCACAGATGGTGCCAAATTGTGGGTGTTGATTTCTGGCCACACAACCAAACGGGAAACTCAATTGGCAAGCACCAGCAGAATAGATTAAGCATGAACAACCTGTTACAGAAAGATAAGAATCCGGAGATGGTTCATTCACCCAGGGACACTTCGACGCTTAAGTTAGTAATCATATATCTGTCAAAGTTAGCAAACTGTGCTTAACTCATAAGAAATAACTTACTGCTTATAGTATATCCACCTCTCTAAGACCCACAAGGGTGCCCTGCTTTTATAGCCAACACTGACCTGATCCTTGTAGAAGTCTCACTTCAGTGGACTCATGCTCAATGCTCATCCCAGACTTTCCGCCAGATAGAAGTAAACTCCCTAAGAGGTTTATCTTTGTCCAGACTGAGATCCTCCTATGTTCTAGGACTCATCCCTTATCTGATCATCTCGGATTCCGATATCTCCGCAGATAACCTCAGCATCATGACCAGGCCACGTGACACCTCGGCTGACACTTCGGTGTCACCTTGGCCATATGCTGTCATTCACAAAATATGTCCCCATATTTCTATAGTGCAAATTACCCAAATGTGTAATTTTACATTTTTGAGAAAATCACTTTTATCCCTAAAAAATTAAACCAAAACATGTAAGTGACTATATTTTTATGTAATTTCCACTTTAATGGGACCTTTCAGTTTATAAGAAAAAATGAAGGACTAAACCGTTATTTTGAGATTTATTAGTATTTCACCCTTTATTTTTATTCTATTTAAATATTTTATTTTAATTTTTAAATTAAAAATAATTTCTGAAAAATCATATTTAAATTATTTTATGTCATTATAAAATGTAATTTTTTTATATCAATTCATTCGATAATTCCTTTCTAAAAGATATATTTTTAAATATTTTTAAAAAAAATCTATTGAAAAAACAGATGACGATGATGATTTTGCGCATATTTTGCTTTTGCTTTTGTTCATTAATATATATAGATTTTAATTAATTTTATTTATTATTTTAAAAAATAAAGTAGCAATAATTTCATATATTTATATATATAATTTTGTTTCTATAGCTTAGGTTGTTTGGTGTTTCTACCTAAATTCACTCAAATTTAATTCGAATTTTTGAATTTCTACATAAGTTCTCCCCAAATTAAAAATTATGTTATCCAATCTTTATAAAATTCAAGATTTGACTCGAGTTGTTTGAGTTGAACTCTTCCAAGCTTGCAACTCTAATAGTTCAGCTCTAACAAGGGAGTTGAAAGTTATACAATTGAAATTGTAACAAATTAAAAATTGACATATAAATTATGATAAAATTGTGAAACTTATAGATTTCAATATTTTTTTGTTTTTATAATTTGCATTCAAAATCTTAATTATTTATATTATTTTATATAAAAATATGTTACTACTTTTTTCACATCCCATAGCACGGATTTACCACTAATATGGTAAATAAAAAATACATATTGGCCTGTTTTGAGAACCTAGCTAAAATCCAATTTTTAAACTTTTTAACTTTTCTGAATTACATTATTTTTTTATTTTTTTATACATTTAAAAAAACTAAAAAAATTAAAATAAAATAAAAAAAACTTTTAACACACTACTCAAAACAAACCATGGTATCATAGGATTTGAAGTACTTGCTGAGGGTGTTTGACAAGAAAAAAAATAGCCTAGTTTAGGTTAAAATTCACAAAAAAATAAAATAGATTAAAATAGCTAATAAGACAAAATATCACATCAAACCCATAATCATTTCACTTTTTCTCTCACAAACATCACATCCAACCACAAAAAAATTCAATCATCTTCCCAAACACAAAAATTTTAACCTACTAAAATAGCTAAAAACTAAAATAGCCTATTAAAATAGCAACTTCCCAAACGAAGCTGCTATGCGCTAAGCACAGCAGGCTGTTGTGCGGCCCTATAAATTTATTTTGGAGTCCGTTTTGATAATCTAAATTGTTCACGTTTTAAAGTATATTAAGTAAAACATATCGGTAAAAAATTAAATTAATCGAATATCGTTAAGTCTTTCTTCCATTTATATTTATATTCATTATAACACTTGAAATCACAATATCATTTATTTTTTAACATATAAATATAATAGATAAAAAAATTAACAACATCTAATTAACTTAATTTTTAACAAATATATTCTACACAATTTATTTTAAAATATAAACGATATAGGTTATCAAAATCAACTCTAAAATATAACCGCCGAACAACAGTGCTGCTGGCATCCCAAATCCGGTGTAATAAGGCCCCACCCCCTCTCTCTCTTCTGTTCCGTATCTCGAAAAGAATATTCTAATATCCTTTATCACTATTCAATATTTCTTTTTCTTTTTCTTTTTTTCTTTTCTTATCTTTTGCCCTTTATGTACACGTTATAAGGTAATTGTATCTGAAAAATAAGGATAACATTTCACATCATATAGTTTTATTATTGCGTGATAATAGAGATACTAAATTTTTTACTAAATAAATAAAAATGTCTTACATAAATGTGGAATCCGTAATTTTATGAACCCCACATTTATGTGAGATATTTTGTCATTTATTTGATAAAAAATTTAAGACTTATAACATTTTTCTTTATTATTTATAACTTTGAGTGATGATAGAAAATACTAGAATTAGAGTTCTAATGCCAACTCTAATGATGTAACAATATATAAAATAAAATAAAAAAATACAACATCACATGTAAAAACATCAAATTATAAAGTAGGCTCACCTAAGTTCCTCATTTAGAAGTCTTAAACATTTTTATATAATTTTAGGGCATGTTTGATTGGGTAGATTAGAGCATGGGATTAGGATTATTAATCCGTGGGCCCAATTATCTCATGTTTGTTTTAACATTTTGGTTTAGGATTATTAATCCAATGGATAATTAATCCAACAAATTTATAGGATTATTAGTAATGGGGTAGGGGTGGGATTATTAATCCAATAAATTCTTTCATGTAAAAGAACTTTGTTCGCTTCTATATTTGAATTCTATAGAAATAGAGAAACCACTCTATTTTGATTTTAAGTTTTCAAAAATAGTTTTTGATTTTTTGATTTTTGAAATTATTTTTTATTTTTAATGAATTTTTTAACTATTTTAAGCAAATATGAAAATATACTAAATTTTTGTGTTTTTTTATTTAGTGATTTTTTTTAAAAAAAATTAAAAATAAAATACTAGATTAAGTGTGAGAAATAAAAAAAATAATTAAAATATTAAAATAAGTAACTAAAAACAAATAAAAATTTTCCCTTATCACTTCTTAAAAATAAAAATTAAAAAAAATCCCTTGTCACTCTCTCTGTCTCTCTCCCTCCCCTTTTTCTACCCACCTTGTTAATTAGATGGCCACGGCTATATTGTTTGCTGCAACTTATATAAATTAATATAATTTTTTTTATTATTAATTTTGATAAGTTAAAAAAGAAAGTAATTACTATGAAATTGAGTAATGCAAATATTAGTATAATAATATTAAGACCAAGTTTGAGAAATCTCAAAAAAAAGTCAAAAAATTATTCAAAAAGTTATCACTATTCATCAAAAGTCAACAATTACGATTGCACAACTCTTAATACTAATTTTTCCATACACATTAATTTATATAATTTTTTAATACATATTTTTTCATAAAAAGTCAAAAAATTAACCCAAACATTCATATTTTTAACTTCAACTTTTTAATCTAAAAAAATAAAAAATACACTTATTTAAGACATCCCAAACAACCCCTAAGTTAGAGAAGTGAAAAAATATGTATATTTATTTACTAGTACTTATATCTAAAGTTTGGAAACCATCTAAAATAATATATATAAAAAAAGTGAAAAAATATGTATATTTATTTACTAGTACTTATATCTAAAGTTTGGAAACCATCTAAAATAATATATATAAAAAAATACAAAATCCTTAAAAAAAAAAAAATTCAATTTCTTTATTTTTCTACATCCTTTTTCATAAAAAAATAAAAAATTTAACTAAAATAACTAATTTTCAAAATAACCCTTATTTAAATTAATTTATAAAACTACGTAAAATTTATCATCATAAATGTAATTAGTTTTGTAAATGAAGAGGTAAAATTGTTTTTCAATCCATGAAATTAGATTAACAATCCCAACCACCTATGAAAATGCTAAAATTATATAGAAATCCAATCTCAATTTACATCAAACTTGAAATATTTTTCATTTCATTTACTTCCAAACTTGAAAATCCATGGGGAATAATAAACCATGGTTGGTTGCTTTTGACAAAAGGTAATATGTACAATAGCACCCAAAAAAAAAAAAAAAAAAAAAAAAAAAAAAAAAAACAGATAGAGAATCATAACTCTTACCTTGTGTTTGAATTTTCGATTCACGAAAAAATTGATAAAGAAAAAAAATTCTAAATACTCATAAAAAGTAATCAAAATTTTATTTAAAACAATAATATATAATCCAGATTCATTTAAATTTCAAAGTATATACTCCATCAAACAAATTCTGGACCATACAATATTTCTAAATAAATTCTGAATACTTTTTAAAAATATTTTAAAACTTTTTTCTTGGCAAATTCTTCACAAATTCATAATCCAAACACACATTAAGAAAGAGTTAAAAGGGGGATCAAGCAGAGAAGAAGCCATTGATGGCAGAAAGAGAAATCTGGGTTTTAGGCTCCATAACAACCCTGTTGAAATTGAATAGCTCCATGATCTTCTTCTTCTTCTCTTCTTCCCCAAAATTCTTCTTCATCATCATGATCCAAGAAGACCCATCATCATCATCATGATGTAGCCTCCACCGATTACGAACGAAGACAGACACAGCAGAAAACAAGTTGATCTCTTGATCACTTTCAGATCCATTTCCATTTTGTCTTGATTTCTTCACCCTCCTCTCATACTCCTCTGCAACCAGCATAGCAATATCTGCCATTTCTCCCCCTCTCTCTCTCTCTCTCTCTCTAGATCTCTTGGTGGTGGGAAATATTTTTCTTATTGAATTGTGTCTTCTCTCCCCTTTCTCACTAAAACAAAGAAAAAGCTTAGATGGATAACATGGTTATTCTATTGGGGTTATTTATAGGCAGGACCTAAATTGTGTGTTGTCAACAATTTTGGATAAGGCTGTTTTTTATTGTTTTTTTTTATGGTGGATTGGTAATGGTGCAAATGAAAAATGAGGATATTTTTAAATATCTCTATTTAATTTTTCTCTACACCTACCAAATAAAACAATAATTCACTCACTGTACTTAATGGGTGGTGTTACATTCCTCTAATTTTGTACCCCTAATTTTACTCACGTGACTTATTTTCATGTGAAATGATTCTATATTTTAAAGATAATTGATTGGTTATTATTATTTGTTACCCCATTAAAGGTGCAATTAGATACGATGAAATGGAGAGATGAGACATTTCAACTCAATATATAATGTGTTAATTTTTGTTTTTGATAAATTATATCAATTTCTTTTGAAATTTGAAAGAAAATACAACAAATTTTATAATTTTAGCATAATTATATTAAGATTCTTCAAGGTTTTAATTTATTTAACACTCACCTCCATTTTTATTAATAATTTATTAGTAATATAAATGAAAAAAATAACAATGTCATATTTTTCTTTGTTTACTATTGTGATTTCACACTCTTTGCATTAGTTTCATCCATTTTAATCTTATTAAGGTCAAGTTTGGCAAGTTGTCAAAAAGTCAAAAAACTAAAAAGTTACTCAAAAAGTTAAAAAATTATCACTATTCACCAAAAGTCAAAAATTACGGCGGCACAACTCTCAATCCTAATTTTTCCCTACACACTAATTTATACAATTTTTTAATATATATTTTTTCATAAAAAGTCAAAAAATTAACCCAAACATCTATATTTTTTTCCTTAATTTTTTAGTCTAAAAAAACAAAAAGTGCACTTATTCAGGACATCCCAAACAACTCCTAAAAGTGATGTTAATGTAATTACCTTAAAACAATAATTCACTTTAATCTTATTTTTTAGTTTTGGAAGGCTATTTAGCCTCTGTTTGGAAAGAGGTTTTTGGATTTTTTGGGCTAAAATAGTCACAAAAGACAAAATAGGTTATTTTAGCCACAACAAAAAAAACATCACATCCAACCCATAATCATTACATTCTTCTCTCACAAAAAAAAGTCAAAAAAATCAAAAAGTCAAAGAGTCATTCTCAAACTAAGTTTTTTAGCTCAGATTAAAATAGTTAAAAAAAATTAAAAAATCAAAAAGTTAACCCACTTTCCAAACGAAGCCAGGTCATTTTAATAGGCTAAGAGCATCTCCAACGGTGTACCAAATGTTTCACCAAATCTGAGTAAAAAAGGGGTCATTTCCTTAATTTGATACTTCGCGCTCTAACGGTTCAACATCAAATCCGTTTCATCAAATTTGCGCTGGGCAACCGGTTGGTTGACCGGCCGACCGGCCGGCCGGTCAACCGGTAACGGCAAAAAAATATATATATATTTTTTTTTACCGGTTTGAACCTTTTTTTTTTGAACTTTTTGAACTTTTGGTGGTCGACCGGGTGGTCAACCGGCCGGTCGACCGGGTGGTCGACCACCTAGGCAAATTTTTTTTTTTTTTTTTTTTGACTGGTTTGAACCTTTTTGTGAACGGTCTGAACTTTCTCCGGGGCGACCGGTTGGTTAACCGGTTGGTCAACCGGATGGTCGACCCGTTCGTCTCATCCCAACGGTTAGGAACAGTGATTTACTGAAATGCTTCGCCTGCACTCAGTTTGGTACCATTTTTGCTGAATTCTGGATTTGATATTGATTTGGTGAAACCGTTGGAGCTTAAAAAAGTGACTTTTTCACCAAATTTTAAATTTGATGCCAGGTTTGGTTCACCGTTGGAGATGGTCTAACTGCTTACTGGTTAAGAGATGTATGAATAGTAACTTATTTAAATTTGGGACATTATCAAAATACAAATGATAAATCAATTTGGTTCTTTTAACAAATATTTAAATATGAGTTCTAAAAAAGTACATACATATAATTTTTTTAATCTTTTTTTTTATTTTTTAGTTTATTGTATAATTATATATATATATATAAATTAATATTAATATTATATAAATAAACAAGCTAAATTAAAATTATTTAAATTCAATTAAAAAATTAAACAAAATCTCGTCCTAATTTGTTTTAATAGACTAAAATGTTTTTAAAAACTTTTAAAATGCAGAGATAAATGAGCTATTAAACTCATACCATGTCCACAAATAAAACAAGGGTAATACGGTCAAGAAATAGCGTAAGGATCCTCTGGAGTGGATCCTCTAGAGTGATCTCCTAAAGTGTCTGATCGGACGGTTGTGATTAAAACTCACCAAAACGACGTCGTTTTGGTGAGTTTTTTCCCAAAAAAAAAAAAAACACTGAAATTCGGGGATTTCAAAATTCCCCCCAGATGAAGATGAAGAACTATACAGACGGAAATCAGCACCGCGCAATTCCGGTGAAGGTTGAGCAAGGATCTGGTAGGGTGAAGTCTCAGGTGGAGAAGAAATCAGCACCGCGTAATTCCGTCAGGCTGTTCTTGATTTCGTGTAATGCGGAAAGATCAACGGTGCTGATCTGTTGTTGTGGGTTTGCACGACCCAGGAGTAGGAGTAGGAGATCGAGTAACAGGAGGAGGAGAGAGTGAGGTCTGACCATTCTGTGAGAGAGAGAGAGATTTGAGTTTGAAAAAACAGGGGTCTAAGTGTTAATAAGAAATATTCAATAAAAGTGATAGTGAGTGAGGTTGGTTTTAGAAGTTCACAGAAACACCTTCGAGTTCAAAAAATCTCTCTCTCTCTCTCTCTCTACATATTTATATATATACGTACTGTTGTTTGAGAGGGTTGGTGTGAAAGAATCAACAATGGGAACGATTGAAAGAAAATCATCAATTGAGAATGAGCCTCGGACTCTCAGCATGAATCAAATCCAATTTGCAAGGGTAACTTTCTAACTTATATGTTTCTCTGTTAGTAATGGTTCCAGATTTGTGTGGACATGAGCGATAGAGACAACAAAGAAACAGGGATAGGCGTGAGGGAGCGTGCAAACCCACAACAACAGATCAGCACCGTCGAATCTTTCCGTCTGTATTGTTCTTCATCTTCATCTGGGGAGAATTTTGAAATCCCCGAATTTCAGTTTTTTTTTTTTTTTTTTGGGAAAAAACTCACCAAAACGACGTCGTTTTGGTGAGTTTTATTCACAGCCGTCCGATCAGGCACTTTAGGAGATCACTCTAGAGGATCCACTCTAGAGGATCCTTACGCCAAGAAATAAACAAAACTTTTGGTCAGTGTGGGACATTGGTCGGTGACGGCGAGAGAAAAAAATAATAATAATAACAAAATATGTTTCTTTTAACTTTGTATTATTTTTTTATTAATTAAAATTTTTCAATAAAATTTTTTGATGATCATATGAGAAAAAATTTAAAAAAATTATTAAATATTAAGGGTCATAAAAAAAAATTAAAGAATTGAAAAAAAAAAAACTAAAACAAAAGCATATTGGAAATGAGGTGAGGTCCCACAGGTTTGATTAGTCGGCGGCCCACGATTTTTTTATTCCCATCATCAGAGTAAGGCCTTGATTGGACGGAAAATCCAAATGCATTGAATTTGATGGTTTTTTAAAACCGTTAAGATAAACCATTAAGCCTGTGTTTGGCAAGTGGGTTTGCAGGCTTTTTTGGTTATTTTAGCCACAAAAAACAAAATAGGCTATTTTAGCCATAACAAACAAAACATCACATCCAACCTATAATCATTACATTCTTCTCTCACAAAAAAACTCAAAAAAATCAAAAAGCCAAAAAGCCCTTCCCAAACCAAGCTTTTAAGCCCAGGCTAAAATAGCCAAAAAAGCCAAAAAACCAAAAAGTCAACCCACTTCCCAAACGGAGGCTAAAACGTGTTTGGGGTCACGAGATTACAACTTGATGGATAAGCCACAAGAGTTACATCTCTTTAATTTGAAAATTTTAAAACAGTATTTATGACGTAAAAAATTTTAAAAAAAATAAAAATTAAAACATCACATCACATAAAGCTCACACATTAATTAAAATTATTAGAACTCTTAATTTAAAATTCTTAATCCTTTTTTCAGTTGCTCTGCTCGACCTCCGACATTTGTTATACTCTTTGGAGAAGTTATTTGGTGGTTGCATGCTCATGTGATGCCCTATAAATATTGCGATTAATAGAGTGAATAAAATTTATGATTTTATAGTGAGTCATAAAAAATTACAGAAGAATATTTGGTGATAAGTTAGGAGCATTTTTTAGGCCCTAGCACAGCAAATAAATATTCGCTTCAATTGTTAATACTTCTTGCATAATGTTTGTTGTTTAATAAATTTTCATGTTTTTTATTTATTTGATTTTTAACTCCAAGTCATAAATTTAATTTCAAAATTTTTATAATAATAATTTCAAAATTTATTTTTTTTAGACCAAAAAAAAAAAAAATTGAAAGACCCTATTATATTTATTTATCTGTCTATCACCTAGAAAATGTTACAATACACATATCTCAAAGAGGTCATAATTAAATTATTTTCTGTCATAACTTATGAATCATAAACAAACACCTTTAGGCATAACCAAAAACATCTTCGGTCATAACTAAAATTACAATCACATTAGGTCATAACTGAGTCGTAACCACGATGCGTCATATCTTAGAATCATAAGCAAGGATTACTTGAAGTATAACCAAAGATTTTTTCAATTGTTACCAAAATAATAACCACAATAGGTTATAATTAAGTTATAATCAACAACACAATAAATAATAATCAAGTCACAATCAAATCCACAATAGATGATAATCAAATGTCATAAAGATCATAACGGAGGAATATATGTATCATAAAATTTCACCCATCACCTATTTATTCACATATCATCTATCTATCTACCTACCTAATTTGTCTATCTATTCATATCACCACCACCACCAATTGCCATTTTTTTAACGAATTTTCCGTCAATTGACCAACGACAAACTAGTAGCAATAAGGTGAAAATGGGACCCCCAAAAAAATTCATTTAAAATAATAATTTGTCACTCTCATCAACTAATTCATTAATTTCTTATTGCTTAAAAAAATATCAATCTTCAATCTAATGCCATATCCCCGTAGAAATGTCTAAGGTGCTCATAATAGCATGAAATATCCATACCACGGTATCATGAAACCAAAAAAACAAAAAAAAACTTAACACAAACACAACAAATTAAATAAGATATAATTATTGAACTGATCTAATTTTTTATATAGATGATATACTTAAAATAAAAATATAAAATAAACGGTTCAAATTATCAAAACAAAACTCATTGTAGACTTTACAGATCTAAACAACACTCTCTAATCTAAATTATGAACTGAAGACAATCCAATTCTAAATTATGTTTAGATTTTAATTTTGAGAAGGACCTTGTGAAAGAAGAAAAGAGACCAGGCATTTTAGAATCTGAACTCAAAGCATCTCCACAGGGGATATAGTGTCAAAACTTGGCTATTAGTAGCCTCTTATTTTAGTTTATTTATTTTTTACTCCAATGAAAATGTTAACTGAGCTGTTGACCTTGTTCATCATCAATTAATTGTGACTACCCATTTGGCTATTTATTTATTATTTTTGTAAATAAAATTTGACTGTATATTGCCTCTCACAAGTTTATCACAAAAGGTGAATCCAACAAGATTACACACTCATTTGAGATAATTTATTATAACATAAATTATTTAAGTATTCCTGTAGTAATAGTTTACTATTTTATTTATAAAATTGATAATTAACATATTATCTCTTAAAATTTAAACATAAAAGGGATGTGTCTGTTTATCTAAAAATACCAAACAAACTTTTTAAATATAAGGGTTGGTTTGGGGTGTCCTAAAAAAGTGTACTTTTTGTCTTTTTACGAAAAGATGTGAAAAATAGAGAGGTGATGTGACAGAAAAAAGATAAAAAGATAAAAAGATGATTTATATAGTCTATGCCAAACCAGCCTTAAACATGCGTGCTTCCATTAACGCGTGAATGAATCAACGCGTGACAAGTGACGAAAAGAGGAAAGTGACATTATTGGACTCAAACGTGTGAAGCAATTAACTTAAACGTGCCCGACCAATGAGCTAGGTAGGTTGTATTTCTTTGAATCATGGATGGACTCCTAAAAAAACCAACACAAACTATTCATTTTATATTATAGTGCCAAAAGTTAAATACTTTTCTTTGAATCATGGATGGACTCCTAAAAAAACCAACACAAACTATTCATTTTATATTATAGTGCCAAAAGTTAAATACTTTTTCGTCTCAAAATATTAGTTCTTTTTTGGAAATATAATTTTTTTATAATACAATTATTATACTTTAAGAATATTAAATTTTTAAAATTATCATTTGATTTAAAAGTAAAATAGTATAATTTTTTCTTAGAACATCAGTTATCGTAATTATACTTTTTGTATATATTAATGTTAATTAATTTAAAAGAAAGATAAAATAGAAAATTTGTGTTGCCTTAGTACTTATTTTTTAGAAGGAATTAATATTTTGAGCATAAAAAATAAAATAAGAGACTATATATTTTGAGATGGTAAACACACTATTTCTTTTTCAAAAGTACAACTTACACCTGTTACTTTACCTAATAATAAGGAGAAATCTATGAGGTGTGTCCTAAAAACGGCAAACATCATAAGAAAGTTATAATTTGATAAGGATGAAAGTTATGATTGTTTGTGGTATATGTTATCACATTTTGTTGTGAAGTGGTAAATATTGAATTTATGATATTGATTCTAAAATTAGAATAATGATATTGTGACACTTTGTGATTTCTGTTATGATTTTTTTATAGTGAAAAAAATTATGACTTTGTGATAAAAAAAAGTTATGATATTTTATTTTTTTATGTTATAAAATTTTATATATATAAAATATACCATATGCATCCTTAAAAGAATGCACATTGAGAGGGTAATTTATATGTAAATTAGGCCGAGTTGGGTAATGGGCCATTCTGTAGGCCACAATAAGAAGAGCTGAGTAAAAGGGCCTTGTAATTAGTCCGGTCCAGAGGGGCCTTGTAATTAGTCCGGTCCAGAGGAGCCTTCCAGGTAGCCCGGTCCGAAAGAGCTTTGTAGTTAGCTCAGTCGGCATGGTCAAAGCGGCGACAGTTAGCTCGGTCAAACCAAACTGAGCCGAGGTATTGTGGGCCTGTAATCAGGACCTTGCTATTGAATAGGTCGGTCTGGGCACGCTATGGATAGCATGGTTTCAACAGGCAATCGAGGTATAACTGTAAGAGAACCTAGCTAGCTTGGTGTTGTGCGTTGGAATACCAAGCTTGGTTAGCTCGGTATTAAATAAACAGCCCAGTTGGAGTATGTCAAACTGAGGCGCACGCAGTGAAAGGAAGAACCGAGCTAGTTGGGGCTCGGTCTAGTCTGCGGCTTTAGCATGGTCATGTTAGCTCGGACGTATTGACATCCAATCGAGGAAAAACCATCTCATTTGGTTTAAGCAGTGAGGGATGTGTTGAAGGATAAGCATTACCCTTCAAGAGTGTGATTCCAAAGAGGACTCTGCATAGAGGAATAAGAGTCCTACTAGGATTATGCCACGCGGAACTTATAAAAGCTCATAACATCACCTATGGAGAGGTAACACAACTTTGATTCTCGAATACACAGAGCTTTGGTCTATTTGTCTATTTTGCTGACTTAGGCATCGAAGAGGTATCCGGCACACACCCGCCAGCTAGCTCACGTTTGTGTTTTCAGGGAGTAAAGCGACGACGTTTAGAGGAGCGCGGATTTAATCAACAGGATTATACGAGAAGATTATTTCTTACTCGTACAATTGGCACCGTCTGTGGGAATCACAGAAAGAACAAAACCTCTTGATCAAAGTTCTCCTCGCTAGAATAGACACAATGGCGCGCAATGAAGATTTGTCGCAGTCCGCCATTGACAGACAAACCCCGGAGGGAGGTGGGAGGCGCGAAGGTTTGCTTTCCATCCCTCCCATGACAGATTTAGAGCCCCAGCGACAAAACCCCCAGAGGGATGCAAGAGGGAGACGGGGTAACAGCCCCCGTCGCTCATCAAGTCCTGATAGGCAGAGGCGGAGGATCGACCCTCAAGTTTTGAAGGATGGGATAAAGGAGTAGGACGAGTTAATCAGGAAGATGGCAACGAACATGGAATTAATGAAGCGCCAGATAAGAGGGAAGGGGATGGCGACAGGAGAGGGGCACAAAAGCAATACGCCTTCTCGCTACTCAGAAGATCGTGGTAGGCATACCACGCCATCACAAGCAGAGAGTAGGAACCTCAGAACAAGCGACACTCAATCAAGGACTTCAAGGACTCGTTACTCCAGGTCTGAAAGAACGAGAACATTGAGGTCTTACATTGAGGGAAACAGCTATCGACCCTCACATACGCACCAGACATCATCCAGGTAAACAGAGTTGCCTAGATCGTCCGACTTGCGGACTGTGCTTGAAGAAAGGGCACGACGGAAGGAGGATGCAAGGGCACGCGACCTGCACAGAGTTTCAGCCCTTCAGCGGTTGGCTCCTCGGACGCATGGAAGCGTCGAGGTAGGAATGCCAATACCGCACCTTGCCTACGAACCAACAGATAAAGCATTGGCAAGGCTACATAGCTCGCTGTTCGTTCCGGCAATTGAGAATGCACCCTTACCTTCAGGCTTCATCCAGACTAAATTTACGACTTACGAGGGGAAGACAGACCCTTACATGCACCTAAGCCACTTTCGCCAGGTCATGGCAGTATACCGACGAAACGAGGCTTTGATGTGCATCATATTCCCATCCAACCTTGGCGACCTAAGTTTAACCTGGTTCAAAAAGCTACCAGAAGGCAACATAGCCTCCTAGGCGCAATTAGCGGAGGCGTTCGTGACAAGGTTCAGAACGAACACCAAGACACCAGTAGAGATCTATCAATTACTCTCCATTGACATGAGCGACAAGGAGACGTTAAGATTCTACAACAGTCGTTATTGGGAGACCTTCAACCAGATAAGAGATTGTCCCGCGAATCTTGCCATCGCGCAATACAAAAGAGGTCTTCCAGTCGGAAATAGACTGAGGGACTCAATTACCATGGCGCCCCCCCTCACAATGGAAGCCTTAATGGAGATGGTACACCAGCACATTCGAGTGGAGGAGGATGGCGCCCGTGCTAAAACAAAGTCTGGTACAACCACAATACTAGATAAAAAGACTTCGGCAAAAATCAACGCGGTAGAACGTCCGAGCAAAAATGGGCGAGGCAGGCGGGACAACGAAAAGGACCAAGATAAAAAGTGGTTAAGAGTCCGCACTGCCATTACCACGGTGTTCAAAAAACCGATCTATCGGATTCTCAGCGAGATACGCGACGAACCTTTCGTCAGATGGCTAGCTAAATTGGGAGAGGCACAAAAGGACTATGACGAAAGATCTCGGTGCACCTTCCATAAGGAAAAAGGGCACCGCACTGAAAATTGCACGCCGTTGAGACAGCACCTGGAGGAGTTAGTGGCAGCTAGGCATCTGGACCAGTACATTGAGGGAGGGACGCAGCCAGCCCCCCAAAACCACGATCACCCAGACGGAAGGCCGATCGACGCCCCACCTCAAGGTGTGATAAACGTAATACATGGGGTATTCGAACCTGAGCGAGTATGTGAGCTCAGGGGGATGATCAAGAAGGCTGAGCACTTAAGAGAGGTATTAAGTGCACAACCTACCATTAAAAAAGGGAAAACAGAGGCCACGAACGTCATGTCGTTTTCAGATAGAGACTTGGCAAGGATGTATTGCCCTCACAACGATGCACTGGTCGTCACTCTCCACATTAAGGATTACGACGTCAAGCGAATTTTGATTGACCAAGGGAGCTCATGTGAGATAATGTATTACGAAACCTTCAAACGGTTAAAACTGGAAGACAAAGACTTGGCATCTGCTGTATCTCTCCTGATCGGATTCAACTCAATGCCAGAGTGGCCCGTTGGCAAGATTATCTTCCCAGTCAGAGCAGGAAGCATGACGAAACAAGTGAAATTCTGGGTATTGAAAGTCCCTTCCACTTACAACATAATCTTGGGGAGGACATGGTTGCATGCCATGCGATCGGTAGCGTCAACCTACTATCAAGTAATGCGGTTCCCCAACGAAGCTGGAGTAATTAAAGAGGTCTTTGGAGACCAAATTATGTCCAAACAATGCTTCGTCACAGTAAATGGCAGCCGAGCTGCCAAAGGGTTTGTTCAGATGGTGGAAGAACCTGAGAGCAATGAATTATTTGCGGATGTTGGCAAGCCGTTGAACAAAAGGCAGTGGAAGACTTGGTACAGGTAAAAATAGATGAAAAGGACCCGGAAAAGTTCTTTTTGCTTAGCTCATCTATGTCCAGCACCGAGAGAATAGAGGTCATGGAATTCTTGACCTCTAACATCGAAGTGTTTGCCTGGACGCCGTATGACATGCCCGGCATTGACCCAAACTTCATCTGTCACCAATTGAATGTCCACCCAACTGCAAGACCAATCATACAGCGTACTCACAGATCAGCACTCCACCACACCGAGATAGTGGCAGAAGAAGTGGGAGACCTTCTAGAGGCAGGAGCTATCAGAGAAGTGCACTATCCCAAGTGGATATCCAATACAGTAGTGGTGCCAAAGAAGAATGGAAAATGGAGTGTTTGCGTGGACTACAAAACAGTCAACAAAGCATGCCCAAAAGACAGCTTTCCCCTACCACAGATAGACCAACTGATAGACCTCACGGCAGGACACAACCGACTTAGCTTTCTTGATGCATACAGAGGTTATCATCAGATCGCTATGTATGAACCAGACCAGGAGGTCACATCTTTTACAACGCCAAGAGGTTTGTATTGCTACAAGGTCATGCCCTTTGGCCTAAAGAACGCAGGGGCAACATTCCAGCGGATGATCACCAAGATATTCGAACCATTGTTAGGCAGAACAATGGAGGCTTACATCGACGACATGGTAGTCAAAAGCAAAGATAAGAATGACCATCTCAGGGACCTAGGTGAGATGTTTTAAATCCTAAAGAGGCACAAGTTGCGCCTTAATGCATCTACGTGTGCGTTCAGCGTAGGATCAGGAAAATTTCTAGGCTTCCTGGTAACCAACTGAGGTATAGGGGCAGACCCTTCTCAGATCAAGGCAATTCAAGATCTAGAGAGACCCAACTCAGTAAAAGAAGTACAGCATCTCACCGGCATGGCAGCCGCACTAAACCGGTTCATAAGACGGTCGTCAGACAGATGTCGACCATTCTTTCAAGCATTAAAGGCCAAGTTTGAGTGGAATGAAGAATGTGACCGCGCCCTAGAGAGTTTGAAGAATACATGTCTTCTCCACCGCTGCTAGTGACCCCAATACTTGGAGAAGAACTATTTTTGTACCTGGCAGTTTCGCAGCACGCAATTAGCGCAGTGTTGGTCCGAACAGAATGAATCCAACATCTGCCCATCTTTTATGTCAGCAAGACATTGCTGGGCGCAGAAACCAGGTACTTACCATTAGAAAAACTGGCCTTAGCTTTGATGATGGCCTCAAGGAAATTGTCGCACTACTTTCATGCCCACACCATAATCGTCCTCACAACTTTTCCATTAAAAGTTTTGTTTGAGAGGGCGAACTTTTCTGAGCGAATCTTGAAGTGGGCAGTAAAGTTGGGACAGTTTGACATCAAGTTTCAACCCAGAACCACGATAAAAGCCCAAGCTTTGGCAGACTTTGGAGGTGTTTGTTTCAGCTTTTTAGAGCCAACTTATGGCTTTTAGCTTTGAAAAAATTATTTTGGACTGTTTGGTTAAACTTATTTCAAACAGCTTCTGATTCTAACAGCTTATTTTAACTCAAAAAAGCTGATTCTGAGAAGCTGCTCACCCCTTACTTCTGATTATCAGCTTTTGCTGTGGACATGTTAATTTATGGTTATACTCTTAAAATTTTTATTTTTTATTTTTTTAAAAATAGAAAAAGACTCAAATGGACTATAGATTATTATTATTATTTTTTATGAAAAATGTAGACAAACAAAAAATAAAAATTAATTGAAAAAGCTATTTCACAGCTTATTTAACAAACACTACTCAGCAACTTAAATCTATAATCCAACAGCTACACCAAACAGATTAACAACTTCTGATTAAAGTCATAATCTATAATCTGTTAAGCTATAATTTATAAGCTGTTTTAACAGCTACACCAAACGGGGCCTTTGTCGCAGAATTCACACCAGGAAGTCATCGCATCTGCCCAGTTGACTTAACGGGTACAACCGAAATAGAGATAGAAAGTGGCACCGGAATAGCGCAACCCCTAATACAGGATACCCAGCCACATCCCAGGACAGACCAGAGTGAACAAAAAGAGGGAGAAACAAACCACGCTACACCAAGCAAAGACCCATCAACAAATAAAGACTTGGTACAATCAAATAGTGAGGGGCAAACAGTAAAGGTGGACTTTGGAGAAAACACCAGCAACACTCAGGACCCCAAAGCATCATCCGATCCCTCTACTTGCTCGAAACTGTTCGTTGAAGAGATGTGGAAGCTCTTTGTGGATAGAGCATCCAACAGGCACGGAGCAGGACTCGGCATAGTCATCATCTCACCAGATGGCCTAGTAGTGAAATAGGCAGTCAACCTTGGCTTCCCAGCATCAAACAACGAAGCGGAGTATGAAGCGCTTCTGGCATGACTAAAATCAGCACTCTACATGAAGGCCACCGAGCTAATGGTTTACAGTGACTCACAGCTGGTGGTAAACCAAATTTCAGGTGACTACAAAGCAAAAGATGAAAGGATGGCTAAGTACCAAGAGTTAGTCAGAAAAGAGATCATGAAGTTCGAAGTAGTGCGAGTAGAACAGAGAATAAAACAGCAGAGCAGACGAACTAGCAGGCTTTGCTTCAATGGTAGATACATCCATCCCACATCCACTACTGATTGACTTCCTACCTAGACCAAGCATTGAAGAACCTAAAGTAGAAGAAGCATATTGCGTCAAACTAGGCCCTTCATGGATGGATCCCATCATATTGTTCCTAAAAGACGTCATTTTACCCGAAGAGAAGAAGGAGGCCAACAAGATAAGAGCAAAGTCACAGCGATTTTGGCTCTCCCCATCAATGGCCTTATAGAAGAAATCCTTCACAAGACCTTACCTAAAGTGTGTCCATCCTAGTAAAGTCGAAGCATTCCTGTTTGGGATTCACGAAAGCGTATGCGGAAGCCACCAAGGGGGGAGATCATTAGCTTACAGAACAATTTCGCAGGGATATTTGTGGCTTTACATGCAAGCAGATTCGGAGAAGTATGTCAAGAAGTGCAGAAATGCCAGAAGTTCGCACACCAAATACATTAGCCAGCCAGAGAGCTTCTACCTTTAACTAGTCTATGGCCCTTCGCAATGTGGGGCTTGGACATCGTAGGGCCACTTCCAATAGCACCCGGCAACAGGAAGTTCTTCCTTGCAGCAACAGACTACTTCACAAAATGGTTGGAAGCAGAAGCACTTGCATCAATAAAGGAGAAAGATGTGAAGAAGTTCGTCTGGCATAATATCATCACTCGGTTCGGCATACCCAAGGCACTGATATCAGACAACGGCACCCAATTCGACGGCAAAATTTTTAGGGGCTTTTGTGAGGCATACAAAATAGAATTCTACAACTCTACATCGGCATACCCCCAAGCAAATGGCCAGGCAGAAGCATCAAACAAAGTTGTCTTAGATGGATTGAAGAAAAGATTAGAGAAAGTAAAAGGAAAGTGGGCTGAGGAGCTTCCTCATGTTTTGTGGGCTTATCGTACCACACCTCAACAATCAACAGGAGAAACACCATTCCCCTTAGCCTACGGCATGGAAGCAGTAATCCCACTGGAAGTTGGCCTCCCCACCATTCGAAGCGAAAATTTTAATCCAGACTTAAATGGAGAAACCATCGCATTAGAGCTCGACCTTGCAGAAGAAAGAAGAGAAAGAGCACTGGTTCACATCGCCTCATACCAACAGGAGTTATCCAGGAAATACAACAAGACCGTACATCCAAGGCAATTCAAGATTGGAGATTGGGTATTGCGCAAAGTAATGGGGAACACCCTGGTACTCGGAGATGGCAAGTTAGGGCCCAATTGGAAAGGACCTTACAAAGTGATTGGATTAGCTGGCAAAGGGGCATAGACGAGGATGGCAAAGCCATTCCCAGGCCATAGAACACTGCCAATCTCAAACTATTTTATTTTTAGCTTTTCTTTCAAGTATTTGTAATTTTTCCTTTCTCAATAAAACAAGTAGTTCCTTTTCAGTATAGTTGCTTCCTTCTGTAAAAGATTGTTTTAGTGAGTTAGGCGCACTGAAAGCATAGTTGGCCGAAATAACCAACTTTGCACTCTCTTCAGGTAAGATTAGGATCAATACTGAAGAAGTTGGCTAGAATAACCAACACCCCTCCTAAGCCCAGGATAAGGATCTAGGCTGCAGGACGTTTGGTCAGAATAACCAAACACTTTACTCTAGGTTGGCAGGAATAACCAACTTAGAGGTTGGCTGGAAAAACCAACACCCCTCCTAAGCCCAGGATAAGGATCCAGGCTGTAGGACGTTTGGCAGGAACAACCAAACACTTTACTCTAGGTTGGCAGGAATAACCACCTTAGAGGTTGGCTGGAAAAACCAACACCCCTCCTAAGCTTGGGATAAGGATCCAGGCTGCAGAACATTTGGCAGGAATAACCAAACACTTTACTATAGGTTGGCAGGAATAACCACCTTAGAGGTTGGCTGGAAAAACCAACACTTCTCCTAAGCCCAGGATAAGGATCCAAGCTACAAGACATTTGGTCGGAATAACCAAGCACTTCACTCTAGGTTAGCAGGAAAAACCAACTTTGAGCTCTCTTCAGCTAAGATTAGGATCTAGGCTGAAGAGGTTAGCTGAAAAAACCAACACTTATTGTTCTTCAGCCGAGATAAGGATCTAGGCTGCAGAGGTTGGCTAGAAAAACCAACACTTATTGTTCTTCAACCGAGATAAGGATCTAAGTTGAAGAGGTTAGCTGGAAAAACCAACACTTATTGTTCTTCAGTTGAGATAAGGATCTAGGCTGCAGAGGTCGGCTGAAAAAACCAACACTTATTGTTCTTCAGCCGAGATAAGGATTTAGGCTGAAGAGGTTGGCAGGTATGGCCAGTTAGATTGCAAAGTTAAGACCGAGATAAAGTATCTCAGCCAGAGAATATTATACTTCATTCAGATTACAGAGTAAAGTACATGCATGGAAGTTAACCGAAATGATAGTTGGAACAAGAGAAGATTTCGTTAAGAGTGCAAATCAAGAGTTAAAAAATGGTGGGATTTCAGCCCGATTACAGTTTTCTTTCCAAAAGTAAAAAGAAGAAAATACAAAGTCAAGCAAACAGGTCGTCAAAATCAGCATCCAGTTCAACTCGGAGCCCGGTTTCAGTTGGTAGCTCGGTTGTCAGGTCTTCCACAGGTGGGTCAACCCGAGCTGACTGGATGGCAGGATCATTGATGACCAAGGCATTGTTAGGCACAGTCTCTTCTTCATCATCCTCAGATTCAAGGAATTTTTGTTGAATGGCGGCTGTAACTCCGCCATACAGCTTGGCATGAAGTGCGCTGGAGGGTTCAGGAAAACCTTAGTCTCTGGACCGTGACCGAGCTGTTCCACTGCCGCTTTCCACCCGCACTTGAAGAATAAGTCCTTCCCAACTTCGCACTGCAGGATATAGGTTGCCTCGCCTTCTTTGTAGCCGCGGTCTTCCGCTTCTTCAATCTTCTTTTCCAACTCAGTTATCTCGGCCTTCTTCTTCTCCTCAATTATGGCAAGCTTACGCAGGTAGTAGTCCTTCAGCTCGGTCAAAGCTTTTTGTTTGTCCACTTCGGCTAAGTCAACTAGACCGGTGAGGCAGGCGACCTCAGATTGTAGCTTGGCCATTTTTTGTTTGGCCTTGTTTAGCTCGGCCGTCTTCTTGTCAGCCTCCGCCACGGCTTGCCTTATTGTTTTGCGTAGCTCTAGCACACGCTTATGAGCAATCTGGTTCTTTTGCATGGCCTGCATAAACGTGGTAAGCAATTTTGAGTGAGAACCGAGCTAACAGTTGCACAAAACAGGAAAACAAAGGAAAGAGTACTCACCAGCACCATTGATTTGGTGGCCGAGCAGATAGCTTTTAGCTCGGTAAGGTGGGTGTGGCGATCCATATCAGGGGGCAGACACACGCTTTTAGCCAGGTTGGAGGCCAGCATGTGATCTTTATCTGCCACCACTGAATCTGTTTGTCTGATGGCTCGATTCTGATGTGTTAATCTTGGTGCCCAATCAGAAGAGTTAGCTCGGTCTGGGCTCTCAGGTTGTGGGCTCGGTACTTCGATTGAGGGAAGCACAGTTTCGTCCTCATCGACGAGGCATAGCCTGGTAGTGGAAGACCGAGCGCGTTTACGAGTCCGAGACGATTCAGGTTGTTGGAATGGCAGGGCTACCACGGTCTTCTGGGTTTGACCGGCTTGTGGTACCTCGAGCCAGTTTGTCTCGATGAGGAGTGCTCTTACGGCTCTCTTCTTGGCCATTTCTTGTTCGACAGTTAGTGGGATGAGATTGATTTGAGGCAAGGATGGATCTGGCTCTGGCGAAGGTTTAAGGAGGAAATCGATCACTCTGGTCTTCCTGCGGCTACTATATCGGTAGGTCGGTTCAAAATTCAGTAGCTCGGCCCAACTTCTATTAGGGTATCGCAGTGCGGCGCGAAGTGTGTTTAAGTTGGGATAGCTATACTGGGACTTGAGAAAGTTCAAATCTGCATGAAGAAAAGAAGACAACAATCAGTGCAGTTCAACATAAGAAAACCGAGATAAAAGAAAAGCAGAAAACCAAAACCGAGAAACCCAGAAGAAGTCATCATCGTTTACATCTTTATCCAGGGTATTCTTTATTATCTTTTCACGACGACGCCTTATTCTTAAATAGTAAACCCAGCCATCTTCAGCCGATCCTGTGGAGTATTGATGGAAGAGCTCAGCTAAACTGACGTTAAGGCTAGCCCGGCGGTTTAGCTCGGCAATACCATTTATTATACGATACGAATTTGTGGAAAACTAGGTAGAGCAGAGGTTGGTTTGCTTAAGGAATTCACAAAGAAGAGGTTGTACAAGGAATCTTAGTCCGGTTTCTACAATGGAAAGAAGGGTAAAGGGAACAAAACCAGGGTTTCCCCAAGGTGTGACATCTAGTTCGGCTAGGGTGAGGTGGACATCATCAGGGATATGGTAATCCCTTCGAAACTCGGCCATAGCACTTGGTGAGTTTACTAAAAACCTATACTTTCCCATGTGTTTAAATTTTGTATAAATTAGCCTAAGTGTTAGCTCGGCACTGAAAAGATGCTGGATATCTCGGTCGAACGTTCAAAGGAGTGCTTGGGCAACCTAGTCAGAGTCTGCAAAGTAAAAAAGAAAGGTGCTAAGCACAGATCGTTGGACCGTGCTGAAAGAAACAAAGGAAAGATAAATAAAGTCCTAGCTCGGCTACGTGGGGTACTATCGTTCTTAGCTCGATTTGAGCGAGAGACTTTAGCCCAGTTAAAGCTGTTGGAACAACATTCCTAGTTCGGTTTTGACTAAGGGAGCTAGTTTAGCCCAAGTTATAGCTCGGTTGGCGGGTAAGGCTTTCTAGCACAGTACTGCGCGAACCTTAGGTAGTCCACTAGCTCGGCCAGTAAAGAACAAGGTATTTAGACTTATTGAAACTACAAGTATGACATGAAGTGTTAGTTCGGTTGTTTAGTTTGGCTGGGTTCGCACCTAATAAAAACAACTTCCTAGTTCGGTTGGTGTGTGATTTTGGGTCAAATACATCGTTCTTCAGATTATTCATGAGTACAAGTGGTTCTATCACATGGTTTTTTACAGAAAAATGGAAGCAAACATGGCATATGTTTTGAAAAAACATACAACTAAGCATGCTATATAAACATGGACGATATCAGCAAACAGAAAACAGATTTGAGTTACTTACCAGTTCAAAATGGAGGGACCAAAGGTGAAAAAGATCCCAGCAAGAACACGAGCTCCACAGTTGCAAGAGAACAAGGTAGAAGAAGCTCAAAAGGAGAGGAAATGATGAATAGTAGACGTGATAGATTCAAAATGAGTGGTTTTTGTGTGAAGAAGGAGAAATTGGGCGGGACTGTTCAAATTACGCGAAATACGAAGACGACGTGACAACTGCATTGGGCTAATGATAGTGTGCCACGTGTTCTTGGGAGAAGAAGCGATTCAGTTACAACAACTGAGGAGACAATTTGACCGAAAAAATTGATAGCATGGTATGAATTTAGCTCGGTTGGTAGACTAAAACTTTTCTTAGCTCGGCTGGTAACAGGTAATCCCTATCATGCTATGCAGATGGAATTAATGGGCAATTGAGAGGGTAATTTATATGTAAATTGGGCCAAGTTGGGTAATGAGCCATTTTGTGGGCCACAGTAAGAAGGGCTAAGTAAAAGGGCCTTGTAATTAGTCCGGTCTAGAGGAGCCTTGCAAGTAGCCCGGTCCGAAAGAGCTTTGTAGTTAGCTCGATCGACATGGTCAGAGCGGCGACAGTTAGCTCGGTCAAACCAAACTGAGCGGAGGTATTGTGGGCCTGTAATCAGGACCTTGCTGTTGAATAGCTCGGTCTGGGCACGCTATGGATAGCATGGTTTCAACAGGCAACCGAGGTACAACTGTACGAGAGCCTAGCTAGCTTGTTGTTGTGCATTGGAACACCAAGCTTGGTTAGCTCGATACTAAATAAACAGCCCAGTTGGAGTATGTCAAACCGAGGCGCACGTAGTGAAAGGAAGAACCGAGCTAGTTGGGGCTCGGTCTAGTCTGTGGCTTTAGCATGGCCATGTTAGCTCGGACGTATTGACATCCAACCGAGGTAAAACCATCTCACTTGGTTTAAACAGTGAGGGGGTGTTGAAGGATAAGCATTACCCTTCAGGAGTGTGATTCCTAGGAGGACTCTGCATGGAGAAATAAGAGTCCTATTAGGATTATGCCACGCGGAACCTATAAAAACTCATAATATCACCTATGGAGAGATAACACAACTTTGATTCTCGAATACAAAGAACTTTGGTCTATTTGTCTATTTTGCTGACTTAGGCATCGGAGAGGTATCCGGCACACACCCGCCGGCTAGCTCACGTTTGTGTTTTGAGGGAGTAACGTGATGACGTTTGGAAGAGTACAAATTTGATCAATAGAATTATATGAGAAGATTATTTCTTACTCGTACACACATCATAGCATCTCCCATTTACATTAATGTCATGGCTTGCCTATTAATGGTCTATTTTATTTAAAATAACTTATGTGCCTTTACGTAAATTAACAAATTCCCACCCACCGCATCGAGTCCACCCAACAAATCAATCCAAACCCATGTACCTCTGGAATTGTTATTTTTCTTAAAAAATAATAATGTTTGCTTTGGAACATGGGTGCACGTGGCTTGTCACTCATAGTTTGGACCTTTGCGAGAGGAGCAAAGCCCAGCGATACAGGTGGAATAATATATACTTAGAAAAAATATTTAAAAATTAAAATCTACAAATTATTCGCGATGTGACTTTTTATAACAAGAAGTTTAAATCTATATATAGGAAAACTCTTTGGATTGTATTGCATCTCATATGTATATATTTTTTGTTATGTAATTTTATGATTTAAGTTATATATTTTTGTGAGATAATTTATATAAGCTTATGAGAACTTGTGTGATTTTCTAAATCTTTAAACTTTTATAAATAGACTTGTGTAAATTTGTATTTAACTTACATATTTTCTTAAAATTACTTATTTAAATTCATAAAAATTTACGTGATTTTGAAAATTTTGCATATAACATGATTGCACACCCAAACACTTCCCCCATGTACCTTAGATTTAAAATTCTAAATAATTCTACAAAAAGACAGATAAAATAGAATCCTCTCACGAGGGCACAAGCTGGACATCATAGCCATGAGAAGTTTCTATTTCCACACGCGATGTTATCTCAATTTGCACTTATTTTTTGAATTTTTTGCTCGAAAGTTAATTTCTATACAAAAATTCATTAATTCAGAAATCAACTTCCAAACAAACGATACAACCAAATTAAATAGTTTCGTTCAGAAGTTAATTTCCGAATGAAAAACATGCGTGTACATACAGAAAATAACGTGTGTACTTAAAAAGAAGAAACAAACCTGTATTTAAAACTCAATACAAAAACAAAGATTGGTTACCACCAATTTCACATACCATATGCAATAGATATCACTTTTTGGGGGATAATCTTACATATGTAGCTGAAATGAAAATATTGAGACATGCATCATGGAAAATGTCATAGGCAACACATATAACCTCAACTTTTTTTTAAAAGAAAAATCAGCTTATCAAATTGGAGAACCATATATGGATAATTAAGTCAATAACATATGCGCAAAGAAGGCATTCCCATGAAAAACTATCAGATTTTTTTTTATTATTATTATATGAAATTATTGATATTCCAGTTTTGTTACACAGAAGAAAGTAAAATGACAATAATTGTAGCAACCCCAAGTATTCTTTTGAAAGGTAGTAAGCATCATTCACAGATTTATCAACATAACTGGACAACATCAAAGGTGTAGAATTTCTTGCTCAGCCGCTGCCATACAAAAAGACTGACCTTAGCTTAAATGGGGAGAGCCAGTCCATCTCTACATCGTGCATTCCCCGTGAACATTCTTCGGATTTATAGAAGGCCAAGTGTTTTCAACTGTTGAACGTGCTCAGGTGGGAGAGGTGGGGGAGACCAATCAGATCCATTCATCTCGCCATCAACGTCCTCAACAACATATTCCTAGTTAAGGAATTAAAAGCACTCTTTCAGAATGATATCAGTGATTGTTGCAAAATATAACATTCGTGAAAGTTACAAGAGAGAGAATGCGTAAATCAAACAATCCTTGTCAGAATACATTGAAACCTTAATAATTATATATAGTATAACAAAAATCGGCCTTCCATTAGCAAAAGTTGAACTTTGAAATATAACTTCTCGGTTCTTTCATTAAAACTAGGCAGCCATATGCATGGTAAAAAAGATATCGAAATAACAGAAACTGCTAATATTAGAAGTGTGAAAAAAAAAAAAAAAAAAAAAAACCTCCAAAATTAGATTTAGGACCTGGAGGTCTGAGAATCCCTCATTCTTGTTTTTCAAAGTAATTCAAAAATAAGAAGAAAAAAAATAGAGAAGAAAACAAGACAGAAGATTGAGTCAACAATCCTACGTAGAGTTCAAACTGAGAGATGCAGGAAACAAACGATGTGATTTGATCTAACAAACATGCATAAATGCATGTATTTAACAGCATTTGAATCCCAACTGCCAAAAAGAGCAGAGAATACCTCCTGTTAGGTTAAGAGGGGAATATTTTCACATAAAAATGCTCTGTTTACACTTTGCTAGGTCCTAGGATGTCCAATATGCCCACTCAAACCAGTGGTCCTAACATGACTCCTCTATCACACATCTAAGTTTGAACCCTACCTGTGCAATACGATTCAAAATCATTGAGATTGGTCTGATCAAAATCATTGAACAATTACTCTGTTTGACCAAGTGAAATGTTGGTCAAATTTTCTGAGTGACCCATCCAAAGTCCCCCTTTTTTTTTTCCCTCCATATATGGGCAAGGCAATGTCATAATTCAAGGCTTTGTACACTATATGATCATTTACTGACAACCTAAAGTGTTTCGGCACAGATAAAAAGAGGGAACAAGCGACTCCTACTCACTTTTGTTAACATTCTTTTTGCGAGTATGTGATAGTGTCGCTGCCAAATTCTTTGGCCAACCATAGTTGCCACCAGTACGCTGTAGAATATACCAATCACGGTAAATAGTCCCAGCACAATCAGAGCCATAATGAATAGCAACGGTAATCCAGCTTCACCGGCACCTCCTAAGCAACCACATTCACCGGCTGCACTAGCACAACTTTCAAAGCATGTGGTACAGTCAGTCCACATACAAAGAGTCCCTGGCAAATGGCAGTCTGCACACATTCTGCAACAATGACATAAAACAAAATTAGTTTTCGTCATCCACCAATATCCAATTGATGCACATTAAAGAGTTAACATGACCTTGTATCTAAGAAGATAGAAATTTTTGCAGCAATAATCAGATTAATGTAGCTTATGTACTGGTAATAGAAAGTGTCTGCTCTAAGCGCCATAATCCAACAAGGGAGGCAGATGCACTCACAATTCATTGATGATGTCAATCCATAGATCAATTATATTGGCAGAGCAAATTTTGAACTGTTTCAAGTATTACCCATTGCCAATCATGTACAGCATCACAAGCAATCCCTCTTCTCATCCATTTTGCCTTTTAAAAGGCAACAGGACAAATCAAACTGGGAAAGGGATCCCTAACTGACACCCATAAGAAAAGTGGCAACACTACCCCAATGAGTTACTTCCAATCAGTTATGCGATTTTCAAGCGTTTGTGTTTCCATGTAACTCTTAATTTGTATAAATAGATAACATACAAGGTTTAAATATGTAACTCCAAGAGCTAAAGAAAATCCTTAAAACCAATTATTTATGGTCCAACCCACCAGACTACTGAATTTTTGTGTTCTTTCCTTTTTAGCCATTTTCATTTGTTCTAGCTTGGTCAATTTTTCAACTCTACAAATTTTTGGACGCACACTGATAACTTATTTTATGTAGATGCATAAAAATAAGGGCATCGCTATTGGCACTCCCCATTTGTAACAATACACTCATTTTCTTGTCTTATTAGAAGTAAAAAGACAGTCATGCCCTTCTTCAAACTATTAGGCATTCTTGTCTTTTTACTCCTAATTAGACAAGAAAAGGACTGTACGGGTACAAAACAGGAGTGCAAATAGCACTGCCCAAAAATAAATGTATATGAGGAACTGCTGTCAATGTATTTTTACAATCAACGCTCTCGCATTCTCTCACTTCTACTCTTGTAAAGGTTGCACAGCTCTGGCACATTGAGTGAATTGCTTTTCATCAAACATGTCCACCTACTGCATGATTATAGGCTGCTCTTAATCCTCCTTGCCTTATACCCAAATAAATCAAAGCACACTCACTACTCTTACATAGATGTTTGAAAAATAAATAAATAAAAATATACATATATGTGCACAGATATACATATTCCAGAAGCTACACCAACAATTAGCAAATAACCTACTGCATGATATTCTGACAAGGATTTAACAGATTTCGCAATTATATCTCTCAGGTCTTAATAGGGTGCATCATAAACACATGATCACCATCATTAAAGCAGTAGATGGAACATCAATTTAATATCAAAATCCTCCCCCATCATATGCCAAAAGCGCACACAAAGCATACAGAAGCAAAATTTCTCATTCAAGTACTTTTTTTTCTGTTCACAAGGGGCAGTCGTTTCTGAACATAAGAGCATCTCCAGTGATGCTGCATATTTTCTGCTATTTAGCATAGCAAAAGTGCACTATATAAAAATTTAATACGTGGTGCTCCAGTGGCATGTGGTATTTATTATGTTAAAATAGCACAGACGCTCCCTCCAATAGTGTAGTATTTTTTTATACTATTTTTGTATTTGTATACCTATCTATCAACTACCATTATGCAACCATCATATTTTTAATATTTCTTCAATTCATTAATTTAAGTCAAAGTCACAAAATAAATGGACGGTGATATGGATAAATGTAATTTTTTATCGTCACCTTCAATCTATCTTAATTTTTTTATGCTAAATTAACGCTCAATTTATCTTCACATGACATAGTTGTAATTAGTCATAAATTAAAATTTTATCATAATATACATGTATTTTTTTATCAAAAAAGTTAATTGGTCAAAGGAGTAATATAAAATAGCACGGAGGTTTCTAGTGCAAAAAATACTACTAATGTGAGCTCTTTTTTTCTTTTTTTGGTTGCTAAACCGTGCTATTTTGGCACTGCTACACCTAAATACTACCCTGTACGATATGTTCTAAGTAAATAGATTAGACTAAAAAAGTATTCAAAAACTCGAAAGCCACTTACACTTCTCTTCTTGTGCATGTTTTATTGAGACCCAAGATATAAAAGCAAAGAGTAACTAAAACGAACGAAGGAATTCATGAGATTCAATTAGAGGAATCTTCAAAGTGAAGGGAGATATTACAGCACATTCATTACTGTAAAGTGGTCAGCAGGACAACTTTAGAGGATATGAGTCCTGAACACTCAACATCCTAATGGTAATATAGCCAGCATACTCCCCAGTGGCAAGGGATGAGAATTGAAAGTCACGTGTAAAAGGAAACAGATCAAATTTCCAACAAAAAGTTTGATTGAATTACAGTTTTGACACAGAGATGTATTTCGTGCAGCCAATCTTTCTTTGATTCAAAGGCATTTTTTGCCCTGTTGTGGTTAAGAGACTTCCCTTTCTCTTAAAAAAAGCAGACTTAGGATAAGTGAAAGATAACACTTCATCTAAATATCTTGACACAATCTACTAAGCAACCCTCAAAACTCAAAAGGAAGCAAAACAAAAGCACAGAAACCTTCAAAGCCAATATGAGATGGGCCCCCACAAATAAACCCATTAATATTCAAATATATAAGCAAAACTCAGAATGCAATAAACTCTCGAAAATTCTAACCCTTGTAGTTTGACAATTGGATACATAGACCAAGAGAAATACAACTAAAGACTTTTAGTTCAGAAAACAAGTCAACCACCAAAAAAATTATTGTTTCAAAAAAAAAAAAAAGAAGACAAAGCCTATGAGGGAAGATGCATTGCTCCCTTCACACGTGTGACGAGAAAAAATGTCACAAGTAACACTTTTAAGACTGTTGCAGCTGAAAAAATGGTGCTAAAACTATGAAGTAAGATGAATCATTCTCATCAAGTGGGGTCAAAGAGTCCATAATACCATGCAACAGATACATACCCGGGCTGACAGCAACAAAGACACAATTCTCGACACGGCTGAGCGAGATCATTGCGCACTCTTCGATCATAACAAGTTATAAAGCAACCGGATAACCCCAGCAGAGCAAAAAACAACAATGCCCCTGTAATCACCAACAATAATAAAATATGCATTAACATACCATGGCCAGAATTCAAGCATTGATGCATAAGTAGGAAGTGACAGTCATGTATCATGCAAATGCCGCTTTTATTCCTTTGATAGCATAAATCTATGCTTTGATATGCATGATAAACATTCGCTCCAAACCAATGTCCTAAGAACAATTTGAATCTGAATGCGGATGCAGAATGCCTAGACCATCAACTAACCACGGTGCCGCCAACTAAAACACCACAAAACAGCCAAACAGTCACCTTTCTAAAATTCGATATTATCGTGTTTACAATTGACAATACATAGAGATTGTTACTGGTTCACATAGCACCAGTTTAGTCCTCCTTGTGCTAAAAGCAAGTTGAGGGCAAAGATGTGCCTCAATTTTCTCAACAGCCTATGAAAAATGCCATCCACACTACGCCCTTCTATTGTGGTTGTACTTTGTTGTAGATCCAGGAATACATAAGATGCATGAATACATAAGATGTTTACAAGAAGAGATTTGAGTGTTCTAACAAGTCACCAATTAATCTACTTCTTAACAGCACATTTTCATGAACTTTCTTCATGATTTCAGTGATAGTTATTTTGTAGAGCAAGGAACTACCCACCCACCTCTCTCTATATAAACATATGAATAAGATGCATACATATGTTTAGAAATGGGAAATTCAAGGGCTGTAATGATTCACCAGTTGATCTCCTTCTTAACACCTGCTTGTGCATGTCCTTTCTTGAGGATTTCAGTGATATTGTTGCTTATAGCAGGATTTGTAGCCATATGCCCAAAACTATGTCAGTTGATTGTATTGATATTTATTAATAGCATCAGAATTTTAAAAAAATTAAAAAATAAAATCTTCTCTTAACCAATGCAAATGAGATCTTCTATTTGCTATTTGTGTTTCAACTTCGGGCAAATACAACCAACCATATGCATGTGTTACTTTGTTATACGTCCATGCGAATGTTATGTGTGTGTGTGTGTTCCTAGACAACTGTTCATGTAGTTTCATAACTGCAGTATATTACTGTCAAATCATTTTGTTAAATGGTGTATTTAAAATGTCACTATTGCATCATGTGAACAAATTAAAGTGCACCGAATATCAGGAGAAAATTAGAGTGAACAAATTGGAAGAACAGAGAACCACCAACACTTAACAAAATAATATTTTCAGCAACTTGAAAATGCAACATAGTAAGTCAAATCTCTTGACTTAGGTAAAAAAATCAAGAAATAAGGGTATCCTCTAGTTTTTAATTTCTATGTAATGTCAATGCTTCAAATCATTTTCTGTTAAGACAGACAAGAAGTCTTTTAAGTGTTTTCATAGTCCCAACAAATCCGATGCCTTACGATCACTTAATTTCAGCACTTAGACCTTAAAGCTGACGAGCATCCAATCGTTTTATGGAGTCAGAATCAATTCTCTCTCTCTCTCTTTCTCAAACCAAAAAAAAAAGGTGGGTGGCGGAATAGATCTGGACAGGGTCTGCGATTATCTTAATCAAGAACCTGGCATAAGAATTCAATTATACTAATGGGTAAATAAAAAACATATGCCATTTTCATAACCATTATTATAATTGAGTTCAGAGAATTTACCACATATGTAGTAAAAACTAAATTCACTATCAAAACCCCATGCAAGACGAAGCCAGAACTTCTGGAAACCATCAATTAGATAAACCAAATATGCCAAAGAAGCAATCACCTGCATCATGGAACATGAAGACATAATTTTCAGAACATCATTCTAGAATTTCAATGTACTCAAGAAACAAAAATGAGGAAGACCAATCAAATTAGAGGAACAAGACCTACAAGCTGAACAGAGAGAAATATGAATAAAATGTCTCTAGTCACAAAGAACCGAAATTTCAAGGTTCGCCATTTCCTATCAGCAAGAACATGGACTCTTAGATGATAAGGAGCCTTGCAGGTTGTGCAATGAGCAAATGCAAACCCTTCCTGTAAGAAATGAGACAGTCAGCTAAACTTACAACACTATCGTACAACTAAGCAAATGAGATTTAAGAAACAATTGCATGTATATACTAAATGTAACAGGCAAAGTCAACAGCTCAAACTATGGCACCATGATTCCACTTCATATGGAAGCTTGAAATAGTAATTTATACAAACAAAATGTGAACATGCATAAAGGCTTGCATGACATGATTAAGGAAAATATGTAATTCCATAAGAGATGCCTATTGTACAAGCTTTTGGTGAACACAATTCAATGTGTGTGTCTCCGTATGTACATTCAGCCAAAACTGGGTTTAATAGGATCAATCACATTTTTTAATGTTAGACAACTTGCATAAAATATAGAAACAACCAAACTAAAAACAATATGGCCATTAAATACCAAACAAGATAAGGAAAAGCAGCCTCAAGGTGGAAACTATCCACAAGAGCCTCCTTACAAACTTTTCAGATTTACCATGCATGTCCTTATCATTGTTGCTTCTATGCTAAACCCTTATGGTTTCTATATTTTTTGATAGTGTGTATGGTGTATAATAATGGATTGATGTATTCTATCAAGTTATGAACAAATACATTGAAGTAATTTTTGATAGTGTGTATGGTGGTGTATAATAAAAGTTTCTTACTTTTAAGTAGTGGATTGATGTATTCTATCAAGTTATGAACAAAGACATTGAAGTAAACCTGTTGTTTGTGGCATATGAAAAGGTAATATAACAAAGCACATGCAATCACTAATTAGCAAGTATCACTATGAAACAGTCTAAAGCAAAAATAGTAGTTTGTACATCATCAACTAATGTACACAGCTTGCATCAGACAGTTAAAGTAAGAGTGAAGCTAGAGACCCGTAAAACATCACCCCTAAATTTATCCACATTGATGTGGCAGGGAGTTGGATCTTAGTCTAAACAAATCAACAATTAACATGTAATAGTAGTCCACGTCATTGGGGTAAATTTAGGGGTAATGTTGTAGGGGTCTTATGTATTTTCCTTAAAGTAAATATAAAAGGGAAAAAAAAAAAGAAGGTATGTATGCTTCACTGTATGTCTGAGTGTGTGCATTGGTATGTGTTTGGCCTAAATGGATTAAATCAGTTTTGAGAAAAAAATTTATGTCAAAAAACTTACATAAAACAGAGAAAACAATCAAACTAGAACAATACCACGATATGGACATTATATTGCGGAACAACACAAGGAAGATGATAATTATACCCTCACAGCTCGCCAATGATCCAGACATTCCCGGTGAACATACTTTGACGTCCCTTTGCACTTGCAAGGTGCAATAAAATCCCTACCTGAAGCAAACATTGAACCACATTAAATCAGCCTAAAGTGGTCCAGTCAAATTTGCTGTTAGGACAGTAATCAAATCGCAGACTTAACAAAATTACACAATTATAACACCACTGGTATAATTGACAACAACTGTGTCAGATATAAGAACTATATAACATTGATATTGCTAAGGCACTGTTTTAATACTTAATAACAAAAATGAAGATAGCAATTAAAATACTCAAAATGACTTCTTTACTTTTCATGAATTGTCGAAATAACCTTATCAAATTACTAAAATTTGAGAAAACAAAATTAGCATTACAATAAAATTGGCATTATCAAAATAACCTATCAAATTACTAGACTATGAGAAAACAATATCGACATTGCAATAATTGACATTACATCGCCAACTTCCTTCAACAAGTTACCACAGTCAACGGTGGACACATAGAGGGGCACACCCAATGAGTATGCTATAAAAATCAATCAGTTGGTCTTTTACTAACTGGCAAAAAAATGTAAATGAAGAGAAGAAGAAAAATGAAGAAGTGATAAAAATTTAAAATAAAAAACTGAGGTAGTTGCAAGGCAGTTTGGGAATGAAAAGGCTGTGACAAAGCTTCACTTAGTAGTAGGCTTTATACAAATTATAATAGAATAGATTCTACTTCAGTTTGGGTATTTATGATAGAAAAATAGTATTTTGCCCTCCCCCTTCCTTCCCCCAAAAAAATGTCTTAGACCATCTCCAACGGTGAACCAAACCTGGCATCAAATTTAAAATTTGGTGAAAAAGCCACTTTTTTAAGCTCCAACGTTTTCACCAAATCGATATCAAATCCAGAATTCAGCAAATATGGTACCAAACTGAGTGCAGGCGAAGCATTTCACCAAATCACTGTTCCTAACCGTTGGGATGAGACGAACGGGTCGACCATCCGGTTGACCAACCGGTCGCCCCGGAGAAAGTTCAGACAGTTCACAAAAAGGTTGAAACCAGTCCAAAAAAAAAAAAAATTTGCCTAGGTGGTCGACCGGCCGGTTGACCACCCGGTCGACCACCAAAAGTTCAAAAAGTTCAAAAAAAAAAGGTTCAAACCGGTAAAAAAAAAAAAAACAAAAAAAAAAAATTTGCCGTTACCGGTTGACCGGCCGGTCGAAACCGGTTGCCCAGCGCAAATTTGATGAAACGGATTTGATGTTGAACCGTTGGAGCGCGAAGTATCAAATTAAGGAAATGACCCAGTTTTGACTCAGATTTGGTGAAACTTTGGTACACCGTTGGAGATGCTCTTAGTAATTTCACCTTACCACCCGTTCCAAAATCTCCTTTTGAGACAAACGTAAACTAATACTAACGGAACAAGATTTCTTTACTCTATAAATGGGGAACTCTCATAAAAAGCAAACACTCTAATTGATAATCTCTCCCCTGCACTCTAGACAAGGCATGTACAGTTTGAGAGTATTTTTGTGTTCAAGAATTTCTTCATATTGATACTTCCAGATGCCAGGCAATTGAACAATTTTATATTCAAGTGAACTCAGAGAAAGAGGACATAATTGCATTTTGCATTTAAGATATTTATCCTATGGACAGTTGAATTTGTGCTTTGTAAATTTTAAAAACATGATCATGGGTATAAAGAATCATAACAAAAAATGTTAAAATTCCATTGTGCATACAATTCCTTTCACTCCCCTCTCTCTCCCTCTCTCTCTCTCTCTCTCTCTCTCTCTCTCTCTCTCTCTCATTTTTATGAATTATAACTAACAGTAACCCCTTTTTAACATAAAATTAATATACTTAGTTGATAAATTATGAATGTAAGAAGTTAATGACTCTTCATTTGCTTCCCTCAGCAAAATTCATGAGTTCAGCACTGACAGTATAACTGACATTACATCAGCAATTCATTGAATTTACACATAACTATAGAAAAACCCATAGATAACTTTAAAGGAGCTAACTTCAGGTGAATTTCATGGAATAACAAAAAAAAAAAATTGTAAATTAGCAAAACGTAAAAGGAAGGTGAATTACCATCGGTTTCGAGGCAAATTCGACATTGAATTTGTTCACCTGGTCCAGCTTCGAGGTCGATCTCGCTGGGGTCGGTGATCGGAGAAGGGGCAACGAGAGGAGAGGAATCGTCGTGATCAGCCATTGATTGCCCTAGAAAGAGAGAGAAATAAAGAGACTTTACACTACACAGATCAATTCAATACAGCAAAATCCATAAACATGAATAAAGGTGTCTGTTTCTCTCTCTACATGTATATACACATACAGATTTTCTCTCTCTCTCTCTCTCTCTGTCTTGATACAATGTCTGAATTTGTGATGAAAACCCAGAACAGAAGAGAAGAGAACGAATCAAAAGTCTTTCTCTGCAGGTAAAATAGTGGGGTTCCGATAAAGGTCACCACTTTTTGATTTTTGACTGTTGTATCCCTTTCATGAAGTTTTTCTTTGGATTTGGGGGGCTGCTCTCTTGTTTTGTGGACTTATTACGGGGCGGTTTTGATGATTCGAATAGGTCATGTTTTAGAACATATTAAAGTAGGAAATATTTTAAAAAATTAAGTTAATTGAGGTTAAGTTTGGCATCTTCAAAAAAATTTAAAAAGTCAAAAAGTCACTATCCTATTTAAGTTATATCATCTTATTTAAGTCACATCACCTCTCTAACACATCACTTCAAACTCAATCCAAATCTAACACATATTTTATAAAAAGTCAAAAAGTGCACTCATTTAGCCTCCGTTTGGGAAGTGGGTTGGCTTTTTGGCTTTTTGGCTTTTTGGCTATTTTAGCCTGGGCTATTTTAGCCTGGTTTGGGAAGGGCTTTTTGACTTTTTGGCTTTTTTGGCTTTTTTTGTGAGAGAGGATTGTAATGATTATGGGTTAGATTTGATGTTTTGTTTTTTGTGGCTAAAATAGCCTATTTTGTTTTTTGTGGCTATTTTAGCCAAAAAAACCTGGGCTTTTTCTTGCCAAACGGAGGCTAGTCTTCCCAAACTTGGCCTGAATATCATTAATTTTTTTATCTATTCACCTTTATATTTATTTTAATATTTTAAATTATAATATCATTTATTTTTAAAGATACAAATATAAATAGATGAAAGAATTAATAATATTCAATTAACTTGATTTTTTGTATTTATATTTTACACGATATACTTTAAAATATGAACGATTTAAATTATTTAAATAGAATCTACAATAAACCTATAAGACAACCTCTCTCTCTGTCTTGATACAATGTCTGAATTTGTGATGAAAACCCAGAACAGAAGAGAAGAGAACGAATCAAAAGTCTTTCTCTGCAGGTAAAATAGTGGGGTTCCGATAAAGGTCACCACTTTTTGATTTTTGACTGTTGTATCCCTTTCATGAAGTTTTTCTTTGGATTTGGGGGGCTGCTCTCTTGTTTTGTGGACTTATTACGGGGCGGTTTTGATGATTCGAATAGGTCATGTTTTAGAAAATATTAAAGTAGAAAATATTTTAAAAAATTAATTAATTTTTTCATCTATTCACCTTTATATTTATTTTAATATTTTAAATTATAATATCATTTATTTTTAAAAATACAAATATAAATAGATGAAAGAATTAATAATATTCAATTAACTTGATTTTTTGTATTTATATTTTACTCGATATACTTTAAAATATGAACAATTTAAATTATTTAAATAGAATCTACAATACACTTATAAGACAGCACAACAGTATCTGCTATGCCCAAGACAACAGGCACTCCAAATTTATTTATTTATTTATTTATTCTTATTATTTTTTTAATGGTGTGTTGGGCTGAGGCTGTCCAAAACCAAACTATCTTTACTCTGTTTCCTTGGGGCCACACTTGTTCTCTTCACCAACCTTTTTCTTTGAGGGTGTGAAAAACAATTTTGTTCCCTTAATTTATTAATTAATACATTTGATGAACAAAAACTCCTAGATTAGAATAATTTTATAATTAATGAGACTCTTGTTAAAAATCTTTTTAAAAAATATAAGATGCTAAAATATGATTATTTGCCAAAAATACAATGAATATCCAATGATAGTTTGACACGTGTTTTAATAAGAATTTTAAGGCCTATTTTGACAACAACAACAAAAAAAAAATGAATTTTTTTGTCTTTAATATTTTTTTAAAAAAATTACGTGAAAATTTTTTACTTTTCATGTCCGTCTTATCAAAGACGAATCTAAAAAGTATATTTTCGTTTTGAAAAATTCCAAAAAAAAAATCACTAAAGTCGAAAATAAGCCCAAAAATATTGTTTGTTTTGGCTTATTTTTGTCTTTTTTCGATTTTTTTTTTGGATTTTTTAAAAAAATTATAATTTGCTTGTTCATCTTGTCGAGTTAAATCTACAAACCTAAAGCTTTTTGAAAAATTTTTAAAAAATTTCACTAAAGAAAAAAATAGGTCCAAAAAAAAAACCCAAAAAAATTGCATGGCATAACCCATATAAGTGCACTTATTTAAATAAGTGCACTTATTTGGGTCACATCACCTCTATATTTTTCTATACATTTTTTCATAAAAAATCAAAAAAATATACTTATTTAAATCATCCCAAATACCCCTATAATATTACTCCTTAGATTATGTTTAGAGGATTGGAACTAAAGAATTAAATACTATGCAATTATGCATTTTGTAATTGATATTACCAAATTTTGTGAGTTAGTTATGACATTTGTGATTAAAAAAAAACAAATATTTTTGTTATGCCAATTAGTAGATAGTTACGCAATTTGTAGTTGATATTATGAAATTTTGTGACTTGATTTCTAATAATTTCGAACAATTTTGTTACGCCAATTAGTGACGTAGTTACGTATTTTCTATTTTTGTGACTTAATTACGATATTTGTGATTTTTAAAATTTTAAATATTTTTGTACGCCAATTAATGATGTGGTTATACATTTTTTTTTATTGATGTCTAAAATATTATTTTGTTCGACAATTTTACTTAATAAAAATAGGTGAATAATTTATGTTAAAAATAAATAAAAATTTTATAGTATAATTAATAAAATTATAATTTAATAATTTATTTTATTATAAGACTCTATTGATGAATATTTTTATTTGTAATTGTTACTAAACTTTTTTTTAATTTTACCATAATTTTTCCCTCAAACAATTTTCTCCAAAAATTTGGAACAAACACCCAAATTTTGTCCAAATCAAAATTCTCTCTTAATTTCGTTGACAAATCTCTATCCCAAGACCCTTTTTTCAATTCCTAATTAAGCCTAATGCACACACCCAAAATATCACATTCAACTCTCTGTCTACCTCTCACTACTCCTCACCTTGCTGATCGCCTCTGCTACTGTTAGTGTTGCCAATCGTTGATGTCGCCGCTAGTGTTTGCTGATCGTTGGCACCACCGCTAGCCCTGTCGGTCACTGTCGATTGATTTACTTAAGAGAAATTTAGAGATTTTGTGAACACCCTTACTAAAAAATGTAATTTGGAGAGGAAACAAATATTTTTACTTTCTATAGAATATTTTTGGAATCAAAAAACCTTAATCAATCAATCACCATTTTTTGCTTCCAATAGAAAGCCCGCCACATACCTAAGTCTTAGACCAAAAGATCATCAACTGAACAAAATCTTCTTAACCCATGACAAATTTCTGCACAAGATAGCATGCTTTAGAACGTAATTTTGAAACCAATAGGTTGCGTTATAAACTCAAAATTCACTATTTAAGAAATGCAATAGCGTCATTGATTGTAAAACTCATGAAAAATTAAATAAAAAAAAAGGAAAAGAACATCACCAGCTTTATATCGACTGATATCACCAACAATTGAAGCTGAATTATGCTTGTATATCACAAGATCAAGTAACAAGTGAGCCCTATGCAAATAGTGAAACTATGTGCCAAAACTAGGGAGTACGTAAAAACCATCACACATCATAAAATTAGTCATCGTAAAATATAAGATAGTGATAAGTAGACAGTTAGGTATAAACATAGGTACCTGAATTACACCCGAAGGCAGAGGTTTCCCTTGCATACATTTGATGATGAAAAGACCACGATCATGGCTTTGGAAATGAGCATAGTTGTAACCATAGAGTCAATGAACTTAAAAGATTACAACAGTAATGCTTATTTCAAAATTAAGGACGATACCACTACAACAAATTACACTTTTGATGAATAAAAAAATTTAGTCGCCAAAAGTGTCATTTGTTGTAGTGAGTGTAATGGATTACCTGTCGTCGTTATGTTGACGTGGCATGTCTTCCAACCACTAAATGTAAATGAACTAACGTCTTGAACATAATCTTCTCCATGGGCGTATTGAAGCAGCTTATGTAGTGATTGTAGTTGTTGGTGGTAGGTAGTAAGGTACATAGATTAAGAAACACAAAAGATAGTACAATTGGTATCATGATGGTTACTTACCAATAATCTAGCTTGATTACTTCATTCCTTATGGCTTTCACTACATTTGCGAGAGTTGAATAGATAGGCAACACGTTTTTCCATGTTCACATTCAAGTACGGCTAATGGTTTTGCCCATGGTTGAAGTTATGTAAATATAAAAATATAACGTGGAATGTACATGCAGGAAAGAAAAAAAAATCATTGCTGAAAATTTTGTGCGAGGTAAATTTGGAAATTAGGTAGTAGTAATATTTTATCACATTACCTCCTTACAATCATGAAGGGGGCCACTGTATCTCATTGTTCCAAAATAATTTCTATTATGTCTTTTATCGTATCATCAAAAGGATGACACCATATCTTTTGCTGCATATTAAATGTGAACATATAAATAACTTGTGCCTATATGAGCAGTCTTTAGGTATGGCTAAAACTTACTGATACATGGGTCAAAAAGTACCAAACCATGTGATCCTTATCTGGAAACTTTTTCCTCTGTTTATTTGTCAACTTCACAACAACAATATTTATAACCTATAGTGCAAAAGATATGAAATTTATGAGTAAGCAAAGTAAAGTAATTTGGATGATGCAATGGTAGCAAGTAAAGTACAAGAATAAAGGAAGTCTTACACATGAAGATATCCATTGATATGGTTTCAAAAACAACAATTTCGCCGGAGTTACAAATTGTACTTTCACGTAGTGGAATTTCATCCTCACAAGATATTCCCTTGCACATAGATAGCTATGTGAGGTACTAGGTACAATAATTTATAGATAACAAGTTAAAGGTAGTCGAAATGTACCCTCTTGGAAGATCTTAATTGAATGCATATCGTAGAACAAGACTGTCATATTCATTTAATGGGTGTTGTAAAGGCAGGGATGACTTGTAAAGGTATTGAGAAGAATGTATAAAACAAGTCAAGCTTGGTTAGCGTATGCTCATGAAGATGGAATTAGTGCAAAATAACCATATATACAAAAGATATTGTAATAGTTAGTTCAAAATAACCACATATACAAAAGATACTGTAATAGTTAGTTCCAAACCTTTGTGATTTCAGGACTAACATTACCCTCAAGTTGATTAAGTAAATTACCAAATAGTTGGTACAAGATTATACAGGTAAGAAACAAACATTATTTGTTACACGCAAATCAATTATGTTTTGGACATAGAGTCATTTAGGGTTGGTTTAGGATGCTCAAAAAAAGTACACTTTTTGACTTATTAGCTTATATGGGTTGGGTTTGGGTTGGGTTTGATGTGATGTGTTAGAGAGGTGATGTGATTTAAATAAGATGATGTGACTTAAATAGGATAGTGACTTTTTAACTTTTTTGTATTATTTAGGTTATGCCAAACTTGGCCTTAGTTTAGCCTATGTTTGGGAAGTTGGTTTTGAGGATTTTTTTGGCTAAAATAGCCACAAAAAAACAAAATATGCTTTTTAGCCCAATAAGACAAAACATTACATCCAACCCATAATCATTGCATTCTTTCTCTCATAAAAAAATCAAAAAAGCCAAAAAAGCCAAAAGCCCTTCACAAACCAAGTTTTTTAGCCCCAGGCAAAAATAGCCAAAAAGCCAACCTACTTCCTAGACAAAGCCTTACTTGATTGAGATTGCCATCTATGTTAGTGTCAACGTTACTGTTGTTTGGCGATGGCTTCAACTGTGGTCTTTTCTTCACTACATCCAATTTCACGAAAGGTGTACACATCCATTGACTGGCTTTATGATTCTCAATCCCTCAAGTCTGAGAACCATGAACAACACTACATGATGATGACGTTGTTACAACATTGACTTCAACAGCCTTTTTTGTGCCTTTTTTCGCGTGTGATCTCCCCTTGGTGCAATAGAAAGTAGTTCATTATTTAATGCTTTCCCATCCACAAATTTTGCTCGTTTCTTTTCAACTGCCTTTGCCTTTGGTGCCGTCAATTTAGATAATTCATTTCCAGATAGTATGGTGATTGAACTTGTTTTTCTCAAACGCGGAGTTTCCATTGCTTCTTTCTCATTCATCATCTCTATCCCATCATCATTTTCGAACTTTGTGGACTTGGTCGGAACCTTTTCGATACCACTAACATTATCAACCATTTCAATGTCAATTCGTTGCTCCTCAAGTAGTTTGCTTGGGGATGTTTTAACATGTCCTCCATTAAATGGCATGCGTTGTTCTAATAACTCAAAAATTTTACCAACTTGATTCTTTACTTTGGCTAGTTGGTCGTCATCATGCCTTGTGTCTTTATAGCCTTGTAGCAAAGGGGCATGAATTTCGCTGACTTGCTTCTCTATTGTGGCCAATCGGAAGTCATCATCATTGTTAATTCTTTTCTCGCTTAGGTATTATGCATATAGGGATGACAATGGGCTGGGGCAGGGCCGGGGATTGCACTCCCCCTCCCTGATCCTAGAAGTTGAATAAATCCCCGTCCCAGCCTTCGATCCTCGGCGGGGAACCCATCACTCCCCTGCCGCAGCCCCCTAACAGGGATCGAGTTTCCCTAACCCCCAAAATATCCCCAACCCTTTTTTTTTTTTTTTTTGAATTTTGAATTTTGTTCAACACAACACAAGAACAACAAAAAAAATTTATCTATTTTCAGTATGTTTCATTATCATCATCAACAATCATCATCAACAACAATTATCAACAACTTTAAAAAAAATAAATAAAATGAAATTAAAGAGGAGAGGACTGAAACGTAAAGGTGATGCCGACGACGTTGAAAAGTAGATGGCTGAAATGTAGATCTGAAATTGAAGAGCAAAAGGCTGAAAAACAGATCTGCAAAAAAAAAAAAAAAAAAAAAAAAAAAAAAAAAAAAAAAAAAAAAAAAAGACAAAATCACTTCATCATATTTGTAATGTGTAAAAAAAATCCAAAACTCCAAATCCAAATTCATGAAAATGATAGCAAACACACCATAGGAGCAAAATTCATCATAAACTCTGATTGTATTTGATAATCCTTTAATCAAACATTCTCAGATTTCCAAACAGATTGACCATATAAAATAAAATCCAATAAAATATGTTTTTATATTATTTCAAACAAAAGTAAAGAGAATAAGAGAGAATGAGAGAGAGTTAGAAGGAAAAATGAGGAGAGCAAAGAGGGTAGCTGCGGACAAGGAAAAAAAGCAACCATAGAAATTAAATCTGAATTACTTTGTGAAAAAAGGACAATACCTTGATAAAGATAAAACTTAAAAATAAAAAATGGAAAACATACCTGTAGATGCGTTGATCTACCTTCAGATCTCAGTTCTAGCTCAATCATTGCAGATCTCAGTTCTAGCTTAATCGTTGCAGATCGGCGGCGATAAGAGAAGGGAGAGGAGGACAGCAGAATGAGGGAGTCAGCGGTGATGGGAGGGTTTTAGAAAGAGAAAGAAAGAAACTGAGAGAGAGAGAATATGAGAGGCGGTCGTCTCTATTGAGAGGAGAATAGTAAAGGGAGGGAGTCGGGGGTGATGAGAGGGTTTCAGAGAGAGAGAGAGAGAAGATGGAGAGACAGTTATCTCTTTGTGTGTGAGTGTGAATGATTGTATAATGTTTTAAGGTTTGGTTTATATATAGAGAGAGAGGGGGTAAAATGGTAATTTTACTTCAGAGGACAAATCGGAGCAGGGACAGGGACGGGGCTAGGCTGGAGACGGTCTTGGACACTTATCCTCGTCCTTGGCCCAAAACTAATTGGGGAATGATTTTTGAATACTATCCCATGTCCCGTTGAGAGTATTTTTTGAGAAAAAATTGTTCAAATCGAGGTCGGATGGTCGGGCCCCCATCGGGTCGGGTTTAAAATGACATCCCTATATGCATGTGATTTTTCATTATGCAATGGCAAAACCACTTATTCACACATAAAATAACTAGTTAATATCACAGGTAAATGTAAATTGAGTTACAATTATAAAAAGTCATTTGTCGTAAATCTTTACCTCATGATTCAAATATCCTCCCAACATTTTAAGTCTCTTCAAACCCTACCTAATTCCTAAACCACCCTAGTAGGACAAGCGAGGGATAGGGTTGGAAGCATCCACCAACTCCCTTTTGAGAGCAAATCGTTCCAAGTAAAATAACTATGGGAAAAAAGAAGTCATCTTAATGTGTATTAGACAATATGCAATTAAATTTAATAGATGAAATAATTACACATCAAAAGTAGGTACCATTAGAAAAAGCAAGCAGCCGCACACATCAGACCGTTCTTTTTCCTTGGCAATATAAATACGGTTGATGAGAAAATCAAGCGTGTGCTTTGCCCAACTGAATTGACTGATGGACTCAACATTTTTAACCATCTCAGTGAATAATTGATGTACAGACGCCTTCGTGGTGGGGCACAAGAGGGCTCCTATGATATACAAGACAAATTTCCTTTTAAATTCAGTTCTAGTGTCTTTTGTTTCAATCAAATAAGATTTTAGAGATTTCAGCGGAACAAAATTATTCTTCACCATAAGTTCATTACATAGGTTTGTAATTTCATATGCGGACCTTATTGACTTGACAGCTAAACCATTGGAAGGTAATCCCATCAACTTATGAACATCTTTTACTATAAGAAGTATTCAAAGACTGTGGACCCTCAATGAACGAGTTGAATGATCAAAGTTTTGAAATAACCAATGGCACAAGTCATGATCTATGTGCATGCACCTAAGGCTTAGGATGCCACAAAACCCCATATCATCCACTGCATGTTGTTGTGCTTTGTCCAGCCTTCTAATAATCTTACAGATCGATGTGAGCTTAATCCGAGTTTAAACTTTTACTTTTGAAGGCTTTTGTTGGACCATAGTTTTCGATTGGACATATTGTTTCGATTGTAGCCTTTCCATTTGTATATACTTATTTTTTTCGGCTTTAGGAAGCTGATTCCATTTGTGTCCAATCTCCTACATTGTATGCATAAAATCATATGAACAATTACATGCAAGATTACAAGTACAAGAGGAATACTACAAACAACAACAATATGTTGCACTCACCTTCACGTTTACTTTCATTTGGTTTTTTTTCAACTCCTTCAATTGGTCTTGGCTATAAACATATGAAAATGAATATAAGAATTCGTATAATGGAAAATATAGAACTACATACAAATAGATATTAACGTAATACCAAAATAAAATGAATAGAGTGATCGGGCGTTTTGGAGGTTCAATAGGTGTATGTATTTCATCAGGCCTCAATCCTGTTTCTTGGGAATTTCCTTGATTATGATTTGTTCCATTCCTTTTTACAAAGGGTAAGAGGTTTAGAAATACTTTCACTATGCAATCACTAGAGACACAAATTTACATGGGCAATTGAATAATTACATCTATCATAAACAAAATGAAGTACTAATACTAACATTTTAGTTATATATGTTATGCCTCTCGAGGACTTCTATCACCCAAATTCAAATTGGCTACAAGCAATATTAGAACTTTGTTTATGGATATCAAATGACAATACATATTTTTAAATTACTAAAAAATATGTAAAAATGATGGCTTAAACAATAAAATTAGGATAAAGAAAATACAACTTCAAGAACTAAAGTCACATGTCGTGCAAAAATACAATTTCAACAATTGAAGTCACGTGTTGTACCTCAATTCAACCTCGAAATTTGTTTTAATGTTTCCATACTTGTTCGTATTATTTACAAATTTTAATCAAAAGTTTACCCCAAAATCATCTGTTCTCACCTAATTATATGCTAATTTTCAAAATACAGTGGACCTACACATTTAAGGCCAAGATAAAAACTTTTTCTATGTCAATCAGCCATTCAATCAAATCTAATTTCTCAAAACAAAGAAAACATATAAATCTCTGCAAACAAAATTCAATTTCTTTCTAACTAATCCATTAGGCTTGAATCGGAATTCCTTATGAAAAAAGACAAGAAAAATAAACTCCTAATATTTTTTATTAAGGAAAAAACACACAAACAAACAAAAATCTTAAAGGTTATAGTACATTTATCAAGTGCACCAGATGCAGACATGAATGGATTTGTTTAATAATACTGTAGTTAACAAACACTTGAACTAAGTTTTCAATGAAAAAAAGAATAACACTACAAAAAAATCTAATAATAAACAAAAAAATGATACCTCAACTGCTTAGGTCGCATTATCCTAATAAACAGACTAAAGAGTAAAATACTCTTCGTATTCGGGTAAATGTAAATTGTTTTGATTTGGAAGTTGTGGTATATTTCGTCAAATCCTTAAAAGTATACATTGTTGACCACAATAATCTCATCTATAATCTAAAGCTCCGTTTATGAAAATGCTATGGCAAATAGAACACCAATTTCAATTCATGGTTTTTCCGTAAACAAAGGAAAACGTGGAAGTGATAAATATAGATAAAGCAAACAATTGAAATAAATACTTTGGCTTGACACTAATGGACAAACTACTTAAAAAAAAAAAAAAAAAAAACTATAATTGAATAACACTTGATTGAAATTTCATTAAGAATAAAACTATTTTACATTAAAACATAATAGTTTTTTTTTTGATATATTAATTATGGATAATGACTTGGACTCCCTTTTTTCTCACCCCTTTTTTTATATATATATTAATTATACATGTGTATTACAATTTACAATGATATATCTCTAAGCACCAAAATCAAAAATTCAAATTACAATCAAATAAGAGAAATGAAGTAGTTTATGGCAACAGGCTTTCTACAATTTGTAATGTTATTCTATTAATATAATCCCAATCCGCAATGAAATAATGTATGACACAAAACAGTGTTAGACAGAGATATATTCAAAACATCCTAATCAAGCAAAATGATAGTATGATATTCTTAATTGCTGAGGGTTTGGTAATAAAGACGAAGACTCGTCGGAATCGGCGGTGAGAGAGGAGAAGAGTGTTGGGCAATCTTTACTGTATTTAAATAGATTAAATTCTGTTGTGTACTTAACAACAACCAGAATATAAAAGAAATAAAAGAAATGAGAGAATTTGTTTGATTACAAAAATCAAACCAGTAAAAATAAAATAAAATAAAATAAAAAAATAAAAACAGATTTTATTTTGTTACAAAAACAAAATTAAAATTTGATTAACAAATAACACAGAATAATAAATTAAACAACTTACTTGATTAATTTCTTCGAAAAATAATCTGATCAAGTCCAGTGTTTGACACTATGCCTTTAAGACAGATTCATCCTCTCTTCAGTGCTTTCAGAATATGGACGTCTATCTCTCAGGATGAAATGATCATCAACAAATATATACAGCACTGCAATATATTTGTACAACGAACACACTAAGTGTTTTATACTCTTTCACACAAGAAAATAATGCAGCAAAATGAAGAATATGAATGCAGAATTTTATGGACGAAAATTTGTGTTTTGATAACAAATGAGGGCTAGTATATTTATGGATGGATTGGTGGCTTTCCATTTTGAATTAAACAGGTACAGTACTTGTTCAATTTGAATTAAACAGATAGAAACCTGTTTAAGGCATTGTTTGGTTTGAAATTCAGGTGGATTTGAATTTGAACAAAACATATTCGGTTTTGGGTTTGAATCTGGATAGATTCGGGTCTGTCTGTGAAGAGGTGCAACAATTTGAATTTAAAATTTAAATCTGGACAGAAATTCGGAATGAATTTTTTGACAAATTTTATTTTAAAAAATAAAATTTAAATTCAAATATTTTTGGCCCAAAAAGATTAGTATTAGGCTGGACAAACCCAACCCAACCTCACACCAGGCACCCGCGCCCAAGCCCAGGCCCAGGCCAGCCCAGCCCGCTTGGACGGCGGCGAGCGCGCGCGTGTGTGGTGATTTTTGGGTCCAATGGGTCTAGCCCATTTTGTCCATAACCTCTCTCTCTATAAAACTTGGGTACCCCTTGGGGCACACCCCAAGTTCCAATGTCATGCCTTATATACCCATTCAAACCTTCCCACCAAATCAATGTAGGACAAGCCATTTTAAAACCTTAAGGAATTTCCACCAAAACTCCATTTCCGTGGAGCATACTTTGGCTTCAATTTCCCATTCACTCGATAATGGTTTTGAGCAACCAAATATACCACGTGAATCACAATGCGGCATAAAACGCGTTACCACTTAGACCTGCGAAAATCGATGCACGGGTCCCACCTACATATTAGACCAAAGTTAGGAACAAATCTGTTTTTTACCCAGATTTTCCAAACCATTTCCAACAATCCCCCACGTGAATGGAATTAGATGACAACGGAAATGCAACAATATGCAGACTTTATTGAAAAAGTATAAGTCAAAAATTTCTTGCATCAGGATAAGTAGCTTTCGGTCTTAAACCTTCCCTAGTGATAACCTATCGGACTTACTGGCTAACCAATGGACGCGATACCTTGAATTGTTCAACCATTTGTGTAAGCCAAGACAATAGATTTCACACAAAATATCTTCTAACACATCGTGATTCTCACTGTTCTGTTCATTTTGGCATTGAACGCTCCTGGTTTTCATGAATGTTTCTAGAGAATTTAGCATCTTCATTCTCATAGAACCGGCCCCAGTTCAACACTCATATAGGTGATTCTTATTGTAAGTATCTCTTTATACTTGTCTTGATTTTTATACTTAAATCAAGATATAAGTAATCATTAAAAGCAAAGTTTATCCTTATACCCCTACAGACAACACATGTTGCAGATATCACTCTCACCATAGGAATGGGTAGGGAATTTTTGATTCCTTGGTGATTTCTGGAGAGCCACACATAACTTGAATGGGTAGGAATTTTAATCCCTTGGTGATTTCTGGTGAGCCATACATAACTTAGTTGTCCCTTTGAACTTAGTTCTTGGGATCTCTAGTCATATAAGTAGGGTTACCATTATGACGACTCTTATTTAATAGGCTTTAATCCCATCCCCTTTGATGAACTATACACTAGCTCTTTTGTCAAACCTTTTGTTAACGGATCTGCAATATTCTCTTTAGATTTTATATAATCTATTGAAATTATTCCGTTTGACAAAAATTGCCTTACGATATTATGTCGACGACGAATATGTCGTGACTTACCGTTATACATGTGATTCTGTGCCCTGCCTATTGCAGATTGACTATCATAATGAATGCAAATAGCTGGCACAGGTTTTGGCCACATTGGAATGTCTTCTAAGAAGTGACGAAGCCATTTTGTTTCTTCTCCTACTTTGTCTAAAGCAATGAACTCGGATTCCATTGTGGATCGTGCGATGCATGTTTGTTTCATGGATTTCCAAGAAACAGCAACGCCTCCTAGAGTAAAGGCATATCCACTTGTGGATTTTGAATCTTTAGTATCCGATATCCAATTTGCATCACAATAACCTTCAAGTACTGTTGGATATCGAGTAAAGTTCAAACCATGATCACGGGTGAATCTTAGATATCTAAAAACCCGAATGATCGCCTTCCAATGGTCTTCTTCGGGGTTACTAGTGTACCTACTCAATTTACTGATAGCATAAGCTATATCAGGACGAGTACAATTCATTAGGTACATTAGGCTTCCAATGATTTGGAAGTATTTTAACTGAGACACTGCATCACCTTTATTTTTTGATAAATAAAGACCGATATCTACAGGTGTTCTAGCTAAATTCATATCATTCTTGATAAATTTATCTAGAATTTTCTCAATATAATGAGATTGAGATAATGCATATCCGTCAGATATTTTAGTAATTTTCATTCCTAATATAACATCTGCAACCCCCATATCTTTCATATCAAATCTTTTGTTAAGCATTTGCTTAGTTGGTTTGATCATGTTGTGACTGCTTCCAATGATAAACATGTCATCCACATAAAGACAAACTATGACATATCCTTGGTCAATGTTTTTAACATAGACGTATTTGTCACATTCGTTTATCTTAAACCCATTAGTAAGCATTGCATGATCAAATTTTTCATGCCATCGCTTAAGTGCTTGTTTTAATCCATAAAGAGACTTTACAAGCCGACAAATTTTCTTTTCTTGCCCCGACACTACAAACCCTTTGGGTTGCTCCATATAGATCTCTTTATTTGGATCACCATTTAAGAAAGTTGTCTTAACATCCATTTGATGTATTTCTAATTTAAATAACGATGCTATAGTAATAAGCATGCGAATGGATTTTATTCTTGTCAGAGGAGAATATGTGTCAAAATAGTCCAGACCTTCCTTTTGTCTGTAACCTTTAACTACAAGTCTTGCTTTATACTTATCAATTGAACCATCTGCTTTCATTTTTCTCTTGAATATCCATTTATATCCAAGAGGTTTAGAACCTGGCGGAAGATCTACCAATTCCCAAGTATGATTTTGCATAATGGATTCAATTTCATTATTAACAGCTTCTTTCCACAAAGGCGTTTCAGGACTTGTCATTGCTGCCTTAAAGCTTTGAGGTTCATTTTCTAATAGGCATGTCAGGAAATCTGGACCAAAGGATTTTGATGTTCTCGCTCTCTTACTTCGTCTTGGTTCATCATCAGTTAAATCCTGTTGGTCGAGACCATTACTAGTCTCTTGTGTTTGATTGTCATTAGTCTCTTGACTTTGTGTACAATCATAAGTTCTTTTCTGTGAACTTAATACATGTCCTTTCTTGAAAGGAAATACATGTTCAAAAAACACAGCATTCCTTAACTCTATAATAGTGTTCACATTTATATCTGGTATTTCTGATTTATAAGTCAGAAACCAATATGCACTACTATTTTGAGCATAACCAATAAACACACAATCTATTATTTTTGGTCCAATCTTAGTCTTTTTAGGAATAGAAACTTCAGCTTTTGCCAAACACCCCCATACTTTTAATTATTTGTAGGAAGGTGGTCGACCTTTCCACAATTCATAAGGAGTGCTGTTGATTTTCTTGTGGGGTATTCTATTAAGAACATAGTTAACAGACAATATTGCTTCCCCCCACAAGTTATGTGGTAAACCTGAACTTAGTAACATGGCATTCATCATTTCTTTTAGGGTTTTATTCTTCCTTTCAGCAATTCCATTTTGTTGAGGAGAATAGGGTGCTGTAGTTTGGTGAATAATGCTATGTTGTGCACAAAATTCATTTAATGGTGCATCATATTCACCACCCCTATCACTTCTAATATAAATCAATGAATTTCAAAACAAATTCAAGAAAAAACCAAAATAATTATGACTACTCAAGTCAGAATTAATGTTTTAACAAAATCATATCCTCATAAAAAATTTTCCTAAGAAACGAACAATTCAAAAACCCAATTGATTGTATACATTCTTGCAACTCATTTACGGAAAAAGTGTCACTGTCATAAAAGATATTTGTGACAGAAGAAAATTAAATTATCTCAACAAATGCAAGAGATACACCCCCATATTAATAAAATGGTTCATGGTTTAACAAATTCTATTACGCAAGTAAAATAATTATTAATGACATCTCATGTCACATAATTCAATAATCAACATAAAAGATTTCTTAAATTTACTTTCCAATTAAATGGAACGATATAACTACATACATCTTCATGTTTAAATTTCTCTGGTGTTTAAACCGGTCTAAACAAACAAAATCGAGGTATCAGTGGAGGGAGAACCGAGCTAAAGGATAGCTCTGCAGGGCGTCATCTCAGAGTCAAGACTGATAGTGGTGCTTAAAGTATCACCGAGCCGAAGCAACCTGGTTGACCACAATGTCAGCCGAGGTAAAGATGTCAGCCGAGGTAAAGGAGGTAACATCAATAGCGAGGGCCGAGCTGTGTATAGCTCGGCAAGGTAGCATTCGATAGATTGGTTTTCGATCACACGGTCTGAATGGCAGGGGACCGAGATAAAGCAGTTCGGTCAGAAATGTATAACCGAGGTAAAGGGTTCAGCCATCTCACTTGGCTTACAGTGATGAGACTCCTAGTAGGACTCTGCTAAGGAGAGCTAGAGTCCTACTGGGATTGTGTAAACCATCCCGCTTGGTTGGTAGTGAGTAGGAGTATGACTCCTAGGAGGACTCTGCTAAAGAGAATAGAGTCCTACTAGGATTGTGCAAAACCATCTCACTTGATTGGTAGTGAGTAGGGTATGTGATTCCTAGGAGGACTCTCATAGGGAGAATTGAAATCCTACTAGGATTGTGCCAAAGTAAAGTCTATAAAAGCTCATGACCAGACCTATGGACAGGTATCACAATTCTTACTCTAGAATACACTGAGCTTATTGTATATTGTCTAGTTGCTAACTTAGGCATCAAAAGGGTTTCCAGCACACACCCCTCGGCCAGCTCATAGTTGTGTTTTCAGGAAGTAAAGCGACGACGTTTGGAGGAGCGCAAACTTGATCAACAGGATCATACGAGAAGAATTATTTCGTGCTCGTACAATTGGCGCCGTCTGTGGGAATTTTATAAAGAGCAAAATCTCTTGATCAAGTTTTTCTCTCTAGTCGAAAGCAGTGACGCATAATGAAGACTTGTCGAAATCTGCTATTGATGGGCAAACACCGGAAGGGGGTGAGAGGCGCGAAGGTTTACCTTCTATCCCACCCATGGCAGAATTAGATCCCCAACGAAGGAATTTGCAGAGAAAAGTGAGAGAAAGACGAGGCTCAAGTCCATACCGCTCACAACGCCCTGATAGACAGAGACGGAAGATGGATCCTCGGGTTCTCGAAGATCGCGTAAGGGAGCAAGACGAAGTAATAAGAAGAATGGCGGCTGACATAGAGTTTATGAAGAGCCAGATAAAAGGCAAAGAGGTGGCAACAAAAGAGGGGTGCAAAGGCAACACACACTCTTGCCACTCAGGAGATTGTGACAGACAAGTCACACCATCACAAGCTGAAAGAAAAAGCCTCAAGTCAGGCGATACACAATCAAAGGCTTCTAGGACACGTTATTCTAGCCCTGAGAGAATGAGGACTGAAAGGGCTCGAAGGAGAGAAGACACTCAGGCTCGCGACCCTCGCAGAGTTTCTGTACTACAACGATTGGTTCCTAGAACACATGGGAGTGCCGAGGTAGGAATACCAGAGCCGCGCCTTGCCTATAAACCAGCAGACAAAGTGTTAGCAAGGTTGTAAAGCTCGCCGTTCGTTCTGGAAATTGAGGACGCACCATTACCCTCAGGCTTCCACCAGTCCAAATTCACTACTTATGAGGGGAAGTCAGACCCCTACATACACTTGAGCCACTTGAGCCAGGTTATGGCCGTGTATCGGCGAAACGAGGCTCTGATGTGTATCTTGCTTCCTTCTAGCCTTGGCGACATAGGTTTTGTGACAACCCTCACCACTGTTTACTGATAATAACACCGATTAGTGCTAATCTATGATTAAGCATGTTAATTGACTGACTGACTGAAATTCTGAATCGATTGATTGGTTGTTTGAATGCAATTCTATCTGTTGACTGTTAAATTATCTGTTCATGTTTTATGTTTTAAACTGCAAATTGAAGGCCTTATCGGCGGCCGAGAAATGATCATCTTTCCGCAATATTGATGTTTTGTGCTAATTAAGATTTATATGATTTTATGGCATAGTAATTTGTAAGCAAATTGGGCCGAGCAAGGAAGAGGCTTATTTGGAAGTTGGGCCGTACAATGGGCCGAGATAAAGGCTGGTGTAGCTCGGTCTTAGGCCAAGAAGACATCTCATATTACAGATTTGGGCCGAACTATGGGCCAAGGTGTTTTGGGCTTCGCAAGTTGGACCTCATCCTTGTTAGTTCGGTCGGAGACTGCTGCAGTTAGCTTGGTCTAAACAGACAAAACCGAGGTAACATCAATAGTCAGTTCAATTAACATGCTTAATCATAGATTAGCACTAATTGGTGTTATTATCAGTAAACAGTGGTGAGGGTTGTCACAAAACCTATGTCGCCAAGGCTAGAAGGAAGCAAGATACACATCAGAGCCTCGTTTCGCCGATACACGGCCATAACCTGGCTCAAGTGGCTCAAGTGTATGTAGGGGTCTGACTTCCCCTCATAAGTAGTGAATTTGGACTGGTGGAAGCCTGAGGGTAATGGTGCGTCCTCAATTTCCGAACGAACGGCGAGCTTTACAACCTTGCTAACACTTTGTCTGCTGGTTTATAGGCAAGGCGCGGCTTGGTATTCCTACCTCGGCACTCCCATGTGTTCTAGGAACCAATCGTTGTAGTACAGAAACTCTGCGAGGGTCGCGAGCCTGAGTGTCTTCTCTCCTTCGAGCCCTTTCAGTCCTCATTCTCTCAGGCCTAGAGTAACGTGTCCTAGAAGCTTTGATTGTGTATCGCTGACTTGAGGTTTTTCTTTCAGCTTGTGATGGTGTGACTTGTCTGTCACAATCTCTTGAGTGGCAAGAGTGTGTGTTGCCTTTGCACCCCTCTTTTGTTGCCACCCCTTTGCCTTTTATCTGGCTCTTCATAAACTCTATGTCAGCCGCATTCTTCTTATTACTTCGTCTTGCTCCCTTACGTGATCTTCGAGAACCCGAGGATCCATCTTCCGTCTCTGTCTATCAGGGCGTTGTGAGCGGTATGGACTTGAGCCTCGTCTTTCTCTCACTTTTCTCTGCAAATTCCTTCGTTGGGGATCTAATTCTGCCATGGGTGGGATAGAAGGTAAACCTTCGCGCCTCCACCCCCTTCCGGTGTTTGCCCATCAATAGCAGATTCGACAAGTCTTCATTATGCGTCACTGCTTTCGACTAGAGAGAAAAACTTGATCAAGAGATTTTGCTCTTTATAAATTCCCACAGACGGCGCCAATTGTACGAGCACGAAATAATTCTTCTTGTATGATCCTGTTGATCAAGTTTGCGGTCCTCCAAACGTCGTCGCTTTACTTCCTGAAAACACAACTTGAGCTGGCCGAGGGTGTGTGGCTGGAAACCCTTTGATGCCTAAGTTAGCAACTAGCAATATACAATAAGCTCGTGTATTCTAGAGTAAGAATTGTGATACCTGTCATAGGTCTGGTCATGAGCTTTTATAGACTTTACTTTGGCACAATCCTAGTAGGATTTCAATTCTCCCTATGAGAGTCCTCCTAGGAATCAACACACCTACTCACTACCAATCAAGTGAGATGGTTTTGCACAATCCTAGTAGGACTCTATTCTCTTTAGCAGAGTCCTCCTAGGAGTCATACTCCTACTCACTACCAACCAAGTGGATGGTTTACACAATCCCAGTAGGACTCTAGCTCTCCTTAGCAGAGTCCTACTAGGAGTCTCATCACTGCAAGCCAAGTGAGATGGCTGAACCTTTACCTCGGTTATAATTTCTGACCGAAACTGCTTTACTCGGTCCTGCATCGACCTCTTCGTCGCTGTGATCGAAACCATCTATCGAATGGTACCCTTGCCGAGCTATACACAGCTCGGCCCTCGCCATTGATGTTACCTCCTTTACCTCGGCTGACATCTTGCCTCGGCTGACATGGGTCAACCAGGTTGCTTCGGCTCGGTGATACTTTAAGCACCACTGATCAGTCTTGACTCTGAGATGACGCCCTGCAGAGCTATCCTTTAGCTCGGTTCTCCCTCCACTGATACCTCATTTTGTTTGTTTAGACCGAGCTAACAAGGACGAGGTCCAACTTGCGAAGCCTAAACACCTCGGCCCATAGTTCAGCCAAAATCCGTAATATGAGATGTCTTCTTGGCCTAAGACCGAACTACACAGCCCTTATCTCGGCCTATTGTACGGCCCAACTTCCAAAGAAGCCTCTTCCTTGCTCGGCCAATTTGCTTACAAATTACCCTCATCTAGAAGAATTTAGTTTCTTGGTTCTTTGTTAAGTAAAAATGGTTTTAGGCTTGTTTTTTAGTCTGATAAATTCGTATTAACAAAGATGGTATGTATGTTGGTATGACTACATGATTAATGGTCTCTTTAAATTGAATGTAATGACAGTTGTATCGAAAGTTACTATGAATAAGAATAACGCATCTTTTGCTTATATTCTTGAGTCGAATTTATGGCATGGTAGATTAGGACATGTAAATTTTGATGCTTTGCATAGATTAATTGGTTTAGATTATATACCAAAGTTTGAAATTGATCCTAATCATAAATGTGAAATTTGTGTAGAAGCAAAACTAACTAAGGCTCATTTAAATCGGTTGAAAGGAAACCGAACCTCTAGAATTAATTCATACGGATGTATGTGATCTTAAATTTGTTCAAACTAGAGGAGGCAAAAAGTATTTCATAACATTTATCGATGATTGCACAAGATATTGTTATTTATTTACTTAGAAGTAAAGATGAAGCCTTAGAAATGTTTAAACTCTACAAACAGAAGTTGAAAATCAACTTAGTAAAACCATTAAAATGGTTAAATGATAGGGTGGTGAAAATGTGCCATTAATATGATTTTGCACAACATAGCATTATTCACCAAACTACAGCACCCTATTCTCCTCAACAAAATGGAATTGCTGAAAGGAATAAAAACCTAAAAGAAATGATGAATGCCATGTTACTAAGTTCAGGTTTACCACATAACTTGTGGAAGACATAATTGTCTGTTAATATGTCTTAATAGATATACCCAAGAAAATCAACAGCACTTCTTATGAATTTGAAAGGTCGACCACCTTCCTACAAATAATTAAAAGTGTGGGGGTGTTTGCAAAACTGAAGTCTATTCCTAAAAAGACTAAGATTGGACCAAAAATAATAGATTTGTGTGTATTGTGTATGCTCAAAATAGTAGTGCATATTGGTTTCTGACTTATAAATCAGAAATACCAGATATAAATGTGAATTACTTTATAGAGTAAGGAATGCTGTGTTTTTTGAACATGTATTCCTTTCAAGAAGGACATGTATTAAGTTCACAGAAAAGAACTTATGATGTTACACAAAGTCAAGAGACTATAGCAATCAAACACAAGAGACTAGTAATGGTCTCTGACCAACAGGATTTAACTGATGATGAACCAAGACGAAGTAAGAGAGCGAGAACATCAAAATCCTTTGGTCCAGATTTCCTGACATGCCTATTATTGAAAATGAACCTCTCTTAGGCAGCAATGACAAGTCCTGAAACCCTTTGTGGAAAGAAGCTGTTAATAATGAAATTGAATCCATTATGCAAAATCATCTTGTGGAATTGGTAGATCTTCCGCCAGGTTCTAACCTCTTGATATAAATGGATATTCAAGAGAAAAATGAAAGCAGATGGTTCAATGTTATAAGTATAAACAAGCTGCTAGTTAAAGGTTAAGCAAGAGGATCATGAAGTCTACTATTTTGACACATATTCTCTCTGTACAAGATATAAAACTCATTCGCTTGCTTTATTATTAAGCACGTTATTTAAATTAGAATACATCAAATGGATGTTAGAGCACACTTTCTTAAATGGTGATCCAAATAAAGAGTCTATATGGAGCAACCCAAATTGTGGTCGGCAAGAAAAGAAAGAAATTTGTCGGCTTGTAAAGTCTCTTTATGGATTAAAAAAGCACTTAAGCGATGGCATGAAAAAATTTGATCATGCAATGCTTACTAATGGGTTTAAGATAAACGAATGTGACAAATACGTCTATGTTAAAAACACTGACCAAGGATATGTCATAGTTTGTCTTTATGTGGATGACATGTTATCATTGGAAGCAGTCACAACATGATCAAACAACATGCATAGACAAAAGTTTGAAAAAAGTATGGGGTGAGATGTATATTGTGATCCGATTTGATAGTTAATAAACATTATACTGACGATATGCATTATTCAATCTCATTATATTGAGAAATTCTAGATAAATTTATCAAGAATGATATGATTTAGCTAGAACACCTGTAGAATCGGTCTTTATTTATCAAAAATAAAGGTGATGCAGTGTCTCAGATTAATACTTCCAAATCATTGGAGAGACCTAAGTACCTAATGAATTACTCGTCCTGATAAGCTTATGCTATCAGTAAATTGAGTAGGTACACTAGTAACCCCGAAGAAGACCATTGGAAGGCGATCATTCGGGTTTTTAGATATCTAGATTCACCCGTGATCATGGTTTGAACTTTACATCTGTATCCAACATATGTAGGGTTATGTTGCAAATTATTGTGTCATCGGATACATCGTAAAGATTCAGAAGATTAAAGTGGATATGCTTTATCTAGTCGATCCGCTTGCTGTTTCTTGGAAATCCATGAAACAAAACATGCATCGCACGATCCACAATGGAATCGAGTTCATTGCTTTAGACAAAGTAGGAGAAGAAACAAAATGGCTTCGTCACTTCTTAGAGACATTCCAATGTGCCAAAACCTGTGCCAGCTATTTGCATTCTATATTGATAGTCAATCTGCAATAGGCAGGGCAAGAATCATATGTATAACGGTAGTCACGGCATATTCGTCGTCGACATAATACCGAAGGCAATTGTTGTTGAATGGAATAATCTCAATAGATTATATAAAATCTAAAGAGAATATTGCGGATCCGTTAACAAAAGGTTTGAAATAAGCTAGTGTATATTCATCGAAGGGAATGGATTAAAGCCTATTACATAGAGTCGTCATAATGGTAACCCTATTTTTGACTGGAGATCCCAAGAACTAAATTCAAAGGACAACTAAGTTATGTATGGCTCACCAGAAATCACCAAGGGATTAAATTTCCCTACACATTTCTATGGTGAGCATGAATACTCTCGAACTATATTTGTCTGCAGGGGTATAAGATAAGCTTTGCTTTTAATGATTACTTATGTCTTGATTTAGGTATAAAAATCAGACAAGTATAAAGAGATACTTACAATAAGAATCACCTATATGAGTGTTGAACTGGGCCGGTTCTATGATGAACGAGAGAGGCTAAATTCTCTAGAATCATTCATGAGAGCAGCGTTCAATGCCAAAATGAACAAACAGTGAGATCACGATGTGTTGAAGATATTTTTGTGAAACTATTGTCTTGGCTTACTGGTTGAAACATTCAAGGCATCGCGTCCATTGGTTAGCCAGTAAGTCCGATAGGTTATCACTAGGGAAGGTTTAAGACCGAAAGCTACTTATTCCTGATGCAAGAATTTTTGACTTATACTTTTTCAATAAAGTCTGCATATTGTTCATTTTCCGTTGTCATCTAATTCCATTCACTGTGGGGGGATTGTTGGAAATGTGGATAGAGAGTCTAGAGTGAAAAACAGATTTGTTCTAACTTTGGTCTAATATGTAGGTGGAACCCGTGCGTCGATTTTCGCAGGTCTAAGTGGTAAAGCGTTTTATGCCGCATTGTGATTCACGTGGATATGTAGTTGCTCAAAACCATTATCGAGTGAATGGGAAATTGAAGAGTATGCTCCACGGAATGGAGTTTTGGTGGAAATTCCTTAAGGTTTAAAATGGCTTGTCTACATTGATTTGGTGGGAAGGTTTGAATGGGTATATAAGGCATGACATTGGAACTTGGGGTGTGCCCCAAGGGGTACCCAAGTTTATAAGAGATGGACAAAATGGGCTAACCCATTGGACCCAAAAATCACCACACACAGCGCGCGCTCGCCGCCGTCCAGCGGGCTGGGCTGCCTGGGCCTGGGCTTGGGCGCGGGTGCCTGTGTGAGGTTGGGTTGGGCTTGTCCAGCCTAATACTAATCTTTTTGGGCCAAAAATATTTGAATTTAAATTTTTTATATTTTAAAAAAATTTGTCAAAAATCATAGTATTTTGACTGTCTAAATTGTTGACCTCTTCCAAAGAGCAATCTCATTGTTAACCGAAAGATATATGTCCATTTGCAACAAACAACCTATTTTCACAACCCCTTCAGATATTGTTCTGATTCCTTATCTTCAAATTCGAACAAGTACTTTACCGAAATTTCCATACACCAACCGATAGTTATTGTTTCAAATATACTAAAGTTCACGTTACCTGGCTCGCTGTAATTTCAAAATGGAAAACCAAATCATCCATAAATATACTAGCCCTCATTGTTTATCAAAACACAAATTTTCGTCCATAAAATTCTGGCATTCATATTCTTCATTTTGCCTGCTCATTATTTTCTTGTGTGAAAGAGTTATAAACACCTTAGTGTCGTCGTTGTACAATATATTGCAGTGCTGTTATATTTGTTGTGATCATTTCATCTCGAGAGATAGACGTCCATATTCTGAAAGCACTGAAAGAGGAGAATCTGTCTTTAAAGGACATATGTCAAACACTGGA